>JAKKIB010000180.1:5075000-5377500 GCA_023089585.1 Melophagus ovinus
TTTAATTATAATGAATGAAACAAATTTTGTAAATAATAATAATGAAACATGCAATATAAACAACGTTTGGATATTTTAAAATTTGACCACAATTCATAAATAAATGTTCCATTTTTTTCTTTTTTTCTGTGCACTTAATTTACATATATTTAAATCATATGTGTCTCTTTTCTTCGGCTTTCTTTACCATTTCTCCTTGGTTTTCATTTATTTATATATATTCATGATTTTTTATGATTTTTTTTTTTGATTTTTTTCTTTTTAACATTTATTTGCTGCTTCTTTTGTTTCTTTTGTTTCTTTTGTTAAAATTTGTTACAAAGCAACCAATTAACAGTTAATTGTATTAAGAGATAGCAAATGAGTTCATTGACTTATGCGTGTATAGACTTAGAGTATGTAAAGTTATATAGAAATCATAAAGATATGAGAGAAAGAAAAGAAATGATATAAAATTATTCTAGCAACATTATTGCTGCAACATTATTGCTAACAATAATTCATTGTTAAATGGATGACGGAAAATGTTCGAATGAACGTTAAGCATAAGTCTAGCAATTTATTGCTTACCTTATCTAATTGATAGCGTGTATTAAACATGTTGCTGATGATGATGCCTTTGCTGATTATGATGATGCTACTGTTTTGCTGCTGTTATTATTTTTATTGTTGCAACTAAGAAAGTTACGATCAACTATTTGTGCGACTTTTTTTGTTGCTAACGATTTCTTTGCATTTATTATTATTGATGCATTGGGTTGATTGCTGTCTTTTGACTGTGTTGCTATTACTAACTTTCATCTGTTGCAGTTAGAGCAAAACAAAAAAAAAAAAACACAAAAAAAAGAAATAAAAGCAAACAAAACAAAGCAAAACAAAACAAAAGAAAACAAAACAAAAAAAAAACAACGAAATAAACACTTTCACTTTTATGGGATTTTATAAATACTTAATATTTTGCAGCTTTTTCTCGATTCATTTATAAATTTATTTATTTAGCGTATGCATATATGCATATATGCATATATGTATGTATGTATGTATGTATGTATATGTATGTGTGTAAATAAATACGCGAGTATATAAAAATGTAAAATATAAATTTTTTTATTGTGGAATTAAAATTATCTCTGCAAATACTTTTCTCTCTTAACTTTTAATTATATTTCTATCATTTAATTGTTGTTATTGTTGTTATTTTTAATTTATTTTATTTTTTATAACTCTTTTTCTTGTTGTTATTGTATGTTTTATTTTATCTTATGTAATTGTTATGTGAAAACTTTTCACTTTGTTTTCTTTGTTCCATTTGAAACTTTTATAACAAAGAAATTTTTATTTATATTTAAAAAAACAAAAAAACAAAAAAACAAAAAAAAAAAAAAAAGGAAAACAAACGAAAAAGCGAAAAAGCGAAAAAAAGGAAGGCGCAAAAGAGATTTGAGAGCAACAAACCAATCAAACCAACCGTTTTGTTAGGGCCGCTATACGCAACTGTCTGCCTGATTTTCACTCGATTTGCACTCAACTTTATTTGATTTCACTTCACTTCACTTCACTTCACTTCAGTTCACTTTATTTTACTAGACATTTTTTTTCATTTCATTTCATTTTATTTCATTTTATTTTATTTCATTCATTTTCACTTAAATGAAATATCTAAATTGGCAGTCGCACATTCACACTCATACATACACATATACATATATATACACACACACACAGTAATGCATATTCATATGCTTTAAATAATAGATCATTTTAAAAAGAGTCGTGAATATTTTGATCGTTACAAAAATGAAACGGAAAATTTCACATAAAATTTCACATTTGGAGCATTTTTATGCTTCTTTATTTGATATCAAATGTGCTCTTTGGGCCATTATTGTTAATTACCAATTTATTATGGGCATAATGAATTTTCATAAATCTTTAACAATATATAAAAATTTCATTTCATGAAATGGCCGATCTTGATTTTACAAATTCACTTTTTCACAAAATTATTTCACCAAATTAATTATTTTTTTTCTGTTGTTTTTTAGGGGTTTTGTTCTCATTTTACAGAGGTACGGAATGTCAGAAGGCATCATAGCAAACATTTCCACAATTTGCCGTAAGTGTAAGTTGTTTATATTGGTGAGATTGGTGAGATTGGTGAGATTAGCGAAATTGGCGAGATTGATGAGATTGGTGATATCACTGAGATTGGCCAGATTGTTGAGATCGGTGAGAATGGCGCGATGAGCTAGATTGGTGAATTGGTGAGATTAGCGAGAAATTGGCGAGATAAGCGAGAAATTGGCGAGATAAGCGAAATTGGTGAGATTGATGATATCGCTGAGATTGGCGAGAGGGATGACAAAATGTTCTACGGATATGTTCGCTACTGCCAAACATATTTTCATATTGATATAATTAAACTTTTCTTAAATGATTTTCGTATAAAATGTTTAATTAAAAAATTTGTAATAAATTTTCATCTATACCTTTTCAAATGACCTAATGTATATATATTTAAGATATGATGGCTACCTTGAAAGTCTACAGTCATATGTTTTTGTAAAATGTTAGAAATGAAATGTAAGAATGAAATAAATTATTTACATTTACATTTACATTTACATTTACATTTAAAGATTGAGATTAAATTCGTGATAAAAAATTTGATTAAAATTCGGAAAGCTTAAGAAAACAAAACGACTGAAAGTTTTATTCTACAAATCTTGCCGTTTAACTTACATTTTTATATTTCTATGATACAGTTGATTTAATTAAAGATAAAGAGTTAATTATATTTTATTTAGAACGACATTAAAGAATCTGCTAGTAACTTGCTACATCTAAACAAAAAAAAAAAAAAAAAAACAAAAAAATCAAATAAATAAAACCGGCAAGAAAAATGGCTGCAACATTTATAAATAAGCGTTAACGTTCAGATTCACTCAATTCTGTAAGAATATTGTTATTTTGCTTGTATTTTACAAGTTCTACAATTCTAAAGCCATCTTCGTTGCCAAGTAAACCGATAAAAAAAGAGAGGCATTTAAATAACAACAACAAGAAGCAAAAAAAAGATATAAAGAGTAAAAAGTTAAAACAACAACAAAAATTATATATAAATCCATAAGAAAATAATGGAAATAAAAAAAAATCAACCAACAAATCACACACATAAACCAATAAACCATACACATAAACAATATATTTTGGATATAATATTAAGCATGCATATTCTTTATATACATTGTTTATAAACAAGTTGATAGCTTCAATAATGATAAAATGATGGTTGATAAGCAACAATTTGTAGTGAGAATTTGAACCAATTTTAACATGCATTATATATAAATTTAAAAATCTGCAGAAAAATAAGGAGAATATTTTCAAAATATTGCAAAGAAAAAGAAAAATGATGGATGACCAAAAAGTTTTTTCAAAAATGTTATTAGCATAAATATGAAGATATATGAAATAATTAATAAATAAAATCAAAAATAAAAAAGCACAACTGATAATAAAGTAAAAAGAAAATGAATTTTTTACACATGACTTTGTCGCATTTGATGTTAACCCATATCTTTCATAGGATTTCTGAGAAAAAAATTCATCAAATCAAATCTAAATTATGCAAACAATATGATTTAAGTATGTTTGAGGAACATTCATTTCTTAGTTAATATGGCGTTGATTATGTAATTGTTTAAATTGGCCATAATACCCATTGATATTTTCCTAAAATTTGTCGATTTGAGAAATGCTTCTTTTTTTATTATAACACAATTTTCATTAGAGCATTTTTCTAAACGTTAATATTTTAGTCGATTTTATATTATTCCTTTTTTCCCATTTCCCTTTCTATTCATATTTCAATTAAAATTTCAATTCTTATTTTAATTAAATTTATTTCAAATTTAATTCCAATTTCTATTCGAATTCTTTTTACTATTTCTATTTCAGTTCTTATTTCAATATCGATATCTATACCAATTTCATATTCTATTCCTATTTCTAATAAAATTCCTAATCCTATTCCAAATTTTATTCAAATTCCTCTTCCTCTTCTAATACCAATATTAATTATTAGTCCTATTACTATTCCAATTCTCTTTTCAGTTCTTATTGTTATTCCTATTTTTATTTCAATTCTTATTTTAAATCCAATTCCAAATCTAATTCCAATTTCCAATCCAAATCCAAATCCAAATCCAATTCTACTTCCTACTGAAATTTCTATTTCAAATTTCTAATTCTTATTAGTATTTCTATTTATATTCCAGCTCTTATTCTTATGGCCCTTCCTAATCCCATTCTTATATATCTTCTTATTTTAATTATTTAATTTAATATAATTCGTTTAAAGTAAATTTCCCGTTACTCGATAGATTTTGTAATCACATAAACTGCCTTTAAATAATTTTTTACATTTTGCCCCAAAAAAATATAAAATTTTTTAATTAATAATTTTCAAGAATTTTTGTTATGGCTTAGATTTGATTTTTCACAATGTCTTCACCAGAATCTTAACAATATCTGACCACGATAAATTTCACAATCTTTGCGTTTTTTAATAGCAAATAATTTTAAGGTTTAATCCCATTTTACATAATTGTTTTTAAAATTATTCTTAGTAACTGAAATCATACTAAATAGATTGTTATATAAATAAATAAATAAATAAATAAATAAATAAGTAAATGTATCTAAAGTTGAAATAGTGTTGTGGAAAAAGATAAGAAGTGATAAAATGGCAAAATGGCAAAATGGCAAAATGATAAATAACAGTTATGGTAAACAGTAAAAGTAGTAAGTTATAAAATAAGGTTTATATTTAATAAGATCATCTTGCTGAGTAGCCAAACAAATAGAAACAAAAACAACAAAATAATATAGAAAACAAAAAAGGAATAACCAAACAACAGAAAACAGAAAACAGAAAATTTTATTATTGTATAATAAACATTACAACAATGTATCTATGCATGTATGTGTGTGTGTATATTTACAATGCATTTATGATATAAAAGTAATAAAGCAGAGAGGGTGAACAAAAGTCATATTGTTTTAGTATCATTTTTGCCATCTGCTTATACATGCCAATGCTATGCTATGCTATGTTACGCTATGATATGCCATGCCATGTTATTTACATTGAAAAAAAGGATGAATTGTTGTTGTTGTTGTTGGTGTTGTTAATGTTATTTATATTGTTGCATTTATTTTGAGTTTATTTTCAATGAATTTTTCTATAAATGAAATGATAAAAAAAAAAGAAGAAGAATGATAAGTGAATTACCGATTTAATTGGATATCGAGTTATCATTACTTTTTATCAAGTTAAGTGATATTTAGATTTAGATTTTTGACTTTGTGATCTCTGTAACGCTGTAATAAAATCAATTCAAATATTTAAATATTTGCCAAACGATGCTGCTTGCCCACTAAAGCTAAGCTAAAGCTAAGCTCTCGTTAGTACTACAAACCGCTAAGTCTTAAGGTAAAATTCTATCGATAAAAAGTAATACGGGCCGACTTATGGTATCTGTTGGAAATGATGTGGTAAGTACAAATGTTCGCCTCTTTAAATTATGTCGATGATGTTTGATATTTTTATTTGTAATATTCAAAAAAATGGCACTTTTCGGAGGCACACAGAACTCCTTTTCAGTAAGAAAAAAAATTTCAAAATTTACAAAATATTCTTAATAATTACACTACGGCTTATTATACAAAGTCAACTTCCTCAAGAAGTACCAGCTCACTTGGGAATGGCCTCTTGGGGATATGAATTTCGGTACTTTCAATATCCTTTCAATGGAATTGTAGTTGGCTTCGTGATGTGGATGGGCTGCCCAAATCGGTCAAACTAGGCTCGTTCAGTTTTGTTCGCATAATTCTCGTCTCCATAATGAATGGTTAATCAATAAGTCTTAGAGGCTATAAACTTAGCCTCTGGTAAACAGCTCCACTCTTTCGCCAGAGAGTTTTTAACTTTCTAATAACGTAAAATATAAGCTTTAAATAGGTTGGAAGTAGTAATGGTAACATAAGTGACATAAGTAACATGACTACCAACTTTGGCCCGAATTTTGGTATCTGGTTGTTGAGCTTTCAAGAGCACTAAGAGCAGGCATGTATGTAAAGCACAAGGCCTTCTCGGTAAATTGTTAGAATTGTATAAATTTATATATATACACACATGTGATAAACACATGCACATGCACACACACACATAGAGAAAGAGAGAGAAAGTGTAAATAGAATATGAATCTATAGAAAAATCTCCAAAGAAAAACGTCCTTTAATTTACAACAATTTTTTTTTGTTCTACCGCATTAATTATACGATATTAAATAAAATGACAGTCAATATAAAACAAAAAAAAAAAAGAAAAATAGATGCTATTTGTGCATGTGTATATAATATATATAGTGAAAATTTATATATATTTTGAAACAACGTTGTTAAGGTACGACGTTAATAAATCGTAATAAATATTTATTATATGACTTTATTGAGAATGATTTATGGTACACATTCTCCATTACATCCATACTCCAGGTTCTTGGGGTTCGTATTATCTATTGATTATAATGTTCGTAACATCTAAAAAGGGAGCATCAGATTTTACCTATAGACGTGATCCAATTTTGTATCAATTTATATATGCATTACCATCTGTCCATCTATTTGTGTATTATTAATATTTTTCTGGCTGTAAAAATTAAAGTATTAAATTAATGTTTGAAAGGAACATCTCTCCATTCGTCCGTTCATCCGTCCATCCATTCGCCCATTCATTTGTCCATCCATCCATCTATCCATCAATCCGTCCATCCATCCATCCATTCGTCCATCCATCCGTCCATCCATCCGTCCATCCATCCGTCCATCCATCCGTCCATCCATCCGTCCATCCATCCGTCCATCCATCCGTCCATCCATCCGTCCATCCATCCGTCCATCCATCCGTCCATCCATCCGTCCGTCCATCCATCCGTCCTCATCGTCCATCCATCCGTCCATCCATCCGTCCATCCATCCGTCCATCCATCCTCTCATTCCGTCCATCCATCCGTCCATCCATCCGTCCATCCATCCGTCCATCCATTCGATTCGTTTTGCTTTTACCTTTAAAGGTACTTCAAGAGTGCTAATAGCAATTTTTTAAAAATATTTTCAAATTTTTTATAAAATTAATTAATTTATACAGAAATTAAATAAAAAAAAATTTAACTTTTAGATTTGCTGATAGAGAAAACTTTTTTCAAATTATTTTCCTTTTGTTTTTTTTTCTATTTTCTGCAATTTTTTTCTTTTCATATTTTCTGTTTGTTTTTTGGAATCTGCTTTTCTTTTTTATTTTACAATGATTTTATTTAATGTAAACTATTTCATAACAAAAGTTTTCTTTCTCTATCTACCTATCTCTCTCTTTCTTTCTCTCTCTCTCTCTCTCTCTCTCTCCCTTTCTTTTTCTCTCTATCTCTGCCTGTTACTGTTTTATAGATTTATGAAAAAATTACTTCAAGACTTTTGTTTCAATTTTTTTTATTTTTTTTCCGAAATTGTTGATCGAATTAAGTTGAGCAGAAGACTTTTCATTAAAGTTTACAGTTCAATGTTCAATGTTTCTTGCAAAAGTTTTATTGTTTATTTAATAAGTGACAAGTGTCAGTTATATTTCATAAATTGAATAAACTGAAATATTAAACGATTAGAATTTATTTTGGGTTTCCAAATTTGCACGCAATATTTGCCGATCTGGTTTTGTAAAAGTGTACTCCCATTATTTTTGTATATGAAACTTTTTAAGTAGAATAAAATTTTTTTAATATCCATCACTCAGAGATTGAGGGTATACTTATTTTGTTATTGTGTTTGTAACACCTAAAAAAAGGCGTTATGAACATAAAGACCATTGAGTAGCATTAAATTCTGAATCAATTTTGATACAGCTGTTCGTCTGTCCGACTCTTTCCCATTCTCTTGACTCATTTTCTTAAACTCAAAGAAAAAACAGTTATCAAGCTAAAATTTGATGGAGACATTGGAGATTTATGTACATTGATTGGAATTGAAAATAGGCCAAATCGATCAAAGGACACGCCCACAGTGCGACATAAACTGAAAACATCTGCCACATTTAAAGTAAAAATTTCTAATTTTTTTTGCTTATAACTTGAATAAATTGAAAATTGAGGAACCTGAAAGTTTTGTACAAATATTAAGATTATTATTCTAAAAATTTTTTAGAGGAATTGCGCAAATTGATCACACCTACACTTAAAATTGTGAATAAGGTCGTGGGTATCAAAAATTTGTTCCCAGTTAAATGCAACTTTTTTTTGCTTGTTTTTTTTTTTTTTTGCTTAATTTGAATTTTAGAGGATTTGTTCGATAATTTGCTGTAAAGTAATTGCAAAAAAAAATTTTAATTAACAAATCAATCATATCAAAATATGCAGAAAATATTCAAGTAAAATTTTATGAATTGGAAACGCAATTTTATTTCTATAATAAATAAAATTTAATTGAGTTAGAGTTCTTGTTTATTTTGTAATAAATAAATAAACTTATAAAATGTGGGATTATGCAGTTTTTTTTTTTTTTTGAATTATAATCTAAGTGCTTGTTTTTAAAGATGATAATTTACGAAATAAAATAGAAATATTTTGATAAAATTTTCATTGAAATGTCATTCTAAATCATTTAAGTCATCTGACTAATTAATTTTCGATAATGATTGTAAAAGTTGAGATAGAAGTTTTCAAATTTCATAAAAGATATTACAAATTCAATTAAGAACAAGGAATTTTCAATAACAATCTGCCTTAAAGAATATCAGAATATTTTTTCCACCCGGTAAATGTTATAAAGACAAGAATAGACGAACAGATGAACAGAAAAACAGATATATCCAAATCGATTCAGAATTACATACTGATCAAGTTTATAGATACTTTTTAGAGTCTCTGAAATTTCCTTTTGAAAGTTGCAAATATAATGACAAAATGAATGTACCCTCAATATGCGTGTGATGAGTATAAAAAGAAATTCAGGAAACGGTATTTAAAGAGTGTCTGATGGAGCATAAAAATTTTAGTTTTAGTTGTTATTGCTATCTTCATAATTTATATATATTTATATTGACAATAGCTCAATAATATTGTTACAATATGAGCATATAATCCATCTGAATAATATTGTTCATTAGACTTTTTTTTCTAGCTTAACAGAAATGACATATTTTTTTTTTTTTTTTTGTATACATTTAGTATTTTGTAACACTTCAATATGCAACATTAATAATAAGAAAATAACAGGAATCACATAAATTTTTACACATGAAATGCACACAAACACAATACACTTATATATATTTAATGAAAATTTTTCGTGTTAGAATGGAAATAAATATGAATGAAAATAAACAAAAAATGGAAAAGTAAAAAAAATAATAAAAATTCTACAGAGATTGGGCTTATTTGCATATGAAAAGAAAGCAAGTGAAACAAAGAACAAAAAAAACCAAAAAAAAAAAAAAAATTCTTTTTTCTAAAAATATAATAAATATATAAAACATAACAAAAAAAATGTTCAGTATTTTTTTAAAAATTTTGCATCTGCATGAAACGTATTTGGAATGATTAAATATTCTAACTTTTTCATATCATATAAAGGGGAGTCATTTTAAAAAAACTCCAAAAAAAAAAAAAAACACAAAATTAAATGAATGAATTTATTTTAAATTTTCAAAAATGGAGAGATGGACACATTATCCATTCATTCACAAAGATTCGTAAGTTTATTTTAATTTTATTTTTAACAATTTAATAAAATCGATTTTTTATAATTTATAATTTATGAAAAAAATATAAAGGCGTATTTTAAATGTAGCTTTTGAGAAATTCAATAATTTTCTTATGGCAAATTAAATTTATATGAAAATAATAAAAATTTTGTAGAAAAAGGTGAAATTCATTTAAAATGAGAAGTGATTGAAAAATTTATAGTTAGTCGTGGCCGATTTATAAATATCTAGCAACTAGCAAAGTTAAAAAAATTGTGATTTTTAAATTATTTAAAAAATTCGTCATACAAAAGAAGATTTAAAAAATGGATCGATCTGGACAAATTTAGTACACATATTTTTTATGTCAAAATAAAGGGCAGTGCTAATTTTCGTTAAAAAATATTCAAAATTGAATTTTGTGCTAACTTTTTTTTTTACAAAAAAGTGTCTTGTTAAAAATGACGATAAAAATGGATCAAGTTGGACCAAATTTTTTCCACATGTTTATTACGTTAAAATACAACTAGATGAAATTTTATGTTAAAAATTATTATTTTCTGTCAAGTAACGTCTTTTCTTAAAAAAAAAAAAAAAAAACGTTATATGGGCCATGATCGAAAAAATGATCCTATTTTAACCATTTTTAATAGGGTTTATATTCTTATTCATTTATCAAATTTCATTAAAATATCTCTAAAAGTGCTACTTATACTTTGCATTGAGGTGGACAGATAAGCAGATAAAACTGACAGACATGTTTAAATATAATCAAGAAGTGATTCGGGGTCGATGGGTTTTAATAAAAAATGGGTCTACCTTAACTACTTGTGAATGTTATAAAATTTGTAATATCCTTGGCTACAAGTGGTGTAGGGTATATTTATTACCAATGTGAATATAGTTTAAAAAAAAGAGCCACTCAAATGTCGTAGAAAATTTATTTGACAATTTACTTGAGTGGAAATTGAGTTAAATGTAAAAATTGTATGTAGACACGATTTCTATATACGATTTATCCACTATAAATGTATAAAATATAAATTTCAACAATTTCATAAATATGTTGCATACTTATACAAATCTTATTGAATATTTTTTATTGCATAGCTCAATGGCTGTTTGAGATTTTTCATATTATATACATATGTTAAATGGTACGTGTAAAATTTCATTGACACAATTACAGAATAGTTATTCTTTTTTTGTCCATGATTTCACCATCATATACACACTCACATATTATGAATTATTCAATTGTTAGATAAATTTTAAAATGGAATTTATAAACATTAAAATATGTCACTTAGAATCTGAAATATAATAGAGAATTAACTTTGAATCTTAGCTCAATATTAAATTTTTATACTCTCTATAGTTTTCTGGGACAAACATTTTGGAAGCAGTTTTCTGGAGCAGTTTTCTGGGGTATATGAAAAGATGTATCTTAAAAGCTCAATGAACAATTTTCAGAAGCAGTTCTCTTAAACATATCAACTCAATGAATTATAAATATGAATTATATGAATTTTCATGCCGCCAAAAGGATTCTTATGCTTTCTGATTCACAAATACCATTAACTTTAATTATTTTTAACTTATATGCCATATCATATATGAGAGTTATTTTTGAATGTATAATATTATTATTACTTCCATTAAGTATTGAGAATGTTTGGTTCATGATAGTTTTATTATACAATTTTTTTTTAAATACATTTAAATCAGTAATGTTTAAATGCCTTGATAACTTATTAATACATTTCTAAATGATAAAAAAGAAACTAACGGAAAACGTCCATTTAGGCAGTGTCAATTTGTTTAATTTTGAAAAGATATCACTTGAGGAGGAGATTGTTTTTTGAGAAGGAAAATTTTCAACTTTTATTTAAAAGTATTTACAAATCAGCCATAAAAAATTTGGAATTGTTTCTCACAAAATAAATAAGAAAAAGAAGAAGAAAGAAAAAAAGTTATAGAAAATCAAAGTGAAGAATCTTGAGTTTCGCCAGAACTTTTCCAATGACTTTAACTATTTTTCGATAAAGCGTGCAGTCCTTCTTCTAAAATTGATATCAATATATAGAAAATTTCGGAAATAAGTTTAATTATTTTATTAATATATAAAAAAAAATTTGTACAAAATTTAGGCCAAATAAGTCCATATTTACGATCACTTCCCATATAAGGCACTTTTACCAAAAAAGTTACAATTTTGAATATATTTTAACGAAAATTTGCAGGTCATTGTATTTTGAAATAGAAACGATGTCTTTCAAAGTTGGATCAGATCGTTCGATTTTTATGGTCACTTCTCATATAAGGCCCTTTTTCTAAAAATATGATTATGTTGAAAAGAGTTAAAATTTTGATTATATTTTAACAAAAATTGGCATGTCCTTGTATTTTGATATAAAGATGATGTGTCCCAAATTTGGTCCAGATTGGCATATTTTTCAAAATTCTGCACATATAATAAACTTTTGAAATTCTATAAAAAATTTTGGCAATTCTTTTAATTTATTAATTTAGAAGGCGTTGAATTGACTTTTCAATCCCATTAAACAAAGTCGCGTAGGTTATTTAAAAATTGGCCATGATTCACTATTAAATTCTTGCCTTATTTTTAAGTTTGTTATTTGATTCATTTGTTTAGAAGTTTGATTCCTGACAAAAGAACTTTCTCTTTGTTAAAGGAAATTTATATATATTTTTTTTTCAAAAAAAAAAAAAAATAAAGATACCGTTATATATTATTCAATATATATATCATATATTTAAATGAGAAATAGATGAGTATAAAATAAAATCTTCAGAGGATGATGAAAGAGAAATGTACTTTAAACACAATCAACAAAAAAAAAAAAATGAAGGAATTTTAATAAATGATTAATACGGTTTATTCCGGTTGTTATTGTTATTGTAAAAGAACCTATAAAACAATAGTTGCACAGCACTTTGTTATATATACAAATATTTCCAAATGTTTGTAACACATGCCATCTGACAATTAACCAGTGTCGGTGTTGTAACAATGTCTGCAATGGGAAGGAAATTCTTCTTTTGTGAATATTCATGTTGCAATAAACACAGTACTTACATTTATCTAACTACATATATGTGTTATATGATATATATATATATATATGTACTTGACATATATATGCATATATAAACAAAAAAGTACATTAGATTTTATAAATGATACCAAAGGAAATCTCTATTGTAAAATCGTATGCCATGAAAATGCAGAAAAACAATTAAAAGCATCAAGAATGATAAAATGATTTACACACAAATATATCTATATAAATATATATATAAATATATATATATATATATATATATATATATATATATATATATATATATATAAATTTACATGCAGTTATATGAGATATATACATTTTGTAAATTCATTATGTCAAAGTAGTTGTGCGTTATCCAAAACAAGGAAAGGATCATAAATGTACGAATCTCTATTGAAAATATATACGGATATTATTTTAAGAGCAAATAATTGAACATTATTCAGATATATAAAATTTCAATTATCCATTTATGCTTAAAAAATATAATGTGAAATTTATATGGTGGCCATTCAAGATTTCAATTTGATCAAACAAAAAAAAAAAAAAGGCTAAAATTCAAATTTCTTCAATTTTTTTTTTATATTTTCCTTTGGCCATTTTCAATTGAAATTTTTTACTGAAGCTTAAAGCTTTTGTTATAATTAAAGTTTTAAAAGAAATTTTAAGTATCTGTGTATCAAAATTATATAAGACTTTTAAAATATCACAGATCTCTCATTCAAAAAAATATCTGAATACTGACAATATTTATTAAATATTATTTTAACAATTTATGAATGAAATCTCAAGCACTTTTCTTTAAAGTATAATAGTTAAGAAGGAGAAAGTCAAGACAGTGGGCACAATCGGGTCAGTCTTTTATAGAAAGGCCATTTTGTCTATTGCCATAAAAACATGAGACATTAAAAATGAAGATCTTCAAAGAGAGTTAGTGCGATTTAGTTCAACTTTTTGTAGCATATTTATCAAATGTTTTAGCATGGTCAAAATATTTTTAAAACAGAAATAGTTTCTCTCTTATTTTAATTTTTAAGCATTTTTAATGTCTTATTATTGGCCAAAAAATGCAGTGATTCCAAACTACTTTCATTAAGATTTATTTTAAAGACAATTTTCTAAAATTTATTACAAAGAAAAGAAACAAATTTTCGTAATTGTGGGTTTTTAATAGATATTAGAATCGAAACAAAAATAATTTTAAATCAAGAAAGAAATTAAGAAAAAAAAAATTGCAATTTTTTTTAAAATTTAAAAATAACTGAATCTGATCTGAACATATAGATGCTTATGAGGTATGATTTAACAAAGAATATTAAAAGATTTTTAAAGCAAATTGACAAACCAAAAATTAATTTAAAAAATTTTTTTAAAGAATGTAACATTTACCAATTTTGGATCTGTTCTACAAAATTAATAAAATTTAAAATTTATTTTCTCTATTTTCCAAGCTTTCTATTTCACACTCGCTATCTCTTTCTCACTCCTTTCTCCATTTCAGCGTTTAACTGTTTTATTGTTGTGGCATATTAAGTTCTTTTTGATAAAATATATTTATAACCGTGATATTTATATACGTGATATATACACACAAATATTTATGATACTAAATTAAATATATTAAAAATCTTTATTTAATATATTTTGTTAACGAGCATGATGAGTTAATTTTATTTAATTACTGCCATAAAATTTCGTACGATGATTTATTTACTTCATTTCCACTTTTTCATTCTAATAATAGATATAAAATAACAATAACGAAATAACAATAAATCATAACAATAACTAACAATTAAAATATACTTAAAAATAATAAATAAATAACTCATGAATTATATTTTTAAATTCATACATAACAATAACAATAACAATAACAATAACAATAAAAATATAACAATAACATATAACAATAACTAATAACAATAAACAATAACAATACAATAACAATAACATAACAAACTAACAATAACAATAACAATAACAATAACAATCAAACAATAATAACAATAACAAATAACAATAACAATAACAATAACAATAACATAACAATAACAATACTAACAATAACAATAACAATAACAATAACATACATAATAACAATAACATACAAATAACAATAACAAAAACATAACAAAATAAACAATAACAATAACAATAACAATAACAATAACAATAACAATAACAATAACAATAAACATAACAATAACAATAACAATAACAAAATAACAATAACAATAACAATAATAACAATAACAATAACAATAACAATAACAATAACAATAACAATAACAATAACAATAAAATACAATAACAATAACAATAACAATACAATATACAAAAAATAAACAATAACAATAACAATAACAAAATAACAATAACAATAACTATAACAATACATAACAATACAATCATCAATAACAATAACAATAACAATAACAATAACAATAACAATAACAATAACAATAACAATAACAATAACAAATAACAATAACAATAACAATAACAATAACAATAACAATAACAATAACAATACAATAAATACAATACAAACAATAACAATAACAATAACAAACAATAACAATACATAACAATAACAATAACAATAACATAACAATAACAATAACAATAACAGTAATAGTAACATTAATAATAAGCAGTTTCAGTTGAAATTCAATAATTACAAATTAAAACTAAATTAATTTTATTTTAACTTATTTTATTATTAAAATATTTTGAAAGTTTTTCTTTTTTAAAATTTTTTTAAAATATATTTTTACAAAATTTTTTCTTTATTTTCTAAGAAGTTTTTCTACTATTAATTGTGTTTTTTGTTGTTGTTTTTACTTTTCAAATTCTTATCAAATAATTATTATTAAATTGAAAATTTTCATTGATGTTAACACAATAAAATTATTTGTTTGTTTGTTTGTTTGTTTGTTTCTATTGAGTGTTAAATTATATTATAATTGTATTAAATTATAAATGAAATGAGATGAAAAGATGACTTTTAATTAAATGGTCCAGCGTAATTGTTTTATGTGTGTCAGATTCGGTTAGATTATATCGAATATATTGATTATGGTTGAGTGTTACATTTATGTTTGATTGAGTGTAATAAAAATAAAAATAAAAATGGAAATAGAAATAGAAATAGAAATAGAATTGAAATAGAAATGTGTGGTATAAGTTATTAATTATCTTTTTAATGGTATCAAGTTGTTCATACTCACTTACTTTACTTTCTTATTCTCAATCTCACTCTTATTTATTCACTATGTCTTTCTGTCTCTTTCTCTCACTGTTGCTAAACCTGTTACTAAAACTGTTTATAAATTTTTATAACTATGATTAGATTAATGGAATAAATCAATTTGTACAAATGCTCGGTATATCTAAAAGGAAATTTCAGTGTTCTTATGTAATATATATATATATATATATATGTATATATAATTGTATATATATATATATATATATATATGAATTTAGTCATATCGGTTTAGGTGTTTGTCCGTCTTGCGTTCGTCATTTTTTGGATAACAATTGTTTGTATTGTATTTCAGTTTGTTATCCGAAATCATTGTTGTCAGTTTTATTGCGACTGCCACTGCCACTGCCACTGCCACTGCCACTGTCACTGCCACTGTCGGGACAGTATCATTATGACTGTCAACACCAAAGCTACTAATATCGCTACTGTCACTGCTGCCAATACTATTTCTGCTATTGCTGCTGCCACTGCTACTGCTACTGCTACTGCTACTAAGATTGCTACTTGCTACTACCACCACTACTAACAGTATCATTCCAACTGCTATTGCTACAATTACTATAACTGTCACTGCTGCTGCTATCGCCACAATCATCATTCGGCTTACGTTACATGATTTCCTTTAATTTTTCAATCAAAACTATCACTTATTTTATAATTTTTTTTTATTACCTTTAATTTCCTGTATTTATTCTTTTACTGCTCTTTTACTTTTTTTTCTCTTTTTTTTTTCATTTGCTTTTTCATTTAGAAATAGTAATTAGAATGAAATGTCGAGTGGAAAAAACATTACAGTAATTTATGTTGACAATTTAAAAAAGGCAAAGCAACATTTTAAAATTGTAAAAATTTTTCAGATAAACCAGAATGAGCAAAATAAATTTTTTTGACAACGAACAAGAAAGAAAAAGAAATTTTTCTATATTTATAATGTTTCCAAAAAAAAAAAAAAAAAAAAAAAAAAAGTTGAATTCATTTCATTAAAAAAATTTTTAATTACACTGAAATGTAAATTTAACAAAATTATTAAAGTCAAAAACAAAAATTTTTCTAAATATAAATTTTTCTAAATATATATTTATATATTTAGGCAATACAAGAAAATCACTACTTTAAAATTTTCGATACATTTACAAAATATTCTTGTACATTTTTTTTTTACTTTAACTCATTTTAAATTAATCTGGTAACATATTTTTTCATTACTATAAAATATATTTTACAATAAAATATTCATACTGCATATATGGATTACCCCAAGGCTAGTGCCACCATTGGATTATGGCACGAACCAAAGCGCAGCAATATCATGGAATGCCATCATTTTTTTTTTAACAAATTCATTGAGATGTTGATCCTAATACTACTGCTAATACATATGTAAATGGAGAGATGAATGGAAAAGTTGATTCAAATGTACATTAGACTATAATTTGTAATTGTAATTACTGAGAGAGAAATCGGGAGTTATAACGGGAGTATAAATGACAAAAACGAAAACAAAACAAAAGCCAAAATGAAGAAAAGAAACATTAGATACCTCAGGCCAGTAATAAACAAAAAAATAGGCTTAATAGCAATAGCAACAGTAGTAGCAGCAACAGCATTAGTAGCAGCAATAGCAGCAATAGCAACATCAAAATAATTATTTATTGTTATATTTAATCAATGATTCTTATGCCTCATAATTTTGTACTTACCGTGTAATTTATGTATGTTATAATAAATATGCCCAAATGTAGGCAACATTTATTGTCATTTTACAATTCTATTCTGTATTTGAAGTTCTTATTTGAAATTTTATTGGAAATTTATGATTAACAAATAAAATACAAATAAAAATTTGAAAATTTGAAAATTTCTTTCAAATCGGGAGATCTCCATAAAAAAAAAAAACCAAAAAAATTAAAAATGTTTATTGTTCAAAAATTGATTCAAAAAAGTACTTGCATAATTAATTCGCAACATATGAATGAAATTTTTGAAATTAATTTAATAATTATCTAAATTAAACATTTTATAGATTTATTGATGATGTTTTTGTTATTGTTGTTAATTGTGTACACGTTAGAATAATTTTTCCAATTGAATGAAAATTTATTTCTTGATCAAGTTTTTTTATTCTAATCATCGTATCTATGTTTGAAATTGCTTATTTATGCTAATTTCGTTTTTGGTTATTCTGTTTTTTTTCCTTTTTCTTTTGCTTTATTCTTCTCGCATTTTTGTCATCTTCAGTCGTTTAGCTCACTTTAGTTTTTTCTTTCGCCTTTTACTTTTTATTTGTTTACAGAAATTTTAATAAATACTTTCAAACAAAACAAGTAAGAAAATTATATTTGGCTGCACTCAAATCTTGGATACCCACCATACAAATACCATGAGATAATAATTGAGAGATTTGTTACAGTTTTTTTCATAGCAAATAAAAAATTTAAATATTAATTAAATTAAAACTTGAGAATTTGCTATTATATAATTTCGGGTGGGCGTGGCCGATTTACGTGGCCGATTTGTATAAATATTGTAAATTAAGCCTTATACTTTCAGTTTTCTATCTTTTGCAGTGTGCAAATAATTACCAATAATTAATTAACCCAAATTTTGTTAAAAAAAAAAACCGAGGTGTCCTTAATTTACGGAGCGCTGTGGGTGTGTCGTTGAAATGATTTTGCACTTTTTCAATAATAATCTGCCAGCAAGAACTTCCGATATTGGTGCCAAATTTGAGCTTGATATCTCTCTTCTTGCGCCCCAAACAACGATAACAAAGCACGAATACACAGACGAGCAGGTGGACTGACAAGTGAACAGATAGACAGACAGACAGACAGATGATTTTTGGTGATGATTAAAAATTTACATATTTTATAGAACCTACAATGCTTCCTCTTGAATGTTACAAACATACTGACATAATAAACATACCCTCCAATCATTGGATGGTAGTTATAAATATCTGTAGGTGTGTGCATTTAATTATATCTTTGTATATAAAAAGAAATTTATATATATGTGTATGTGTATATGCATTGAAAGTTACTTTCTTTGTATGGATAAGATGAGGTTCAAGTGTTCACTCATTCAACAGTAACAACAATAAATGCAACAGACAAAACTAAATAAATAAACAAATAAAAAAAGAATATAAAGAGTAAATAAAACCGGCATGTGTTATAAAATTTTTATTGTTGTTGTTATTATAGCTGCTATTATTATCTATCACAAGAGTTTTTACAATATGCATACATCTCAGTAAATGCACTCACTTCACTTTATCATTTATAAGTAAGAGCAAAAAAAAAAAAAAAAAAAAAAAAAAAAAAGAAAAGAAGGAAAGAAAACAAAAATCAATGGGGAAAATCAGAGAGAAATAAAAAGAAGAATAAAAAAAAAATAAGTATAAATTAGCTGGAAGGAAATCTCGCTTGCCCACTTGGAGGCAGACATTACAGCTAATTTGTATTTCACTTGGATAGGCCCATCCAATTTCTATGTCTCTAACACTTATTTACTCAACCTCATGATTATTAAATAAATTGAAATTTTTGGTAGGTGTGATTAATTTTATGAATTTTTTTCATGACAAAAGTTTCAATTATCTACGTCCAGCTATTTGTAAGTAAATATTTTTGAAAACTGACGGACATTTTTATGGTCTATTTTTTTTTTTTTTTGTTTTTTTTAAGAGCAAAAAACAACAAGAGATGTTCTCCTTTACCAAGGTATCTGTGGGCGTGTCTTTTAAATGATTTAATGCATTTTTAATAGGAGATTCACTTTACACTAAAAATTACGGTCAATTTTGAAATACTTGCAAATCTAACTGTTAGAAACTTTCGCATTCACAAATGGAAAGACATCAGCATTGAAATTTTTATAATTATAATTTTATAATTTTTTAATTAGTTCATTTTTTCGCCATTTTCTTTTTTTTTTTTTGCTTGAAATGCAAATTTCGGAGAGCAGATACTCAAATAATGTCTGAGTAATTGGCCAGCAAGAAATAATAAATGTTAAAAAGATTAATTGAAAAAAATTATATCGAAAAATTTTATAAAAAAATTAAAAATCTTAAATGAAAATTAAAAAAATTAGAAAAATTAGGAAAAAAATAACGAAAACAATCCAAATAAAGAAAATAAACAATTTAATATTGTAAATTAAAATGGGCTTGATCTGTCTTGATCTTATTCTATTTTTATGTTACAAAAAAAAAAAATTTAAGAGAAAAAAAATATGCAAAAATTTTTTTCCTATTTTCAAATTCCTAAATTCTATTTTTTTCCTAGTTTACAAATTAATAATCAAGAATTTTGTTAGAGATGAAAAAATCCACAAAAAAATAAAAAAATGCAGAAATTAATTAAATTAATTAACTTAATTAAGTTAATTAAGTTAATTAAATTAATTAAGTTAATTTAAGTTAATTAAATTAAATTAGTTAATTAATATAATTAGGTTAATTAATTTATTTAAATTAATTAACTTAGTTAATTTAATTAACTTAATTAAATTAATTAACTTAGTTAATGTAATTAACTTAATTAAATTAATTAACTTAATTAATTTAATTAAGGTAATTAATTTAATTAATTTCTGCATTTCAATTTTTAATTAATCTGTTAGGTTATAAAAATTTTTATTCTACTCAAAATTTTATTTCTAAATTTTCTACAGATAATTTCTGTTTTATATTTGTTTTTCCTTTTCTTTTTTCTTTTTTGGTGAAAGTTACAAACGTTATGACAACTTCAAATTTCGTTTAGTGGTTGTGAAAAAATTCCACAAAAACAAAAAAAGAAAACAAAAAGGAGAACGGAGGAAACATATACATAGAAAAATCCGACAAAAGCAATTTATTGAGAAATATTTGCAGTTAATTGAGAAAATAGAAAAGTAAGAGCGCATGCTTATTATGCGATGTTTTTTTTATATATATGCTCAAAGGATTCACCATATATATATACATACATATGTATATATATATATATTGAAAATTGGAAAAAGATTTTGAAATTTGAGTAGGGTATTTTTAAAAATGGCAAAAACCATTTTAATTCAACAGCAAGACGAGTTATGAAATATAAATCTAATCAAAAAGGACTTTTCGAAAAAAAAAAATGGAGGAAAAGGTCCTTTATTTTGTTTTGTAGCATAATTTAATTTATAAAAAAACTTATAAAAAAATGTGCCTCACATTTGTCATAACCACGGCCTATAACATCGATAGAGTTTTTTAGCTGGTGAAAAAATGAATCTAAGCTTTTTCAGAAATGTGTGATTTTATTTGAGGAAGAGTCATTTTTAAAAATTGGTCTTCATATCTCAAGAGTCAAATGCGCCATAATATGGAAAAAATATAATTTCCTTGGATGAGTTATAGTTTGGATCTGTAAAGTTTGACTTATTTGATCTATTTGAAGTTTTTGTCTGAATGTTTTAATATAACAAAATAGAATTGAATCTATCTGTAATAAATTTATAGTAGATATATTTTCCTAAAATATATCGCTACAACAATATGATCTAAATGTTATTGTTATTGTTGGTGTAAATGTATACATATTTTTTGTTAAACACAGAACCATAAATTTGTTAAGTAAAACATCTGAAATCTTTAAATGAAATTTATTTAAGCGGCTGCGAGTAATCTTAGTGTAAAAAGTTTATATAAAATGATTGATAATCCATTCAATGAATGAAAAGTTCTTATGGCCAGAGAAATGTAATTGCTTACTAGTAACAGCCAAAAAGGATTTAAAGTTTTAACGCTTAATATATATTGCCTGGTTTTATTATATCGAACATTTCAAAATTAATTCAAAATACGATTTGATTAATCGATTTTAACATGTCGGTTCGCCTGGCCATCTGTCCGTCTATTTAGAAGTTGTAGGCCACAATTTTTGAATATATCTTACTGAAATTTGGTAAATAAGAGTGTTTTCTTTCAAAAGCGAATTCCCTTTAAAAATGGTTAAAACCGAACTACGCCCCATTGGACAGACCACTTCCTATATGAAGCATTTCTTAAGCAAAAATGTCACTAAATGGAAAGAGGGCACTTTTTAATAATATTTTAACAAACATTAAATATTATTGTATTGTACCAAATTTAACCTAGAGCGGTCCATTTTTACAAGCCCTTCAGATACAATGCCTTTTTCGAAAAAGAAACGTTTAATTTTTAATATACTTTAGTGATAAATGGCATTGCCTTGCATTTTAATACTAAGAATATGTGTACTTGATTTGGTTCAGATCTGTCCATTTTTTGAACCTGCTTCCATTGAATCAACTTTTGAATTAATTAAATTATTATAATTTTTTCAACATTTTTGACTTGTAATTTATTTATTTGATTTATTAAAACATATTAGTGATGTAGAGTATTTAAAAGTCGGCCTCGACCGACATTCTGCTTATGAAGTTTGCTGGTCTAAGTAGATTTTAATAAACGAAAATTAACGTGAATAGAAATTTTTGAATGTTAATTTCAGGAAAATGTCGTACCATAGAGATGATTCGTACTTTATTCGAAATTAAATTATTAAATTTACAAGTAGTTAAAGCAAATAAATTGAATGGAATGTTAAAATGTTAAAAATGTTCCATTAATATTAACTAACGTTAAAAATTATAGATAATATTTCAAAATTTTGTATCTAACTGTAAGTTACGTTGTGCTTGTCCGAACATAATTTTAATTCAAATAAATTTGATACTTGTGAAAAATTTCAATTTCAGGTTTTAACATCAGATTTTTTTAGTTCAACAAGTTCATTGAAAACTCCTTCTAATAATGAGATTTTTTTCTTTATATTAAGAAGCATAAATAATCACATGCAAAAAAAAAACAGTAAGAATTTTATAGTCATTTGGTGTTAACCCTTAAATATTCTACATCACTTTGTTTAGTGTCACTAAAAAGTCAAAAAAATTTATAGCAAGTTAATTAAATTGACAAAATTTTAATATATGAATTATTTGAAAAGTTCCTTATATTAGAGTGCGTTTAAGAAATGGACCCATCTGGACCAAATTTGGTACTCATATTTATTTATGCTAAAATTCTAAGAAGTACCAAATTTCGCTTAAATATTATTCAAAATTGCATCATTTGTCCGTCCATACAATGAGTTTTTTGATAAAAAAAGCGCTATATGGGAAATGGTTGCAAAAATGCTTCGATTACAATCATTTTCAATAAGGATCGTTCTTGAGTTAAAGCATGCTCATGCGATCAAATTTCATTAAAATATAGCAAAATTTCGACCTGTAACTTTCACATAGAGGAACAAGTGAATAAATACGCTTAAATCGATTTTAAAAATGTTTCTTAGTCCATTGTTATATCAATAAAAGGTAAGTCTATCTTAACTTCTTTTGCGTCATACAAGCATCTACTCAAATTTATGATACCTATATCAGAAGTTGTGTAGCGTATTAAAAAAAAAAAAAATTTCAAAATTTAAAAGCAAAAATATTACATTAAAATTTTATTTTAATACTTAACTCATCTGATCATGCCAAACTAATTTTCATGTTAACATTTGTACAGTTTAGAGATTCAAGAGAATTTTAAATAACTTATTAATATATTGCTATTATTATTGATGGAAATTTATATCATAATAATCATATAACAGATGAAATATATAACAACATACATATTAATTACGCTACAATAACATAAGTTTCTATATTATTAAAATTATAACGTTATATACATTTAAATAGATATGTATGTGTTATATATATATATATATATATCAGTGATATCTATCTTTGCATTAAGCTTCAGCATCATTATTAGCATCATTAATATTGTTTTATGTAAATGTTTTTATTTAAATGCTACATGATTATGTATAATGTATGTATGTATGTGTTTATATATATATATATATATTTATATATATATATATATATGTGTGTGTGTGTGTGTATGTGTGTGTGTGTATGTATGTAATCTTAATTTCTATAGTATATTTTCATGAATGATAATTGCAATAACATCGCATGCTACAAACGATGTTTAGTGGACTCCATAATTTCGGCAATGCGATGTTTTCTATATATTTTTATACTAACCCATAATTTTATGATACCTTGATTGTATTAAAACATATGTTACATATGCAATGCAATATTTATAAAAATATATATATAAAAAAAATATAGCCAAAAATTTTGGGCTATATTTTCATGTCTGTCCCCCTATTTATATTATTTAGCCAATGAAATTCGATTGTCGTTTATTGTTTCTCGATTGATAATTCTCAATTCGTTTTTCAATTGATCACTTTCGATTGTTGCTTCTCGATTCTCCATTGACGATTCTGAAAAAATTTTGTCAATCGATTCTCAATTGATGATTTTCGATTGTCGGCTCTCGATTGTCAATTCTCAATTCTCAATTCTCAATTGTGCATTTTCAATTGTTAATTTTCGAGTGTCGATTCTCAATTATCGATTTTTCATTGTGGATTCTCGATTCCTTCTTCAAAGTTAACCCAAAAAGAAAAACCAAAAGAAAAAAGAAAAAATTTTTATCTCTGAATGTACATAAAAAAGTTTGTTTTTGGTGTGTCCTCAACTTGTTACCTCAACTATTTATTATACCACTTTGATTTACGTTACATTTTCAATTTTTTCATTTTTATGCTTCCTCCTCGTTTTTTTTTTTTTTTTATGTGTGCTTGAATTTGACTTTCAACCGAAGATGCAACACATCAGTAATGTTGCTTCATATTTGAAGTCATAGAAGAATGTTCGCATTTTAGTTGATTTTAATTCGTCATGGAGTACGTTTGAATGAAATTTTAGCGTCTTCTATCATGATAATTTATTTTTATATATAAAAAAATACATACAAAAATATTAATGTAAAAAAAATATACAAAAAGAAATTTGGTTTTTTTTTTTCGTGAAAAATTTTTGTAAGTTTTAAAAGTGGGAAATTTATTCTAAAACAATTTAAAAAAAAAAAACTAAAAAGGCTAAAAATTACAAGTTATTACAAAAATATATTTAATAAATAAATATAATAAAATGATAAAAAAATTTGAAATTGAAATTGTTTGAAAAAAAATTTTTTAAAAAGTAAAACAAATTAAAAAATTAAAAAGAAATTTTTTTTTGTTAATTTTTTTTGTTTTTAAATAAATATAAGAGATTTTTATTCCAAAAAAAAAAAAAATTATTCAAAAAGTTCTTTACTTTGTCTACGTGTGTGTGTGTGTGTGTGTGTTTTTTTTTTGTAGTGAAAAAAATTGTGTGATTAAAGAAGATTTTTGAGAAAGAATGACACATAAAATTTTAAAAGGAAATGAAACTAATTAATGAGAATTTTTTATATTAATTTTAGCATAATTAAAAACATAAAAATAAACAAATTGAAAAGTTAATACTCTTATTTAAAGCAAAATTGTTGAGTGCTAAACAAATGAATTTTTTTTGTTATACATTTAAAAAAAAATAAAACATTTTCAAAATTCAAAATAATTTTGAAAAGAATTTTAAAAAATTACAAATTTTATAAGATTTTGAAAAAAAAAAATAATAAAAAATTATAATAATTAAATATAATATTTTCCCATTACAATTAACTTAATTAACCTAAAAAAATAGGTGTAAGACATCGAATAAATGGCAACCATTGTGAAAATGTTAAAAAATTTTCAATTTTGGAAATTTTATCAAAAAAATATAAAAAAAAAAAAACAAACGCATTTCAAAATTTTTAACTTTATTTGGCCTTTATTTGGTCTGATTAAAATGATACATAAAAATGCTTACAATATTTTCCTCAATTTTGTAAAAAGTTAATTACTTAATTTTTTAGTATAATCAAAAAAATTAAAAAATTAACGAAAAAAAAAAATTACAATTAAGAATTCACATACTTTTTGGCATATCGGAAGTTACCTTCTTGATGTAAGCAAATTTTTTTTAAATGAAATTTTCAAAATAGATTAAAAAAAATAATTTTCGCAAAAATTTAACAAAAAAAAAAAAAAAAAAAAAAAAGAAGGAAAGTCCATTGAATTTTCTTGCTTGTTGTCATTTTTTTTGTCATTCTGTCTTTCTGTCCATCTTTCTTTCTTTCTTTCTTTCTTTCTTTCTTTCTTTCTGATTTTATAATTATGAGAAACTTTAAATGAGTTGGGCATATGCTTATATGTATATGTGTTGTGTGTGTGTGTGTGTGTGTGTGTGTGTGTGTGTGTGTGTGTGTGTGTGTGTATTTTCTTTTTGTACATGCCTGCAAATTTGATAAATTATTTTTGATTCAATAGAGATGATTTCCATATGACCAACGTTTCATTCACTAAAATATAAATCATTGCTATAATAAAGCAAAAATTCGTTTGATGTGTGATGGTAAAATAATCTAATAAAAAATATATATTTGATAGAATTTCTAGGGATTCATTTGGTTTACATTTAACATTTAACTATTAATATTTTCGTGTAACATGTTTCGATAATATGAATTTATATATAAATCAGAATTGAATTGAACTGAAACGAGTTGAACTGAAGTCAATTGAATTAAAACGTGTGTTCTTCTTTCAATTCAACTTTGCTTATCACAAAAAACAAAAAAACCAAAAAAGAATTTTAAAAAAAAAATTCAAAAGAATTTTTAAAAATTAAAAAAAAATTTTTAAAGAGTTTAAAAAAATTTATTAAAAAATTAAAAAAAATCGTATCAGTTGAAATATGTGACGATGGTTTGCCTTAACCTTTGAAACCGGAAATATAATATATTTGATAAATCGCTTATAAAAATATAATAAAAAGAATGAGACTAAAATTTTTTATAATTGATCTTTATACTCTGCACGACTTTCTGTTGGTGTAGAGTGTTATAAATTTGTGCAGATGTTTGTAACGTCTTAAAAATACTTAAGATAAGCTCACTTTTTTTGATACCGCTCAGAATTATTTTCTTAATTAATTTAAGCCTGCCTTTCCGTCTGTCAATCTATCTATCTGTCTGTCTGCCTGTCTGCCTGTCTGCCTTTCTGTCTGTCTATATGTTATCAAGTTGCAAGTTCATAAAAAAAAAAGTAAAATTTCATTAAACCTGCCCAATTGTTCTTGACATTTTGGTGCCATTCACCGTCAAATTGAAACATTCTGTCATCAATTTATCTTTGACATCAGCATAAATTATGATTTAGTGTAATATTTTATAAAAAAAAAAAAAAAAAAAAGAAGCAGAAAAAAAAATCCAAAAAATTTATGTAAAACCGTTCAAAGGATAATATTTTGAAAGATTATTTGACAATTTTTAAAAATATTTTTCATTATTTATTTATTATTATAATATTTATTATTATTTATTATTTATTAAATTATAAAAGAATCTATCTAAAAATTAAAAAAGTTTTTTAATGGACAAATAAGTCACTTTATTACGGCATACATGGCGTATGAGTGTTACAAATAAAATAAAACAAAATATAAAAAAAAGAAAAATAACATTTGTTTAACACAATTTGAATCAATTTTCCCTTTCGCTGAAACCTTTTTGAAGTTCTTCCTTCTTTTCATTTGCTAATTTTGCCCATTTTTATTGGTAAATCTGTAAGATATCAATATAAACAATTTAGTGTATTTAGTTTGTACAGTTGTTTATAACATTTAAAAGGAGTTATACTTTTTTTTCAGTTTCATTTTTCAAAATAATTTCAACTTGTCTGACTGTCTGTTATCAATTTACAAATCACAATTTATAAGATATTTTCATTTAGAAATTTTGTATAACGTTGAATTTGAATTTCAGCTTAAAGACGAAACTGCTTCAATATGGTTTAAAGTGGACCATTCATTCTTTGTTTCAAAAAAAAAAAAAAAAAAAAAAAAAAAAAAAAAGGCTTCATACGAAAATTGAAAAGAAAAGTAATAATAATTTAACGAAAATTGCCACGTTATAATATTTTGACATTAAAATTATGTGTATGATGTTTGGTCCAAATCATTCTATTTTTGCCATCACTTTCAACATAAAGTTGAAAAAAAGGAAAAAATTTTGTGAAGAACTTTGTATGAGAAAATGTTGAAATTTTTGAATATATTTTTAAAAAAAATTGGCCTAATATTATTTTTTGATATTAAAATTTTATATATATACCAAATTTGATCCAAATCGATCTATTTTGTAAAAGTCTTTTCTCACATAACGATCTTTATAAATAATCTAAAATTATAATTTCTAATTTTGTTGACTTGACTTTTTCAACACATTAAGCAAATGGGATATTTAAGGGTCAGCCCCCCACCAAATCTAAAGTTCTTACTTGTGTAATTTTTTTGTGAATAGTTTTACTTTTTTGTTTTAGTTTTTGTTTTTGCATTTTGTTTTTGTTTTAATCCAAATGAAACGGAAAACGTATCAAGCACTTTGATAAATAATTAACCGCACATATCTAAATATCTATCTATCTATACAAACATACACACCTACACACACACACTTATACAGCATTCAATATATTTGCCTTCTAAAATTACATGAACATGAAGCGAAAACAGAAAAACTAATAAAAAAAATTATTAGAATCGACCAGACAAATAAAACCAAAAATTGTAATAATCAAATTATGTGCTTGATTGTGGCTACTTCTGTAAATATATATTTTTTCTTTTTTTGGTATAAACAGACCAGATATCGAACTGAATTGTGGGCTTTGATTTTTTTGTTTGTTTTTTTTTTTTGAAATGAATAAATATGAAATTAAAATTGTTCTAAATTAGATGTTTTATAATTTTTTGTAGGTGTGACATAATTTTCCAATATTTTTGGTTATTTTTTTAACGTCTAAGGAACTGTTAGCAAAACAGTTCCTTAGACAAGCGTACAGGATGGACAGGCGCAAAAACTGATGTATGGGTAGACAGATAGACAGACAGACAGACAGACAGATGCACAGACATGCAAATGGATAAATGAATAAATGGATAGATAAATAGGTAGATAGACAGACGGACATATAGATGGAGAGATGAATAAAGGGATAAATGACTAGATGGATAAAGGAATAGATGAATAGACGGATAGATTAACAGACGGATAGATGAAGAGGTAGATGGACAGACAGATAGACAACCAGGAAGGTAGACAGGTAGCGGGATAATTGTATAGAAGGATGAACATACATTTGGATAAATGAATAGACGGATAGATGGACAAACGAATAGGCAAATAGGTGGATACATGGATAAATGAATAAATGCATAAATGGATGGACGAATAAACGGATGGATAGATGAATAGGTAGATAGAGAGTAGATGGAGAGACAGATGGAAGGAAACAAAGGCAGATAGAGGTATAAATGAACAGAAGGATGGACGACTAGACGAATAGTCAGATAGATGTATAGACGGGCAAATGGATAAGCGGATAAATATATAAACAGAGAGGTGAATAGATGGACAGATATAGCTGAAACGTTTCAGAATTCGATTAGAATTTCAAAACTATCTTTCTGCATATAGTAATAAAAATAAATTCCTCTAAGAAAAATATATAAAATAACCTTAAAGTTTTTCCGTTGATAAACCTCAACGATAACCGTGAGAAAACGATACAAAATGAAGAAGAGATGAAAGAAAAAATATATTTGGCTAGAGAGAGGTTGAGGATGAGGTTTCTTTTAATTCAATCAAAACAATAAGACAATGAAAAAGTAATAAAGAAAACTAAAGTTTAATTGAAAGAAACATGAAAACTAAAAGGAGCAATTGAAAATTCCCAAAAGACAAAATATATTTTTACATTTCATATATTGAAACTTTCAATTTACCGATAACACATAAAATGTCTTTCTTATTATTAAAGTTTTTATGAAATGAAATGAAATGAAATGAAATGAAATGAAATGAAAATACACTAAAAGTAAAGAAGAGAAGAAAAGAAAAGAAAAGAAAAGAAAAGTTATAAAATTAACAGCACAATTAGCAAGAGAAGTAAGAGAACTGAAAAAAATTTATAAATATGATAACAAGAAGAAAATAATACTAAGGCAAGGTAATACAATTTATATTAAACCTTTGATATTTGAGATCTAAAAATTGTTTATAAAAAATTTGAAAAATGAAAAAATAACATTTAAAATTTTAAAAATTTCATATTTATCGATGACAAACTCTAATCGTATCGTGTTCTTTATAAAACACAAAATTTAATAATTTTAAGGTTGTGAAAGTGGGGTCCAGCAAATTCTATACAGATAAATAAATCATGAGTATTCCAAAATCTAAATGTCATGTCTTTTATAGTTAATATTTTTCATTTTATTTAGATAACTGTCAACAATTACTTTGGATTGGTTGATGATCCTGTCGATTCAGCCTCCATGTTACTTACAATTTTTCATTCTATTAAACATTAGAAAATGTTTAAATAGGTTTCGAAGTTTAAAATGTTTACATGGCATAAATTTTGCTTAGGTAAACTTTCTAAGTCAATTTTAATCCGATATTATGTGGATTTTTTTTAATACTGTCATCAAATTATACCCTGATAATTTGATAAATAAATTTTCCTTTCGAAAAATATTCATAGATTTCATCATCATTATGATGATCTTTTTATATGTCAGCAAATATTATCAGGTTGCTTTAGAAAATTTCTGAAATTTTTCTTATATAATGTGAAGGCATAAATTTAAATTAAAAGCAAATAAGGATTTTATAGTCGATTAGAGACGACTCTTATTAAACTACTACTCTATTTCGTCTAATGTAATGAATAAATAAAAATAAATAAACTGGAACTCAACGAAAATAAAACGTTGTGATATTTCAATTATTTGAAAATGACACGAAAATATCGTCATATGGGAGTGGATTCAAAAAATGGATGAATGATGAATCTGGACCAAGTATGGTAGATACATTTTTTCTATTAAAATGTAAAACAGTGCCAGTTTACTTTAAATTATATTTCACAAATTGTGTTATATGAGAAGAGATCGTAAAAATAGTTCGATCTGGACCAAATTTGGACCAAATTTGGACCAAATTTGGACCAAATTTTTCATGTTAAAATAGAATTATGTATAAATTTTCCTCAAAAATTTACTCTAAATTGTAATATTTTTCCATAAAACGGCTTTTTCTAAAAAAAAAAGTCATACTATAAGGCGTGGTCCTAAATATTATCCGGTTACAACCATTTTGAAAAATGCTTGTTCTTATACCAAAATCAACCTACGCAACATATATTAACAAAATATTTTAAAAATTGCGATTTGTATCTCAACAAGAAATATACAGACATTAAGACAGACAGACGGACGGTGAGAGGCTTAAATCGTTTTAGAAAGTGATACTTAATCGAATGGTATAAAAGAAAGTTGTGGGTCTTTGTTAACATTTTCTGAGTGTTACAAACATTTGCATGCATTTATCATACCCTATTAATTCTTTTTGTAATGCTTCTTCAAACACAAAATATCACATGATTTTTCCTTTTTGGTCTTTATGTACTTTCTCCTTACAAAAGAATCAACTTTTACAAGTAATTTAAATATGTTAAGAATATAAAAATAATAATAATATAGATATGTATAAAAAAAAATTATATTATTATTTGTGATATTGTATTTTATGGAAGTAGAAAAATTAGCTGTCAACACATTTTAAATGACATTGCGGTCGATTAGTTTGGTTGTTTGCTCAAAAGGTATACAAATTTACATTATCTTTTTCAGCTTCTAAAATAAAATAAGACAATAAGTTTTAGAAGTTGTAGATGGCAGTCAAAGAGAGAGGGAGGGTTGAAAAACTAAAAAAAGAAGAACAGAAAGTAGAAAGAAAGTAGGAGAGAGAGTAGATAAGGAGAGATAATGAGACAGACTATCGTAAAACAAGGACTCGTATAGATTTGTAAAGTTTCCCTCTCTATTATTTATTTGAAATGGCTTAATATATTTAACAAAATTATAAAACCTGATACAGAGAGACATTACATTACAAATGCAATAGATTAGATATATCTATCTATGTATAAATATATTCAATTCCTTAGAAAATTCTTTGATTATGTGTATGTGTGCATGTGCATGTATATGTGTATATATGTATTCATTTTATTTGTGTTAGTATTGTTGTCGATATTTATTCCTCTGTGTGACAATATAATCTATTTAATACAATGAAAATTCCTGAAAAATTTAAAAGCAAGGAAAAAAAAAAATGTATAAGAAAATGTAAGAAAATTTTCCAACAAAATCATTTGTATAGATTATACATGTTTATATTTGTATTGGTAACATGATTTATATTTGTATTGGTAACATGGTGAGCAGTATTTACATGAGATATAAGATTTATTTTTGTTTGCTGGATAACTTTACAAGAAGTAAAAATGTAAGAAACAAAAAAATAAAATATACCAAAAAAAAAAGTTTATATCTTGCTCAAGTCACAGTCCGATTATCAAATCAATCGGATATTGCATCTTACTTGCATCTTGTTTGATGGCCGCGTTCAATTTATATGCTTCGCATTTTTCATAAAATCCAGAAAGAGATATAGATAATTTAATGTACGATAATTTTTTATAGGCGTGGCTAATTTTATTAGATTTTATTGTTGGACAATGTAGAGCCCTACTTAGACCATCCATTGGAAGCATATTTTATTACCTTGCTTTAGCCGGTTGAGCTGTTGAATGCAATCTATAAGAAATGTAAGCAAGTGAGAAGTGAAAGTATGACTAGAAGCCATATCTTTGGTACCCACCACCACCCAGACATAGACAGATAATTTGATGTTGTCTAATATCGAGTAGATGCAGCCGATTTGCATGATTTTTTGTTTTTCAAGTTGTGAACAAAAAACTAAAGATGTTCTCAGTTTATGTTGCACTGTGGGCGTGTCTTTTAGTGGATTTGACCCATTTTCAATATCAACTAATATGAATGAACTTTCTAGGTTTTGGCTAAACTTGAACTCGTTATCTTTTTGTATGCGACAAGGAAACGTCTACCACACACGGGCAGTTGTACAGACGGACAGACAGTACATGTCTAAAACGATTTAGAATTTAATGTTGCTCAAGAAAATATATACCTTTAGGATCTCTGAGGTTTCCTTTTAGACAAGACAGATGTAATGACAAAATAAGTATAGCGCCAAACTTTGGATGGTGGCTACAAAAATCATTGAAATAAAACCAAATAAAAATTATTAAAGTACAAAAAAAAAACCAAAAGATAAAACACAAATATAATTTAAAAAAAAAAATAAAGTAGAAAAGAAAAAGAAAGTCAAGCAAAGAAATGTGAGAATTTTTTTGCAGTCTTACAAAAATGATAATCTATGCATTCAAAAATTTAATATTCACAGGTAATTTGCCATATTAACAATAAAAGAAAAAAAAATGTATGAAATTGTGTAAAAAATATGGTTTAGTGATGCTATTTCTTCTTTTTTAATGTTAAATGCTTGAAACTTCTATTTTTACATACAAAATGAATGACTCAGGATTCTTTTTATGAATTTTTTTTTTTTTCGAATATAACTTGTGAGAAAGTTTTTTCTAGACTTGCAGTGGACCCTGCTCTTCTAATAAAGTGAACACTTTGGTGAAAGGTCAAAGCTTTCTTAAAAGTGCTAGGTCAAGTTTATGGCATAAAATCTATAAACTAATGATTCATTAAGAAGATGGAAACTCTGGCCGATTATCATATGGATATAATTGAACGGGCAGTACTCACCCGAGATGGACATACCACAGCTGCATTATCATCAAAGGGGGACACCAAAACTGAAAGATATCATGGCATCCAATAAATCTTGAATCCAATCTAGTAAAATGTATAAACAGTACTGAAATTTACAGTCCTGAGAATACTCCCATTTGAGCTGGTGCTTCTTAGAAGTAGTAGCTTTCAGAAGCGATTGATACAGGGAGATGTGCCCATAACTGTATATTTACAAGAATCGTCTTTTAAGCTAGCCTTTATAATGATCGTTTAGGTATTCATATGAACAGTTCTCTTAATTGAGAGATAACTCTCTTATCATATGAAGTGAATATTCTTAATGGATGGCCCATTAAACTCGATTCAAGCATAGCTACAATAAGTCCAACCCGGTCGTCATGTGCCTCCAAAAAACATGAGTGCCCTTAGAATATTTACACTCAAAGGAAGGGTAATTGGAACATTTAGCTTTATCCGAATACTTGTTTTAGCAGTTTTAAAATACTTAAATATCTACCCGGACTGTGTCTTTTCACTAATTGTTGCTACAAAATTTTCTCAAGTCAGTTACTAGTTGTTAAATTTTTTTTTATAATTTTTGCGGTGATCATCAATTATTTTGTATGAAGAATCATTTTACCAAAGGAATTCTTCATGCCCACTTGAAAACTAAAAATTTTAATTTACTTTTTCTTTAATTTTTCTTTTTTTCTTATGGTTTTATCATTTTCTAACATTTTCTATTATAATTCATTATTATTAGATTATTATTATAAAATGAATATTTATTCAAGCGTCTGTTGCAACTTTTTTCATGCGTTTCATTTTGTTTTGTTTTATTCTATTTTTCTTTACTATGAAACCTTAAACCTTTTTGGTTAATTATATTTGGTTAATATTGTTTGTGGTCACGCGTTTTTTTTCATATATATGAAACATTTTCTATAACGTATAAATGTAGAGTTAGTTAATCTAATTAACCTTTTTTTACATTGAGAATCGCTGACAATGCAAGCAACAGCAACAAAAACAACAGCAACAACAATAGCAAGAATTTTTTTTTTCCTTTTGCTTAATTAAATTGTTATCATTGTTATTATTTGTATTAGTTGCGGATTACGAAAATTATTATAACAGTGTCATTTAAAATAATTAATTAAGATAAATTTATGCAAAATATAAGCATTTTGCGCCATTGGCATTGTGTCAAATGTTATAAGTACAGTTCTAATATTTTTTTGTACATGTAAAATTACAAAAATCATTAAAGCTCTCTAAGTTTGTAATTTTCTTCTTCTTTCTTCCTTTAAATGTATAAAATTAAAAAAATTTAAAATACATCGAAATGATTATAAGGAATTCTCAGCGGGCTTATTTCTTTAGTCCATTAATTACGTTCCCACTCTATAGAATTTATTTTGTATTTTGTATAAGGACTGGAGTGAAATCATGGGAAATCATGGCAATCGAGAATAGGTAAATAGTAATTTGGAATTGAAATTTTGGAATTGTAATTGAAATATTGGTATTTGTAATTGGAATTTCGGAATTTGGAGAAGCGGAAATTGGTAATGGGAAATTGATAGTTGTGAATTAGTAATTAAGAATAGGTAATTGGTAATTAGGAATTGGGTATTTGTAATTCAAGTTTTGGAATTGAAATTTTGGAATTTGGGAATTGGAAATTGACAGTTGTGAATTAGTAATTAAGAATAGGTAATTGGTAATTTGGAATTGGGTATTTGTAATTCAAGTTTTGGAATTGAAATTTTGGAATTTGGGAATTGGAAATTGACAGTTGTGAATTAGTAATTAAGAATAGGTAATTGGTAATTTGGAATTGGGTATTTGTAATTGAAATTTTGGAATTGATATTTTGGTATTTGGGAATTGGAAATTGACCTGGAAAATTGGAATGGGTAATTGGTAATTGGGAATGTAAAATTGCAATTTTGAAATGCACTTATGAAATTGGGAATCGGCATTTGGGAATTTGAAATTGGTAATTTGGTATTGGGTATTTCAAATTGGGAATTGGTAATTTGAAGTTGGTGATTCAGAATTGACAAATTGGAATTAAGAATTGGTAACTGTGACATCGAAATTTGGAATTAGGAATTATTAAATTGGAATTGAAAAGTAATTTATAATTACCTAGCAATTTATAAATATTTTAATATTTTTTATATTATCTTTTTAGGTAGAACTTTTTAGTTTTTTTTAATGATTATTTAAATATTGTTTTTTTGTTTAATTTAGCCTTTAAAATTTTTAATAGTAGAATACTATTTATAAATCATTTGATGTATATTTTTTTGGTTTTTTTTTTTAGGAAAGAAACTTTCATGAACTGACTTTTTCACTTCACATATTTCACAATATTTTTTGTTGTTTTTTACGTTTTGTTTTGCTGCATTTATTTATTTATTTATATGTTAAGTGATTGTTTTGCTATTTTAGTTTAATTTCTTCTATATTTTTCCATGACTAGCATTTTTTTTATTGTTGTTTTCCTTTATAATATAATGTAATAAAATAATCGAGAGTGAAATATATATGTACAAATATACAAATATTCTTTTAGTAATTATATTTTATATCATTAGCTTTAGATAATTTCTAAGTACATGTTAAATTCTGAAGGTTTTTTGTTTTAATCAATCAATCGCTACAACTTCATTTTCAGATATCAGATTTATTTTTATTATGTTTTTTGGAATGGTTTTTTCTCTAGGTCACTGTAAGAAGAAGAAAATTTGCGATTTTTGTTAGTGCATTTTTTGAATAGTCCTCCTCTCACATTATGAATTTTTCCATTCGTTTGATCATAACTTTATATTTAATTATCGTTTGTATTTCTTCTTTTTTGGGGGTTTTTAAACACTTATTCAAGACAGAGTGATTTAATGACTTTAATAGCCGGCCATTTTCAAATATAACATTTCCAGTCGTCTTGTTTTTTTTTTTTTTTCTAACTTGGCAAACTTTGTCAAAAGTTTTGTGAAACAACAAAATAAGAATAAATAAAGCTAAGTGAAAACAAAAATCAGAACAAGTTTCAATAAACCAGAAGGAAATGTGAACGTTTAAGAAACTTTTTCTGAATGTATTTTAGAAAATTTTTGCAACATTTACATTTTGAATATTAAAATCCAACTAAATCAAAAGTCTGAAATTTGTACGTTTCGAGAGCGTATTCATAGCTTAATATTAATTTCTAATAATCGATCGATCTAAGGCATGTTCCTTCATTCATTCGTTGGTTCATTCAATGGTTTATTCATACGTCCTTTCATTTTTTCCTACATTTTTTCCTTCATTCTTTCCCTCATTCGTCCAATCATTAATTCATTCATTCGTTTCTTCATTCTTTCCTTCATTTTTTCCTACATTAGTTCATTTAATATTATACGCCTGGAATACGCCTGGAATACGCCTGGAATACGCCTGGATTAAAATAAATTCTTTCCAAAGACTTTTGAAATTGTTAAACAGCCAAAAATTAGCCAAAAAAAGACACGCTCATATTTCAAGTCATAGCTGGATCTACTTTCATTATTTTAATAGAAGTTTAAATGAAATTATTTCTTCTAGAAATATTTATATTTGAGAGATTATTTTCCCATGGAATAACTGAATAATAAAGAATTTTAGTGAAACATTTCATCACTTCTCATTTTATTGCAATATTTTATGTTAATTTTGGGACAATATGCAAAAAAGTGAAAAAAAAAAGAAAAAAAAAATCAAAAACAAGGAGATAAAAAAAGACTAAAATTTGATTCAGATTTATTATTAACTCGATCAACTAGAACATTTTCCATTATTATATCTTACTCTCCATTATGATACGGGGTATTATAAATATATGATATTGTTTTTAACAACCAGAAGCAGTTGAGATAGACCCATTTTTTATTATAAAAATCAAAGGACGAATGGACGTCCATCCGTCCGTACAAGATGCAATTTTAAAGCTATTTACATTAAATTTGGTATGTAAGCGTGTCTTAGTCCAAAGATGTCCAAAAATAATTACGGATAATATCAGACTATTGCTGCAACCATATTGCTCTCCCATAATATGGTTACATGGAACAACTTACATTTGCCGATATTTATTTGATAAAAATTATTACAAAAATTGTATATTTTCATATATATGAAGTTTAGAGCAAATCTATTCATCGATCTTATGTGAGAAAAAACCATATTTTTCACTTTCTGATATTTTATATAACTTTTCATGACTGCTAATCAAATTAGATAAAATGACATCGAATAATCGAATCTAATTGATTCTAATATATTTACTTGCTTTTTAGAATATTATTACATATTCATTTTGTCATTGAGTTTGTAACACTCAAACGGTAGCTTCGGGGACCCTAGAGAGTATAGACATTCATGATCAGCATCAAATTCGGAATCGATTTAGACACATGTGTCTGTCTGTATACAAATTCTCTCGGTCGCAAAACAAGAAATGTCAAACTTAAATTTGCTAGAAACATTAAAAATTCTTCCAAGCAAGTTTGTATTGAAAAATGGATAAAATCATTCAAAAGACCCGCCCACAGTGTAACACAAACTGAGAACATTTCAATTTTATAGAACCAAATTTTGCTTGTTTGCTTATCTAAAATTTTATACAAATATTACATACATTAGATTGCAATGTCTGTCCAAAAATTATATTAATTCGCCATGCATACTCAAAATTATGCAATAGCAATTTTTTACTTTTTTATGTTTAGGTTTTCTCTCTGTTATTCAAAAGAAAAAATGAAAGCAGTCTCGTTATCACAATATCAGAGTGTTTGGATTGTGAGTATTTAAGATTTGACCGCAGCCAAGTAAAATTTTCTTAGTAAAACAGTTTTTATTTTGTTTTATTTTATATATTTTTTTTTTATATACTAAAGATAATTTTTGAAATGCTTTATAATGAAAAATAATATTTTCCATAATAATAGTTTACTCATGTTTACATATACATACTTACATTAATATATATATATAGTTGAAAATTCGACGTATTTAATATCATAACTAAAAAAAAGAAATTATTTAAAATATTAATAATGAAATAAAGAATAAAAAATGAACGAACGCAAAAATGAACCGAACAGATTTATAGAGTAATTTATATCTTCCTACGCTTAACATATCGATACATAATAGTTGTTGTTGCATTTATTATTATATGTTGTTGTTTATTTGTTATTGTTATTTTTGTTTAATGCTAATGTTTCTGCTCCTAATGCTGTTCTTATTGTTATTGTTGTTCCTGTTACCGTTTTTTTAAAAACTATTTTTTGTCAATTCAACATATTTATTCATACCCATCGCCCCGAAGTTGGTGGTATACTCATTTTGTTATTATTTTTGTAACGCTAAATGTGAAGCATCGGAGACCCTACAAAGGATATATTTTCTTGAGCAACATTAAATTCTAAATCGATTTAGACATGTCTGTCTGTCCGTCTATCCAACTGTTCTTATATGGTAAGCATTCTTCTGGCCGCATACAAAAACATATCGACTTCAAGTTTGGCCAAAACATTGGAAGTTCATTCATATTTGTTGATATTGAAAATGGGTCAAATCGATTAAATGACACGCCTACAGTGCAACATAAACTGAGAACACTTCGGTTTTTTTTCAGCAAAAATTCATAGATTTTCGTTCACAATTAAAAAAGTGGAATTTTTTTAACTGTTATTTTACGATGTCTATAAAAAAAAAATCATGCAAATCGGCCACGCCTACCTAAACTTATACAATATCAAAATATTTGTCTACCTCTGGATGATGGTAGGTATCAAAGTTTTGGCGCCAGTCTTTACGTAATTTTTTTTCTTATTTGTTTTTTTTTTTCTTTGCCGTTATCAAAATTTATTCGTACTGCAAATTTTTTTCCTCTTAGCAATATTGGTTGGTGTAAAATTCTGATACCTCTCTTTCATTATTCCATACTTTCTTTCTGCTGTGTAATGTTAATGCTACTTTTATTACTCATATTTATGCAAACAAACAAAAACAAAACCAAATAAAATAAAATAAAATAAAAATAAAATAATAAAAGAAAAAGTTACGATTTGATTCAATACTCTACGATAAACTCTCAACCAAAATGTGCACAGAAAAAATAAACAATTTAAGTAAGAAATATTTACAAAAAAAAAAAAAAAAAAAAAAACGTTAAGTTGCTGGAAAATTGTTAAATAAATTTTACTATTTGTATCATGAATGATAAAGTGAAAAGACATGGATTACAATTTTGGAAAATTTTTCAAATGCTTCAAACACACATTTTTTTAAGGGTAAAATAAAGCAAAAAAAAAAGAAGAGGAGATTCATTTGAATTTAAATATTAAAATTGAAATGATCCGTTCATATATAGATGCTATTTCAAATTAATAGAGAGTCGATTCTTAAATATCCTACATCAGTTTTGACTAATTTGATTAAAATTAATTAAGAGAATTAAAAACCAAGAAAATTGAAAAAATTATAATTTTTAATTTATGGCAAAAGTTCATTACACGAGAGAAGGTTCAAAATATTGATCGGTCTGGACTAAAGTTGATACATATATTTTTTATTTAAAAAGAAAAAATATCTTCAATATTAAGCATTTTGTCCATATAATGAATTTTTTTTTTTAAAAAAAAGCAGTATATGAAAAGTGGTTCTAAAAATGGATCAATCTTGAAATCTTGAAATTTGATATACATAATTTTTGGAATAAAATAAAATTCAGCTCTAATTTACCTAAAAATTTATTTAAAATTTTAAACTTTTTCCATATAATGAGCTTTTTTTTATCAACGTCAACAAGAACGTTTCATGAGGCGTTATCAAAATAATTGTCCAATTTTAAACATTTTGAATAGGCTACGTGTCTGAACCAAAACACATCCATCTACCAAATTCTATTAAAATATCTTTAAAATTTTAATCTTTAGCTGTTACATAGACGGAGAGATGAACAAACAGACTTAAATTGAAACAGGAACTGATTCTGAGTCGAAGATGGATCTATCACAATTTGTTTTGAATGCATTAACTTATAATAACCTGTACATAAAAAGTGATGCAGTAAGATGAAAAAATAAATTATAAAACAACAAAGAAAAAGAAAATTATAAGATGAAACAATATTTTTGATTTATTTATATTTATATTGTTTTATTAAGACTTTCATTATTTTATGAGTTTAAAATTTATATACGTTATTTTTTATATGGCAAAAAATTAAACATTTATATATTTATATAAAATTATTGTTCAATGTTTATTTAATGATATATAAAGGAAAAGGGAAAGGGAAATGGAAAGAACAAACATTTCCTTTTAAATTTTTTATAAATGAAAAATAAACTGAAATGTTTTGATGTAATGACACTGAAATTAAAGTTAAATGAAATGACAGTTATAAATCATTAAAATTTATTACATTAATATTGCTAATCATCTTCACTTTTAGCATCATTCATAAAAAACTTTGAATATAATTTTCTTTCTTTTTTTTTTTTTTTTTTTTTTTTTTTTTTGGAAATTGTCATTATTTTAACTGAAATGGCCTTAGCTAACTTATTTCATTGAAATTATTTGATTTGAAGTTGGATGGGAGAGAGAGAGAGAGAGAGAGAGAGAGAGAGAAGGAGAGGTAGACCTGAAATTCTAGTTATGTTGGTGATGTTATAGTTACATCCATTGACCGATTTATTTGAATTTGCTTATAAAGTAATTTAATAAAAATTGTTAAGGGGACATTTTCAAAGTTGCTGGCCCATTTTGAAACCTCTTTAGGTGATATATTTTGTAGGTAAATAGAAAAAAAAAATAATCAAACGATTTTAAAAGATCTTAAAAAGGACCAATATATTTCAGAGCTTTTTTTTTTCTAGCCATTCATGAATACTTTAAATTATTTAATTTAGTAGTTAAAAACAGACAGACAGACAGATAGATGGACAAACGAACAGATATGCTTAAATCAATTGAGTCAGTAATTCTAAGTCGTAAGAAATGGATCCATCTCAAGTCACTTTGTATCACAAGTGGTGTAATTAAGACAAGACAGTTAAGTTAAGAATTAAACTAACAAAAAAAAAAAAAACGAGTAAAAAGCAATAAGTCATTATTATAATTACATTGCTGTTTAAATTAATTAATAAAACGTATCAAAAAAATAAAATGACCATAAGAAATTGTAAGACTAAAAAGATAAGTGACTCTTGATGAATTGAACAAATGATTTCATACATTTTTCATCTTCCCTTTGCAAGGCTTTTTATTGTTTCTTTTCTAACCTTAAACTTGAGATATTTTACATAATGATAAATGAACTATTTGAGTGGAAGGATTTTGTCATTCAAAAGGATTCTTCTTGTAGCATTCAAATCATAATTATTTTAAAAAAAAAAAAAAACATACAAAATTGTACATTTCAAATAATTTTTTCAATACTAATTTTAAAATACAATAAAAAGCATTAATTTATTATTATACTTTTTTAAAAGCCAACACAAATTTTTATTGACGGCCATCAACATTAACTCATAAAACTTTAAAGAAAGAAAAAGCCACAAAAAACAAAAATTTTTAAATACGAAAAACTAAATAAATTTATTGCGGAAAATTATTACCCAAAATTTGTTTCATCTATCATTTTCCAAAAAGTTTGCTTTTATTAAATATTATCGATGGCAAAATAACTTTGAAATATGCATTTTATTTTATTTATCATCTAAAGAGGATCCAACATTCTCTGGCGACAATGCCCTGCCTTAATAGTAGCCCCATAAAAAACAAAGGAAAACAAAGAGCAAGCAAAAAAAGAAAACCGGTCATTCGGGGCCACTTTTCAAATATGCTACTTCGGTAAATGGTTTAGTAAAAAAAAAAAAGATGGAAGAAAATAATTTTTTGTATGATTTGAAAAGTTCGTTGTTTTGGAAGGTGATTCAAAAAAAACAAAAAAAAAAATAGACTAATGTGGATTTAAATTTGTTATAGATATTTTTAATGGTAAAATACCATAAAATTTTTCGTTGAACTCTTATTTGAAATTATAAATTTTGTAACTTTTAATTTTGTAAGGAATTTGTTTTCTTTGAAAAAAAAAAAAAAAAACAGAAGAAGCAGAAGAAGAAGAAAAGAAGAGTGAAAATTTCAATAAATTTCATTATGTTAAAAAATGGTAATTTGTAGCTTAAGAACAGACAGGAAGGCAGACAGACGTATAGACAATTATAATAAAATATGTGAGTCTCTCTCAACGCCTTTTGGGTGTTACATACAACGGCACAAACTTCTAATAAAGTTTCTTTTTACCACAAAAAATTTCTTATTATTATTTATGTCTCTTTCTACAAAAGCGCTCATACACACACACATACACTAACACATACATACATACATATGTAGAAAATTGTATGATGGCAATAATAGAATTTTTTAATTGTTAGTTGTTAGTTGTTAGGAAACAGAAAACAACATCAGCAAAACAATCAAAGCAAAACACAACAGAAAAAGGGAAAAACTAAGAAATTTCATTGTTTGTAAATTAGTTGTGCGCCCCATTAATTTATTTGTCCATTTTTATATTAAATAAAAAGTCTCATCTCATGGAAACTTAAGTGATTATTTTATAAAATATTTTAAACAAATGCTGAGATGGCCCATTTTACTTCTCAAAATTTCCTTCAATAATTCATTCATTTGGCTTCAAATGATGAAAGATTTTATAAAATTAAAAGGAAAAATAATTTATAGATTTTTGGAAAAATTTGTAGAAAGCCTTAAATGAAAAAAGAATCTCTAAATCTTAGAACGATTTTGTTCAATTTTTTTTTTTCATATCCATTTAGTACGATTTCATCTTAAAAATATTATTACTTATAGCTTGCTAAGAAGAATATCTAAATGTTACTATGAACGGCTGGAGAAGGTCTACTGCTTAAATAAATCTATTCAAAACAAAAAAGGTCGATTTATTTATCTTAAATTTTTCTGAATTTCGCATGGATTCGCACAAATGTTTCATAAGTTAATATCTGACTGGGTAAATAATTGGATGGATAAGCGAATGGATAAATAAGCGATTGGATGGATAAGCGATTGGATGGATAAGCGATTGGATGGATAAGCGATTGGATGGATAAGCGATTAGATGAATAAGCGAGTGAAAGCACAGGCGGATGGATGCACAGAAGGACGGACGCATAGGTGAGCGAACAAACAGGCGAACGGACACGGAAGGCAAACGGATATTCAGGGGAACGGTCGAACAATTGGGGTATAAAGGCAGACGGACGGACCTACAGATGGACGGACGCACAAAGTCTATTAATAATTACTACAAATTATTATGTCTCTAGTTCGATTTTGCTGCTTATGACCCACAAAATCTGGTACGTTTTAAAAAAGCTAAAGAGGCTAAAGGGGCATTGTCTAAATAATAGCCCTTACATTATTATCGGTTTGCACAATTAAAAAGCAGAAAAAAATTAAAATTACTTTTTGAATTAATTGGCTAGATCACGCTCCCCATCTCTGCCTCACAAGAACTCATCAGTAGTTATTTAGAAATGACCTCACAAAACCATTTGTCTTTTGCATAATAAAAAAATTAAAAAAAAAAAAAAACTGATTGAGAATGAAAATGAATATTTTTGATAATGCTTTTTCTCGATAAACGATATTGCAAAATGGAAAGTAAATAGCAATAAAATTTAAATTAAATTTCAATGGATTAGTTTCTATTAAGTTTTTTGATACATTCATCATTTCATAAATAAGTTACATAAAAAATAAACAACAACAACGAAAATTATAATTATTGTATAATTTAGTTTTAATTTTACTCTTTTTTTTTTTTTTCTTTAATATTATATAAAGCATAATATATGAAAAAGTAAATATAATGAATTAATTAATGATTTCTATGGCCATGAAATTTGCAAAGGCTCTTTTTTGTTGTTTGATATGAAAGAGAAATTTCAAAATATTAATATAACGTTTCAACTAATGTCAAACATTTTCGAATTGATTATTACTTACATAATAATTTCTATATTATACATCTTTAGATTTATATATGTTTTATATATGTATGTATGTATGTATGTATGTATGTATGTATGTATGTATATTAATTACAATGAGAGCACAATGAGTAGTAGACTTCGAGTATGTTCGAATGACAGCAAATGGTTTTTATTGATCTTAACGCTTAAATACCTTTCAAAATAGTGACCAATGACTGACATTCTGACATATAACTGTGAATTGATATTATCTATGTACATATATATATATATAGATTTATATGGACATACGGATATATGACAAAATTATATCTGTCATAAATCACACAACAATAAAATCATTCAAAATTTTTCTTGCATTTTTCTTTACTTTATTTCTCTTTGGATTTGTGTCACCATAACATTCCATGTACACCATTCATGTTATATTAACAAATAAATCAGTTATTAGCCCTTTCTGAAATACCGCACATCAATTTGTTTAATTTGCATTAAAAAAACTAAAAAAAAAAAAAAAAAGAGGACTTTAAAACAACTGAAAAAAAATGTTGATTTTTTAAATGATTTGATTTGAAATGATTAAATGATATGACAAGGGATCCAAAATGTGAACCAATTTAAACCAAATTTGTTATACAAATTTTTCATGGCAGTATGCAATATTAAGCCAATTCTTGTTAAAATATATGGAAAATTGTAACTTTTTTCCATGCCATGACTTATTGCTCGAAAAGCAAAAAATATGAAAAAAATGTTCTTTTATGTAGAATGGTCTTAAAAATGGTTCCATTCTAAGCATTTTCAATAGAAGTTGTTTCTAAAGCAAAACATAAAACTGTTTTGTATACCGAATTTTTATGAAATTATCTGGAAAATTGCGTCCTGTAGCTGAGATAACAGATGAACGGCCGGACGAATGGACAAAAGGACAAAGGGGCAGGCAATGATATTTAGTCGTTTGGTATAATGAAAGGTTAAATCTATTTCAACTTTTTTTGGATATTACAAGTATCATATAAATATATGTATTCGATATTTGTGTGTGTTTTTGTGTGTAGAATAAAACTATGTAAACTAAAACTTTTAATCTCTTGGTAAATGCTGTAGACAAAATAAGCGAGAGAGAGAGAGAGAGAGAGATGCCATTTAATTGATATTCAGAAAATTATAAAATTTGAAAATTGATAAAACTAGAACATTTTTCATATTTTTGCCATAATATTTAGATAAATTGGAAATGAATAGAAAATTAGAACCTTTAATGAAATTGTATTAGACATGTGATCTTCAAATATGAATGAATGTTTATGGACGATTTGAGTTTACCTTCTATAGATCTTTCAATTTCGTAAGATATTGCATCACTTATGAGAAACGGCATCCAACATCTGACGTCCGACATTTGAAACGACATTAAGCCGTATCATGATGATTTGATTTTATTTTCTGTAATATTTTTATAGAAACTTTTTAGATTTATAGTTTAAGTTGTATAGCTTCAAATGAACTGATCTAATTCCTAAAGATCAATGCTTTGAAGCAAATCTAAGCGAATTATCTTAAAAATTATGCAAATTTTGTAAGAGTTTAAAAAAAAAATTCATACAATTTGTTGTGGCTTCTTTAAAGATGGTCTCAGTCGTACTAGGTGGATGGAATTTTTTTATGGTGATGCAAATGCAAATTTAGGATACTAATGGATCACTTTAATGTAAACAAAGTAATTTGTTTATTACTTCCAAAAGTTATGCCAAAAAAAAGGTCTATTTTTGAATAAAGTGGGGTAATTTTTTTTTTGCCATACTTTATTCAAAAGAAATCTACAGCTGAAGGCCATAGAATTTTTGTTGAAACTTATGGAACTTATGAGAATGTTTAGCCAGATACGATGCTTTGTCAGGCAGAGGCTGATTTTAACGTTTCAAAAATAATGGTTTTGAATTTGAGTACAAAGAAGGGTCTGGCGCAGAAATTGGAGGAATTTTTTGATCATAACTGATGTCAAAGGCTACCAGAACAAGAAGAAAAAAAAAACCAGCAAGAACTTGTTTAAGGCTCTAATATTATTATACAAAAAAAATTTAATCATACACATGTATACAATTGCATGGATATAAAATAATATTTTCATTAAAGTCTCTTTCAATTCCAATGTTTTTTTTTTGGTTCCATTTTAAATCAATATTAATTTTATGAATATTGCTAAAAACTCATTTCAATTATTTGTGATATTATTTAGTCCAATTCATTAAATCAATTCAGTATAATTCAATTCAATTTTGATAGACTCTAATGAAAAGTTATTCAACCATATCATTTAAAAGCTTTAGTGGTAATTTTCAATTTGCAATTTTCAATTTTCAATTTGATTTGTTTTTTATTTTTTAACTTTTTAATTTCTTATTTTTTGAATGACATTTAAAATAAACGATTAGAAATGATTGAATCACATAATTAATTAAATGGCAAATTATTCACTTTATGGAAATGTGAAATGGATTATATAGTAAAATAAATATTAATTTAATATATATATATATATAATATATATATATATATATATATATATATATATATATATATATATAGTAATCATTATACGTTAATAATTAATTAATTAATTAATTAATTAATTAATTAATTAATTGGATAAAATTATAAATTTTATATTTGCTTAAATTTTTCAATTTTATTATTTTTTTTTTATAGTATCAAGTTTCTCGAATTATGGATCATATATATATTATATAATATATATTAATTAATTCTGTATCAATACATTTTTATAATTGATTTTCTTAGATTGCGATTAACACTCACGAATTTTGCCGGAAATTTCATGAATAATGAATTAAATTTATTAAGGGATTTATTTCTAATTAATTTATTTATTTCTGAGTAAAAATTTCATATTACAATGTTCATATAAATTTTAATAGATTTTTTTTTTGTAAATATGTGTTTTATATCAGGATTTTATAAAATATTTATAATATGCAGTAAACCTTGAAATAAAATCACCTATAAAATCTTAAACTTAAAATAACTTTGCGAACTTAAATCTAGCTGTTTATCTGTTCTTTAGTCGTTAATATTTTTAATCAAAAATAATTTCTATTAAAAATGTTTAAGTACGAGATACTTTTATATTTAAACTCCATTTAAGGGCGTTTTCAGAGAAAGTAAGCTCTGTTTGGTAGAAATTTATGAGATTTTATAAAATTTTTTAAAATAATCTCATTGTTGAGATTGTGGTAATTTGTTGGAGTTAATAAGTGTCACAGGCCTTGGTCCAGATTGATTGTTATGTTTTTTTTTTTGCAAAGCCCCTCCCAAAAAACAGACTTTTTAAATCATGTAAAAATTTAAATACATTTCTTTGCAAAAGGTTAAATTAGCTACTTTGAAAGTAGGCTCTGATTAGCCTGTAAAATGTCCATTTGTAAAAAAAATTTTTTTTTTCAATGATTAGAGAAAACCAAACAAGTAACACTTTATATAAAATGTAATTATATTACAATATAATTTTTGTGGTTACTAATTTTATTACATTAACCATATATTTTTATACGCACCAACCAAAGTTTGAAGGTATACTCAATTCGTCATTAACATTTGTAATATCCAAACGTAAACATCAGAGATCTTGATCAGTATCAAATGCTAAATCGATTTAGTAGATATATGTGTCCATTTGTCCGTCTGGCTCTGTGTCCATCAGTCCATATGTTGCAAACATTCTTCTGATAGCAAACATATGAAGATATCGACTTCAAATTTGATAGAAACATTAGCATTTCTTATATGTTGTTTAGTATAGAAAATGGGTCAAATAGGCCAAATCGTCTAAAGGACACGTCTACAGTGCAAAATTAACTGAGAAAACTTTTGCTAATTTTTTAAACAAAGTAAAAATTTATAGTTTTTCGTTAATAACTAAAAAACTGAAACAAATCGAATGCTAAAATTTTATATAAATATTAAAACTGTTATTATATAATATCTACAAAGCAAATCGGTTACGCCTACCCGAAATTATATATCTTCAAATTATCTATCTGTATAATAAATTATACAAAAAGGTGTGTGTCAAAGTGGCGAGTATTTAAGATTTCACCCCAGCCAAACATAATTTTTTTTGCTTGTTTTTTTTTTTTCTTTTTATAAATTAAAAATTTTACAATAATTGTTTTTCTTTTTTATTTATTGTGCGATTTTGCATAAATATAGTTTTTTATAATTATTTTTCTAAACAAAGAGCTTTAACAAAAAAATGCATAAAAATTTTTGAAGAAAAATTTGGTATAAGAGTTTGCATATAAATTAATGGCATTTAAGCATCTGAAATAACTGTTAATAACTGTTAAAATATTAGACGAATATGATTTATTTTCATCATAATTATTTGGCATAATATGACAGAAAAGTCTTAAAGTATTAATATGATCTCTCTGAAGAAGGCTCAAGGAATTTTTTAAAATATAATTGAGGCCATCTTTAGAAAAATATGAAAATTTATCTGACAAGCAATATATTTCATTTATTTAATTCTAATCTAACTTCCAAAGAAGTAAATTTTTATTTTTTGTAAATTTTTATACTCTACATCCATTTGTGCTATAGAAAGAATATTAAAAGTTAACGCAAGTGTTAACATTGACTCCAGTTTTTATTATGTTGAACAACTCAGAATCACTTTCTGCATTGATTTAAGAATACTGTCTGTTTGACCGTTCCTTTGACATCTATACATGTAAATTTGTTGATCAAGCTGCAGGAAGAAGCAATCTTCGACATATTTTTTGGTATGTTTTAAACCAGAAATGAACCCTTTTAAAACTGGACGATTTTTACGAGTCGTCTCTATATAACGACTTTTTCGAAAAATGTCTTTATGTAGATAAAAATTACAAAATCAAATACATTTTAATAAAAATTTATCTCTTATTGTATTTTGACATGAAAAAAGTATAGCATTGGATAGACGAAATTCGGTTTAGATCGGTATATATTTTGAATCATCTTCCTTAAAATTAAGAATAAAAAATTATTTTAAAAATTATAATTTTTTTAACTTCCTTAACTTATAATTCTTTTCATTGAATTTATAAACGCATTAAGCAAAATTGTGTGTGGGTTATTTGAAGGTCCATCTTAACCGATTATAAAATTTCTACTTTAAAAAAGAAGGCCCGATTTGATAAAATTATAATTTGCATTTATCAAAACTTTTTAAATAAAAACATTGATTTTATTATTTATTTATATGGCTAATTATTCTCTGCATTTGTTTAATAATATTTTATTAAATACATAGAAAAACAGAGAAACAAAAACAAAAAAGAAAGAAGAAGAAGAAGCAACAATTTTAACATAATCATTTATTCATCAATTTTACACACAAAGAGAATTAAATAATTATATATTTTTTTCTAATATGCAATATACCATAAAAGGATAAAGGATAAAGGATAAAGGATAAAGGACAATAATAAATGCAACGCTTTGATAAATTTAATTTCAGATGTATATAAAAAAAAAGTAATTAGTTAAAAAGAGAAACTGGAAATTTGCGAAGGAGCTGAAAAAAATGGTTTAAAAAAAAAAATTAAATTAAAATTTATTAATTAAATGTAATTAATGTCAAAATTTAATTAAAATAAATTTAATTAATAACAAAAATTGTAAAAATTTTTTTTACAATTTTTTAATTTTTAATTTTTTTTTTTTTTTTGTTTTTAGAAAAAGTCTTTTTATGAGGAGCGGAACCAATGGTCCAATGGTCCAATGGTCCAATGGTCCAATTCTAATTATTTTGAATAAAATTCTATCAGAGAACCCTCAAAGTTTATGAAAATATGCTAAAAATTGGCACCTATAGTTTCATAACAGACAGACAAACGTATAGAGAGGCTTAAAACAATTCAGAAAGTAATTCTGAGAATAAATGTTGGCTCCATTATAAAACAAAATTGTTACATATTTGTTATATAATGGATACAATGGATCTTGATTTCAAAATTTTAATAAAGCGTTTGTTGTTAAATTTAATTAAAATTTGAAGAGATTTTTCTTGCTGTCAAAATGCATTTCATTGAACACCCAATTGTTTATATTCTTGATTGAAGAGAAGTTTCTTTCTTCTTTATTTTCCATGTACGTATATTTATTGAAATTGAATTTGATACATGTGGAATATATTTGTAATAATATTTTATGTTTAAGGCAAATTCTTTTAATGTCTGATCTTTTCAATGTGCACTAAATTAAAGAATAATTAACATAATTTTCATTTGTATTGTTGTTGTAAAGTCCAAAGAGGCTTAAAATAAATTTATACTTAATTGTACCAATCGATTCAGAATGATTTGGTAATTCTGTTATTTGTCTATCCATTATTCTATTGGTTCTACCGTGTTGATACAATTTTGATGATATTTCTAAGAATTCAAATATTGACAGTCTTCTTTTTGATTTGGATCAAGGAAGGGCCAATTTTATTAAATTTTATTTATTCAAAATTGTAACTTTTGTTCACATAACAACTTCTTTTTTTCGAAAGGGTCTTGATATGGGAAGGGGTCGTAAAAGTGAACCGTTTTGAGGGAAATTTTTTCTGTTAATTTGGTATAACACTCTAGTTTTTGTTAAAATATATCAAAAGGTACAAATTTTTTTTTATAAATCGATTTGTGGGGAGCAATCGTAGCAATAGTCCGATTTTAATCCATTTTTATTAGGTTCATCTCTGGACCATCTACACATATACATCATCAATAATTTCATTTAAATTCGTTCATTCAAAAATTGTTAACTACAGCTCCATGGAAAATGATCATTTAATAATCAATATTTAAATTCCTTATTCGAATGCCTTAAAAAGTGTCCACCTATAAATCTATATAAATATTCCATCTGAAATTTGGACAATCCACATAGATATTACATACATAAATGGACTTTAATTGAATTCAGTTTATGCCGAAATCCAATAAAAATGAACATAACTCAAGTTTTTACATCTTCAAGTGCAATTACCTAATATTACAAATATATATGTATGTATATATAATATATATATATATATATATATAGTATATAATTACATAAAATGAGTAAAAATTTTATAATCAGTTGAGGTCGACAGTACATCACTTTGCTTAGTGTGAAGAAAAAAACCAATTAAATAAGTTTCATGGGGATAAAGTTAAAAATTGACAAATTTCTTTAGTCCATATGGATTCAAAAAATAGACTGATTTAAATCGTTTTCGGTATATAGTTTTTTTGGTGCTAAAATACAATAAAATGTCAATTTTCCTTGAAATGTATTTAAAATTATAAGTTTCTTTCAAAAAAATGGCGTTTTATGTGGGAATGATCTTTAGCAGGATTTAATTCTAAACATTTTCAATAGGGTCCATTTGTGAGCCAAATGCCATCTATGTACGAAATTTCAATAGAATATCTTGAAAAAAGACTATCTACAAGTTGATATAGGACAGACAGATGGACAGATGGACAAATGGACAAATGGACAAATGGGTAAATGGGTAAATGAATGGACAGACGGATAGACACGCTTAAATCAATTTACCATTTTGTAGAATATAATGACTAAACATTATAAAATCATAACGTAAACCGAAAATTTGTGCATTCTGCAAACGTAAACTAAATGTAATAATGAACCTAAAGATAAAAAAACATCGGCAAAGCAAACAGTTATTATAATTTAATAATACAATTGAATGGACCGGATGGAAAAATAATATGAATTTAAGGGGAATTTTTTGCTATTGCAATATGGCATAACACACACACACACCCCACACACACACACACACACCCCACACACACACACACACACACACACACACACACACACAACACCACACACACACACACACACACACACACACACACACACACACACACACACACACACACTGATTTTATTTGCTTATGTTCTTTTTCTGCCTCTTGTTGTTGATGTTGTTGTTGCTGTATTATGCTATAACTAAATCAAATGTTTAAATTTAAATTTTGTATGTTAAACATTTAAGTTAAAAACATACAAAAACAAGCTACATCAAGTGAAATCATAAAAATCTTATGAGCATGTTTGTAAAATTTGTGAAATTTATAAAAATTTTTATATTGATATTTATTTAAAATATTCATCTTCAATAAAGTATATTAAAAGCAATTAGAAAATTGTTGTTTGCTTGTTGAAATCTACAGTAACATTTATTTAGTTTATGACTAATTTAATTTTAATTTTTATGAGACAAAAAAAAAAAATGGAAAAACAAGAAATATGTTAAAGGATTTTTTTTCTTTTGTGTCTTTTTTTAGAGTATAAGTAAATAATTACAAAAACGAAAAATATTGTAAGCTGTCGTGAGGTCACACATTTGCCTAAAAAAAAAAAAATTTGATTAAAAAGAAATTTGCTTAAAAAGTTTGTAACAAAATAGTTGACCTCAAAAAATTTTGCCTAAAAGGAGATTTGCCTAAAAATTTCGCCTCAAAAATTTTTAATTAAAACAAAATTAACTTAAAAATCAATCGCGTAAAAAAAAAACATTTGCCTTAAAAGAAATTACCTTAAAATGTTCGCCTAAAAGATAATGCCTCAAAAAAGTTTTTTGAAGTTTAAAAAGAAATTTGCCTATAAAGACTTTTTTAAAGTTTAAAATTTCCCATATTTTTTATTTTATATATTCATTTTATTTTCTATAGGAGTCACATGGCACCAGCTCTGGCCTATCCATTACTGCCATGCAAAAATATTCCAAAAAAGGTTCTTTTAGTAATAAAAATGTAATAATTTTTAGATTAAGAAAATGTGGTCGGCCTTAATTTGTTAAATATCCTTCAAATAATCTACATTGAAATTGAAACTGAATGTTCAAAGGGTCAAAGAGATAGATACGTAAACAGTTAAGCAGAACGGTATAAAAGCCTGAATTAACTCAACGCAAGTGACTGTTTTTCCATTAGACTCATGTGAATGCCATTGTAATTTTGTAGAGCAAGTGGTAAATGATACTAAAAGTTATAGAACTTTTACCAAAAATTATATAAATCTTTTAAATAGAATTCATATTGTCACTCTAAATACTCAATAAATATAAAAGAGTGTAAAATAGTAAAATAAAAGCCATCTAAAAGACCTCAAAATGACGCAAAAGTCTTTAAGGTCTTAAGAGCTAGTTTATTGTTTTTAAAGTCTATCAGTCCAAACCCAAATATGGTAAATAATTTAATTTAATTTTATCATCATCATTGTTGTTGTTGTTGTTGTTTTTTTGTGTGTGTGTGTGTGTACAGTGATATTATCATTGTGTGTTAATTAAAATGTTTACATATAACGCAAACTTCATCAGGCTATTTAAGATTACAAATATTAATTATGTACTCATGTAACATGACATTACTCGTACAACGTACAACGCATGTTAAAATGATTTAATTTTTTCATCAGGCTAATGATGAATCAAATAAATATTGCTACATTTTTTAATATTTAATCTTAATTAATCATTAAATGACTGCATCAAAGTTAAATTGTGTCAAGGGAAATTTTCTTCACATTCATTGAATTACACTCACATTGAAAATGTATAAGAATTTAAATGGAATTAATATGAAACCATGTATGAAAGTATGTGGAAATTACAAAGACAATTAAATACATTTAATAAAGCTTCCTGAAAGTCTTACAATTATCATGCGATGTTTTCTTTTATTATCAAAAGTATCAACTTAAAATTATGTTTGGCTTGTTTGGTTTTTTTTATATTTATTTATATTGAATAGAAATCCATTAAACTGTCAGTTAATATTTGTTGAGAGCATTTTGAGTAATGTACTTTACGCTTAAATACAATTTTCATGGTTGAAATGAAATCTTCATAATTTTAACTCCATCAGTTTACAATTCATAATCTGAACACGATTTGAAACATTAAATTTGCATTGATATCAGCACCTTTTCTAAAATCGCTTAAGTAGTCAGTTTATACATTAGAATTTTAGTTGGTAATAATTTATATAAAAAGAAAGAGCCGTATAATTGTTTGATTAAATGACTTGGGCATTATATTTACCACACACACACACACACCCCCCCCCCCGCCCCGACCGCAAACCATAATCTGAACCACCCATCCTACCATGCACCTACCCACTTTTGGACGTGCCGTTCCTCGCATCTGTCGCATACTCTCTCCTCTGTATCCATCCTACTTTGCAACCATCCCATCTCGTATTCAGCCTACCTCCCATTCAGTCTACCGGACATCCACCCTACCTCGCACCCACCCTATACCACATCCATCTGCCCCATTCATTACTCTATCTCGTATACACCTTATGTCAAATGCACTCTCTCTCTCGGACGCACCCAACTTCGCATTCACCCAATCTTACATTCACCCTTCTGCGCATCTATCTCACTCTATCTCACATGCACCCTTCGTCGCATCCAACGTACTTTGCATCACCTCACATCTCACATGCACTCTCCTTCCTATGTACCCTTTTTCCCATGTACATGGGAAAAAAGGTACATGAGACGAAGGTACATGGGAGGGTACATGGGAGGAAGGCTACATGAGAAGGGTACATGGGAAGTAGGCTACATGACAAGAAGAAGGGCTACATGGGAAGAAGGGTACAAGTGTACAAGTGTACCCTTCTTCCTATGTACCTTTCTTCTCATGTACCCTCCCTTATCTTTGTACTTGAGCATATAATGTACGATATTGAATAAAAGATCTAACAACCCAAACAATTTTCTTATTTGATCCATTTACGTATATTTTTTTATTTGTTTCCTTTTCATTTTTACGTTTTTACTTTTTTAGTCTGTTGTTGGTCTTTTATATGCCTTTTTGCCAGACTTCAATTTTTATTGTACATTTCTTTTCCTTGTTCTTTCTTTTTCTTTATTCTTCCTTTTTGTTTTTCTGTTCTTTCACAAAAGTGTTTGAATATAATTTCGTAATGTGTATAATATTTAAATAACAAACATTGTTACGTTACATTTTATCTCATTATTTCGTTATGGCTATGAAAAATGTTTTATGTATCCTAGAATTACATCAATCATATTAAATTGAAATGATAACATATTTATATATAAGTGAAACCGCAACAAATTGTTAAAATAAATAGTAAAATAAAAACTAAGAAAAAAAGAGTCAAAATAAAAAAAAAATCAAATAAAAAACAAGCAAAATTAAAAATTTTAAATTATTTAATAAGCGGAAATTATTGGACTTAAATTAAGCCATACTGGAAATATGTATCTTCATATATTTCACAAATTTAATGGCCATTTCGATTAATTACTCAGAGATCAATACTATTAAAAAAAATTAGAATCGGTTAATCGGTTAATTTTTAGAAACACTTTCCATAAAAGGCCCCTTTTTTTTTTTGGAAAAAAAAAACTATATTGAAAAAATGTTACAATTTTGAATATATTTTACAGAAAATTGACTCTGCCTTGTATTTAGATATAAAAAGTATTTGTATCAAATTTGGTTCAAAACGATCCTTTTTGCTTGGACTCTCTTAATGGAGTTTAATAAAGGACTTTTCAAATCATACAAAAAGTTAGCATTTCTTTTTACTTTCCAACTTAAAATTATTATTTGATGCATTATTTATTTGAAATTTTAATCGCCATAAGCAAAACGCTGGAAAATGCCTTAATTTTTACATTTATTTTAATATTTAATTTTCGAAAAACAAAATTCATTAAAGCATCATGCTTTACTTTTCCAAAAGTACATAAATTGTTAAACGAATTAAAGATACTTTTAGTAGCTGTTCATTTATACCAAGAGATAGTTTTCTATAAGAGAGAAGTTTTGCAATTTTTTTTTTTTTTTTTTTTTTGGTAGACATATTTTAACAGCAAACAGGTCGCTTAGATTTTATTTCATCATCGATATTCATCGGGGAATTTTAATTCTTCTTTTTTATATTTGTTTTTGCGTCGTACTCTGTAAAAGTATAATTTTGCATTTTCGTTTGATCAAGTATTTCCAAAGAGTACATGGCTTTGAGTGCTTCCTTGTTACTGTAATTTCAAATTACCCTTAATGTAATGTCTCAATACCACATTAATTAAGTACTTTAGTCCTTGTAATTGGAGTTTTCCTTTTCAATGTTATATTTGCTTCCAGTTGCTGCACCATAAAACATATAACTCCTTTTTTATATGGAATTTAAGTACTTACATGCAATGCCTTAATATTACTTAAGTACTTTAAACTTTATAATTGTACTTTATCAAGTACTTAAGTACTTTAAACTGCTTGACAATTGGAGTTCCCTCTTCTTAGACATAAATTGTGAAATAATTTAATAGCGTAAATAAAAAAATAAATAATCGCTTGCTTTTTACTGTAATGTAAATTCTTACATGTAACATCTCAGTACAACATCTCAGTACAACATCTCAGTACTTGCAATAAAATTTAATGTATTTCACATAATGAACTTTTTCTTAATTTGTACTTTATGTACTTGACATTTTAAGCACATTAAGCAAAGTAATTTAAGTCATTTGTAAAATGCCTATAAAGATCTTACTATTCCTCTTAGCTTTTCGTGAATTTTTGAGCTAAGATTTTAGTATTTAGTAATGTTATCAAGAGCAAAATTAATAATTCTCTAATTCTCTTGCACAAGTATTCACAACAAAACTATGCGTATATGTAATAATTTTTAGGGAATTTTAATAAAAAGTTACTAAACTTTCTATCAAGCAAAACTATACAAACAAAAAACTAAAATAGCATGAATTTCGTTACATCAGTTTATATACAAGTTGTGGACTCTTTATGGGCATGGATTATATTTCTAAAAAGAAAAATATGCCATTATTGATTATGTTCAATATAAATCTTGAAGAAAAATGATTTGGTTAAATGGAAAAATTTCCATTTAACATTGAATGATTTTATGAATTTTTTCGCATGAAATAATTTTTATAGGCATAAATTTTTATTAATAATGTTAAGAATGCATGTAATAAATATAAATATATATATTTCTTAATTTCTGTATACCTCCACAATAAATATTCGAATTCTAAATTAAATTTTATATTAAATTACTTATACGCCATGTTGCCCATGACAATAAGCGAGCGTATTATTTGTGCTGCATAACTTTTTAATGAAAATTATTTATTATTATTTAATATTTCTATTCTACTCATGTTTTCTCACCTCATCTCTACTTTTTCCATTTCCTTTTATCACTTTTCTATCTGTATTCTGGTTCGGTATAAGAAAGTTTATTGAAAATATATTTAAATGAATTGCTTTGTGGTATAATCACAACAACACTAAAATTGTTAACATCTCTATATAAATTTTACTATATAAATTTATATGTATGCGTATGCGTATGTGAGTGTATGTGTGTGACAGGTAAGAGGTAAGAGGTAAGAGGTTGTCATTGAAGAATCTACATAATCAATGAATTTGTGTACATTTATCATCACTAATAATAAAGTAATAACAATAAGCAAATAATAAACAACAATAACAATATAACAATAACAATAGTAATAATAATAATGATTTCAGTAGTAACTAAAATGAACTATTGAATATTTATAACCTTAAAAAGTTATGTAAAATATTCATGGGGTAACTAAACAATTACAAGTGTTTTCGTCGGATGATGTGATTTATAACACACGATCTCACACACACACACACACACACACACACACATATATATATATATATATATATATATATATATATTTAAAATTATTAAAACAAATATGTGAGACCTTCTTTTCTCATATATATGTGCACACATACACACAGAGATACTAAAAAACACACGTACACTAAACATCCCTTTCACTATCAATTCACTTATAATTTCTAAGTGTAAAATAAATAGAAAAGATATAAGAGGGAAAACAGACAGATAGAGAAAGAAGGAGGGGAGAGAGAGAGAGAGAGAGAGAGAGAGAGAGAGAGAAATGAGATAGAGAGAAAGTAAAAAGAAAAAGGAAAATGTGTAAATGCATCCACATTAGAAAAATTTAGAACAATTCAAAACTAACAATAGACGCATCATAAGCAGATATATACATATATACATTTATGTAAATATATATCTATATATATATATATGTATTTGAAAGGGAAACAATGATTACAACGGCATTTGCGATATTATTATTTTGGGTCATCATCGTTATCAGTAGTGTGATTACAACAACAACAAGTAGCAGCAGTCTTTGTATAACAGTACTAACAACAATAACTATAACAACAACAATATTTATGTTAACAATACCAACAATAACATTAACATCAACAACAACAACAACACAAGCAACAGCGGAAGCAACATTAACAACAACAACAACAACAGTAGCAGCAACAGTCAGAACCAATACAAATGTAGCTACAGCCTTAGTCTCAGCCTCAGCCTCAGCCTCAGCCTCAGCTTCAGCCTCAGCCTCAGCTCCAGAACAAGCCAGAGCTCCAGCTCAAGTTGCAGCCTTTGCCGCTACAGAAATTTCAGCCGTAAAGTTAAATGTTAATGAATTTGATAAAAATTATTTAAAAATTATTTCCCATGAAAATACTAAACATATTGTGAATAATAGCAGCAACAACAATAATAATAATAATGGAACTGATAATAATAATAAGTTGGGGCAACATTTGATTAATTTTAAAGTAAAAAAAATTATGAACAAGCATGTAAATTGCGGCCAAATTATTATACGCCATGAACGTTCTAAAGTCCGACATACAAACGAAAGAGAACAAAATCAACAACAACAACAACAACAACAACAACACAGCAGCACAACAACATCAGCAACAACAACAGAACAAGCAGCAACAACAATTTAAATTACAATCAACACCAATAATATCAACATTATTTCAGCGGACATTTCTATCGAATGTTAAACAAAAAATTATGACGGCAAACACTTTAATTGAAACACAACAACAACAACAACAACACAGCAGCAGCAGCAGCAGCAACAACAAAACAACAAAAATCAAACAATATTAATTGTTTAATAAACGAATACAATATGAAAAATATTTGCATGAATCATTTGAAAAATCGTACAAAATCTTTAAAGATAAATTCCAAAAATCGGAGCAACATTCGTATAAAAACGAATCGACAAATTGATGAAAAAGTGGGGAATTTATTTAAGATGATGCCACATAAAATACGTAAATTGCATAAAAAATTAATTAACGAGAAAAAGGGGCGACATTTCAATAATAATAAAAATTATAAAAATAATGGCAAAATAAATAGCAAGACTAATTATGATAATCATGAACATCTTAATGATAGTTTTGGCATATTTAATGCTAGCAATAATGATAACGATAATTTTGATAATGAGCGGAATTATGTTGATCCGAAATTTATTTATTTTAATGATACTTTTACAACTCTTCATACATATATTTATAATTATAATCATAATGATAATCACAATGATAATCGTAATGATAATAATAATCATAATCATTCTGTTAATAGCAATATTGATGATAATATTTATGATTATAATAAAATGAATACAGCAATAATTAATAATTATTATAATAATAATAATTATCATCATGTTAAAGGTACTTTAGTTCCTATAAAATATAAAAAAAATATCATTCAAACATATGGCAATAATCACAAATTTAATGATATGAAAAATTCTATCAGTAGAAATATATCACAAATTATGAAAAGACGAAATATGACAAATAACAGCAGTAATCATAATAATAATCATAATAATAATAATAAATAATAATAATCATAATAATAATAATAATTAATAATTATAATAATAATGACAATGATAAAGCTAATAATGGTAATAATGAAAATGATGATAAAGTTATCATTGAAATGCCAAATAATATGGTCAATTATACAAGTTGGTTAATAAATGATAAATATATTGATGAAACATTGAATGTATCTTACGAACATCATATAACTCATAATAACAATGATAATGATAGTTTAACATCATCACCAATTGCTGGAATAACAATAGCAAAAGCATTGAATGATAGCGAGCAATTATTTATGCATTCTTTAATTTTATCGCATGATTTCAATACAAATAATACCAATGCATTTATTACAATGGAAGATAATACAAACGATGATAATATTCTAGATGATATTTCCCATATGGAAAGTATACAATTCGATGATACATTTCGAAAAAGTGATTTCACTGTAACTACAGGAGATAATATAGATCAAGATATAAATAATGATAATGATAATGATAATGATAATGATAATGATAATGATAATGATAATAATAATGAGAATGATATTGATATCATTGATGATGATTATGATGATTTAACAATAAATCATCATTTATTGGAAGGTGTTGTCGATGCAGCAAATTCTCAAGAAATTTACGATTGGGATGAAATTTCACGTAATAATCGTCGAAATTTAATGCGCGGCCGTGATGTTGTAACGAAATTTTTACAAATTGTCGAAACGCAACATTCATTGGGCGTGAATTGTGAAGCGGGTACTTCATTAAATTTAGGTGAAGGTGTCGTTGATCGTTATGCCCAAGATCGTTTTCGTATTGAAGCTGAAGTCGCTGTTAATCGTGCCAATATGCTAACAAGGTTAGTAATTTACGTAATAATTAAAATTTTAAAAAATTGAACAAGTTATAAAATTATATTTGACTGAAATCAAATCTTGGATACCAAGACATTTTGCTTTAAAGCCTTTAGTAACTTTTCAGTAATAAATAGAAAGGGTAAACATAGAAAAGTGAAAATTTGGTCCATTTGCAGGATTTTTGGGCAGACATTGTAGAACAATACTTATACAAAATTTCGGTTTTCTATATTTTCCTATCTTTTACAGTTTGCAAATATTGACCAAAAAGCTATCAAATTTTGCTTAATAAATTTGACGTGTTCTCAGTTTGCGTTGCAATGTGGGCGTGTACTTTAATCGATTCTGCCCATTTTTAATACCAGCCTGTCTATAAAAACTTCCGACACTCCTACAAAATTTTGACCAGGAGAATGTTAAAAACAGATGGACAAACAGAGAGACATTTCTAAATCGATTCAAAAGTTTAGGCTAATCAAAAATATATATAAGTTTATAGGGTCTAGGGCGCTTCGTTGTGGTTGTTACAAATATAATGACAAAATGAATATACCCGCAACCTCTGAGTGATAGGTTTAAAAAGCTATACTTTATATAACACTTCATAATTACTTAATTAATTATAATTCATAATTGCAACCAAAAAAAAAAATTTTGGTGTACCTTAAAGTTTTTTACTCACTAAAAGTATAAAGTAACAATACGTTCACTAATTTTAGAGTACCAAATAAGTATTTGATTTGATTGATTGATAATGAAATTAAAATTTGATAAGACATTTAAAAGTCATTGCCCAAAACTGAATATTATAATATTTATTGTAAAATTCAGCAAATTAATTACTAATAAAAAGAGTAAATTCTTAAGCAATAAATGGTTTTATCGTCTTCAATAATTACTAATTAAATATTTAATTATTTTTACTTTATAAAAAAAAAATTGCTTCCATTTCATTAGTAGCAAAAAGGTATAATAAATTTAGGTGGTACATATATAAAACTCCATAAGGGCTTTGAGATAATTACACCTTTTATTATATCGATACAAAATTAATTCTTACTGGGTATTTAATTTGTGCACCTCTTTTTGTAATTAATTGAACTTGCTATTAAAATATAAAATAATTTAAAAAAAAAAAATTTTAGAATTCAATTCATACGCTACAATTTGATGAAACTGTTGTGGACTGTAATTAAAATCAATAAAATGCTCCAAAACAAAAAAAAAAATTAATTAATTAATAAAAACTGAAAAGAAAAAGTATATAAAATAATTAAATACTTGAAAGTATTAATTATCTATATTTTCTTTAATAAATCTTTGACTGATTGGCTAAATTTTATTTTTCTTAATGTTTCTTATGATTTTTTTCTTTTCTTTTTCTTGCATTTTTCCAATCAATCAATAATTATGTTGCAAAGATAGCAAAGATTTTTCTTCTTGTTATTATTTTTCATATTATTTTTTACGTGTTTAAGTAGAATATTCTTCTAAAATTTTAAATAAAGCTTTTAGATTTTGAACGTGGCTTAATTTGTAGGTTAAGTGTAAATTCTAAATTTAATCATTTAATGATAAATAAATGATAAATATTTCAATAAAACAATTAGAAGCGTTATATAATAATTAATTAATGTGGGCGGCTGAAGAAAAGTTCAGTTTAATTTAAAAAAAATAAATGATTTAATTACATAGAAAAAACACAGGAGAGATTTGAAAATTTAAAAAAAAAAACAAAATAAAAAAAATTTCCATTTTCACATATTTCTAAAATATTTATCTAAAAGATCGTATAGCAAATTAATTTTCCCCAAAAAAATTATATAAAAAAAACTATCTTAAAAAAAGCTCAAAAAAAGTTAGTTTAACAAAAATTATTAATTTTCTCAAAATTGTCTTAAAAGAAATTTGTCTCCCAAAAAATTATCTAGAAAAATTAGCTCAAAAAAATTTTAGTTTAAAAAAATTAACTCAAGAAATTCGCTTAAAAAAATTACCTCAAAAAAAATTAGCTCAAAAAAAAATTAGCTGAAAAAATTTGTTTCAAAAAATAGCTCAAAAAGAATTAGTTTAAAAAAAATTAGCTCAAAAAGAAATTAGCTCAAAAAAAATTAGCTCAAAAAAATTAGCTCAAAAAAAATTAGCTGAAAAAATTTGTTTCAAAAAATAGCTCAAAAAGAATTAGTTTAAAAAAAATTAGCTCAAAAAGAAATTAGCTCAAAAAAAATTAGCTCAGAAAGCAAAATTACCTCAGGAAAATTTATCTAAAAAAAAAAAAACTATTAAAAAATTACCTCAAAATTGTCTCAACAAAAAGATTATATCAAAAAAAAAATTATCCCAAAAACACATCTCAAAATATTATCTTAAATTAGCAAAATGAACAACTTGTATAATTAAAAGATTTATATTGCTTTATAAAAAGCATTTTTTACTAACTTTTTATGAGTTTTAAAAGTACCGGCACCCTTTGACCTTAACAACTATAACAATTTTATATATAAACTGTATATATATAATATATATTGTATATTTTAAATAATAAATTTATATCTGATTATTATCTGATGGCATTGTACATATACAAGTTACAATTAAGTAGCTTATTGAAAGACATATTCCCTTTGAGGCTTATTAGAAATGGCTTACAATCAAGAGAGAAATCTTTTTAACATTGTCCAAAGCAAAGAAACAGACAGAAATTGTTAAGCAGAATAAAAAGTGACAGGCAAACTGAATTAAGAAGAAGAATAGAAATGTTGAAAGTGACAGAGTGAAAAGGATTGTTAGAAAAGTAACATGAATGAAATGAAGATTAGTTTTATAATTTTTATCATATTTATTTTATATCAAACAATTAAAAAATTACAATTATTTGAAACTAATCAGTTTTTACAAGTTAATTAAAATCTTCGAGCAGACTAGAAAAACGAAAAGATAAAAAAAAAAACACTTAATAATTAAAATTGAAATGTTTTGCAATGATTTGTATAAAATTTCTTATACAAAGACTTTTACAATGATAATTTATATAAAGTTGTCAACAAATATAATTTGCAGTTTTATAATCTTCATTTGTATTCAGTAATTGTTATAATAATTTCTAATATGATTCATCTCTTATCACTTCTCCATACACTTTGCCTCATTTTATTTATTTGTTAATTTATTCAAAAAATTATTTAGTTTATGTCACTTGTCTTATCTTTTGGTTCTTCTAGATATTCCTATCTTAATTTATATTTACTATTATTGTTTTTACTATTGTTATAGAATATTTAAAATGACATCGCCTGCTGTACAAGCTGATGTTAATTTATTACATGCCTCTGTTATCTCAATGGTGGAATTCGATGTGGATATATTTGCTGCTGGAAATTGTTTCGATTGGAATGAACATCCAACACAGACAGGATTATTTTGCCCATTCGCATATCGTTTGCCACCGCCCGATTTGGGTACCATTTTAGCAAAAGATCTATCAACGGAATATCATTATTTAGGCAATACATCAGAATGGTTCTTTCAGGCACGTCGTAATGCTGAAAAAGTTATTGCACGCAATGAACAATATTTGAAAGGTATGTTCACGTCTCTACAAATCGGAAATTTTCAATATCTCTCCTCCTACTTTTGTAGCGTACAATAAAATAAATCGAAAGTATTCTATAAAAAAAGTATAAAAAGTTTCTTAAGTAAGAACTTTTCCGTTCATTCATTTTCTCATCCATCCAATTATCCACACATCTGCTAATCGATCTGTCCATCCATCTGGGTATCTATATTTGTTATCAAGTCCACAAATCGCAATTTTTAACATATTTTGATGTAATTTGTAATGTGATCACTTGTTTGTTCAAAGCCAAACCCATTTTAAAGAAGTTAATATCCGATCATTTTTACAATCATAAATGTTATTAAGGTTATATATAGGGGCATTTTCTAAAAAAAGCATCTATTTTTCAAAAAATATTCAATTTTCAATATTTTTAAATGAAAATCGCTTCAGAGTTGGCTTTGACATAACAAATTTGATTCAAATGGAATTTTTTTTAATTTTGTTCTTCCATAAAATGAATATTTTCATTTTAAATCATTTTTAGTTTTGTAATGTATGGGTGTGTCTACCTGTTGCTGACATTCCAGTTACGACATTGAAAATTTATTTGTACATTTTTAATGTTCAAATATAAACTGATTATAAGTGATGGACCACAATCCAATATAACTTTCTTAATTGTTATTTGTTTTCTCATGCTTTCAATATAAAACTTTTCCATAACACAATTTTTTTTTTCCTTGATTTGTTCCGTCCACTTAACTCTTTACCTCACGATCCCTTTTACCTTTTTCACAACTCTTATTTTCTCGAGCACAGTTTTTCCTTTCGCTATTAATTACTTTTACACCACATTTGCACTTTACTTGCACACAATTCATAATGCAATTATTTCACATTCTAATGAAACCTGAGTGTTATTCTTTAATGAAATGTACGTGCGTACAGGCAGATGTGGGCTTGACTAAAGCAATACAATACCAGAATTTTAAAGGTTTGGGCAAATTTATGTACCACCTGAAAGATTTTGAGACAGATTCTACTTTTCCTAAATCAAATGATTTTCATTTTATTAAAGCCTTGATATATTCATCTGTCGATCTATCCATTAAAGGAATCGCATGTAATTTTCAATATATCTTAAGATAATTTTGGTAGACAGACCGCTATGAACTTAAAAATGAACGTTATTGAAATTGTTTAAAGTCGAATTTTTTAAAAAAAAAAGAAAATTTTTAAAAACCAAAAAGCCAACGCTATAATTTTGAATATTTCTCAAATGAAAAGAAATTTTAGCATATTAAATATATTTGACTAATTTGGTCCACATTGAGTCATTTTCAGAATGATCCGTTTTCGTTCATCTAACAAACTTCTAAAATCACAAAATTTCATAAGTAAAAAAACATTTTTATTTGTTGTTATACATTTTCTAGAGATTTTTTATTTGATTTTCAGATAGGACCATTTTTCGAATGGGCCTCTTTCAGCCATCTAACAAACTTCTCAAATCACAAAACTTTAAGAGTAAAAAATTATATTTTTACCATGTTTACTTGTTATTCATCTTTATTGATGTTTCATGTGATACAAAAAAAAAAAAAAAAAAACAAAAGAGGCAACATGAAATAAGCGACTTTAGAAATAGTCTTAAACAATTTTTCAATTCATTATAATTTATGATGCAATTTTTATTTCTTAAAATTATTTATTTTTTTTTTTTTTTGAAATGTCGCTTATAGCGTTTCATTTATATACGAATAAAAGTGACGAACGTATCGAAGATGATATATTAGCGGTGAAATATGAGGATGGACGTTGGTCGAAACCATATTATGATTGTGGTGGCGGCAACATTTGGATGTTAACTTATACTGTGCCATTTTTTGGTTATGAGAATGGTTCCTATCATTTTAAGTGAGTACAAATAACAAACAAAAGAAACTACAAAAAAAAAAAAAAATCTAACAAACTTTTTCCCATAAATTCCAACAAGAAATATTTCATAATTTTTTATAGTTTATACCGCTTGTGGCAGCAGGTACTATACGTTTATGCTACACAGCCAAAGCCATGGAAACTAGATCTAATTTTTATTATATCGATCGATTGAGTAACACTTCCTGATTCGTTATAAATCTGTTTGCCTGCCTCTCTGTATGTCCGTCTGTCCATCAATATAAATTTGTTATCAAGGTGCAAAGCGCAATTTTTAAGATTTTTTTAATAAAATTTGATGCTTTGATTGCTTTAGATGCAGAGACAAAATCTACTGAAAATAGCTAGAATTGGAACATATCAATTTTATCGAAAAAAAAACTCTTTACACAATCATAATAAAAATTAATATTTGATTGTACTTTGACATAGAAAATATATGTACCAAATTTAATCCAAATCGCTACAGTTTTTAGAACGTTTAGAACGTCAACAATATAAAAAGAGAACTTTTTCATTCATTTAAAAATAACAATTTTCTACATTCTTGATTTGTTTTTCAAATTCAAAAGAGCACAATACAATTGAAATATTAATAAAATAAAAAAAAAAAAGATAAGAATTTACCGAAATTATTATAACGATTTTTGAGATTAAACCAAAACCATTTTAGGGAAAATATTCCACATCTTCATTAATTGTTTAAAATAATGCGCAAAAAAAAAATGTGTTTCAATTTAATGGTTGTAAGAGACGATTGTTTAAGATAATTAAATGAGTCAATTTTTCACTGTCTCAGATATAAAATAAAAAAGAAAAAATTACCTAAATGGATACAAAAAATTAAAAAAAATTCGAACTCTCTCAAATTGTTTCACATTTTGTATTTTTACATTTCTCTCAGCTTCCAGTCACAAATTTTTGTTTCTGTCTCAGTCTCTCTCTAATGTCAATCATTTATATCGTCACGTTTGTATTGCATGGATAATATATTTTCTAACTCAAATATAGAAAACAGCAGAAAAAAAAAAGTCTTGTTGTATAGCATGCGTTTTTTGTTTTATTTCATTAAAAATAAAAAAACGTTCATTTAAAGTAGCAACAATTTTTTTTTTTTTAATTTCTCTAGAGAATAATAAGCTAAGAAGCTTATTGGAAGCAAATTCATTATTGAGAATTACATTGAATCGGTTTAAATAAAAAAAAAAAAAAAAAAAAAAAATGGAAAAGTAAAAAATAAAAATTTTAGCAATTGAAGAAAAGGAAAAAATAAAATTTCTCTAAAATTTTATATGAAATTCTTCATGGACTTGTAAAAAAATTTACTTATATAATTTGATGTATTCTCAAAGGTTTTCTGATATTCCTTAAAAAATTAAAAATTTTTTAAATTGTAAGACAACAACAACAAAAATGTTGCAAGATAATTCATTGAGAGGAGTACGGTTACAAAATATTATCTAAATATTTTTTAAGTATTTTTCAGCAATTTTAAACTTTTTTAAAAATGTTTTTATCATTTTTAAACATACAAAAAAAATTTTTTTAACATTTATTAAACATTTTTCAAAATTTTTAAACATTTTTAAACATTTTTAAACATTTTTGTAAAGCATTTTGAAACACTTTCAATCATTCTTAAATACTTTTAAACAGTTTTACTTATTATTATCCATTTTTAAAGCTTTTTTTTTACCTTTTTAAGCATTTTTAAGCTTTTTTAAAAATTTTTAAAAATTCTTAGACATTTTTGAGCAGTTTTTTTTTACATTTTTAAAAATTTATAAGCATTGCTAAGCATTTTGAAATGTAAGAGCAATACAAAGCGCTGTACTGCCAGTTAGTTAAACAGACAGACATATAATGCTAAGAGAATACATTGATAAATTTGCAAATGTATAAGTAATGATTAAAAAAATACTCCTGGACAAAAACAAAAAGAAAATTTTATAAATTGTATAATTTTGAAAATTTTTCTTAAAAAAGACAAAACCGAAAAAGATGAACAAACCTTTCGCTAGTGTCTGGCTATGCCAGTTTAAATAATTTTCAATTTTAAGACCATTTCATTTAACTTCCATTTTGGTCAAATAATAATTATTCCGAAAATTATATTGCATGATTTTGACGATATTAAAAATATACTTTACTGATTCTCAATTTTAATTAGTTTCACAAAAAACCATTTAATTTTTATATTAAAAGAAGATAAAATTATTTAAAATAATAAAAACATTCAAGGATTCATAAATTTAATAAAAGGACGAAACCAAATTTTAATGTAGTACTTTCTTTAATTTTTTTCTTCTTCTTGGGCAATTTATTAAGTTTTTTCTCTGGCCCTTCTTCTTATTTTATCACATTTCTTAACACACGCTAAACTTAAGTTAAAATAAAATCTTTTAGAGTTCAAGTAAAATGATTATTTAATCACATAATGCAGAAGGATCATTTATTAATTTTATGGCCTCATAAAAATGCATATACATTTATATATGTTTGTATATAAATATTATCACACGTTCTACTACTTTTAAATTTATATATATACATTTAAATATGAACATTTTGATGCTTATTTTGACGTTCATAAAATACTCATATAAAACATTACAAATAAAATAATTTGATTCATACATGTAAATTTTATGAAAATTTCAAAAGTGGAAAGTATGAAGAAACGATTAAATGAAGGAATGAAATAATGAAAGAATGAAAGAATGAAAGAATGTTAGGAAAGTAAAAGAAAGAAATCATGATAGAAGGCAAAGTGCTAGAGCAGAAAAGTTTTACTCGGTTGCTATTTTTCTTCAATTTTTTTCTTTAATTTTTTTTTTTTTTTTGTTTATTTTTTAGAAAACAAAAAAAAATTAAACTAATAACAATGGCAAACGTTTTATATTTACAGCAATTGTGATATCAATTGTAATAACATGACAAAAAAAAAAAAACAACAAGAATGACATATAAAATCTGCTTAATAATGTAATGCATATAACGTAAACACATTCACACACACACACACACAAATACGCACATATGAATAATATCATGAACTTTGCATTAAGTTAAACTAATAACGTTAAAACAAATAATACGCACGTTCTACCAATATATTTTTAGAAAATTTTCTACCTTCCCCTTTCCTTTATCTTCTCCTTTTTCTTCTGCTTTTATTCAATTCTGTTCTTTTCATTTTCTTTGTGTGAATTTAGTTTTGTTTTGAAATGCTTTATAACCAGAAGGAGCTTGAGATAGTTCCATATTTTATTATATCGAGCTATTTAGAAACACTTGTTGAATCTATCTAGATGCATCTGTCTAACTATTTATCCGTCCGTCTGTCTGACCATCCATCTGTCCATCCATCTATCCATCCATCTATCCATCCATCTGTCCATCCATCTGTTTATCCATTGTCCATCTGTCTGCCTATATATCTGTCTGATCATCCATCTGTCCAATCCATCATCCATCCATCTTCCATCCATCTGTCCATCCCTCTTTTATCCATTGTCCATTCCCATATCTGTCATTCATCATTGTCTCATCTATCCATTATCTGTCACATCTCCTGTCTGTCGTCTATATATCTATCTGATCATCCATGTGTCCATCTGTCTAACCATACAAAATTTATTCTTAAAGCACATGCCGCAAATTAAGAGATCCTGCAATAAAATTTATCAACTTTTTGGCCTAAAGTGAGCTCTATTATTAATGATTAGCATTAGATAATTTTTCTGAACACTTCTCTATAAAATTTTCATCAAAATTATAAAATAGAATTTATATATTTTGAAAAATTTCATAATTGTAAATGTATTTTCAATGATACACATTGCGCCCAAGAACAATTTGAAGTATTGGAAAGAAAAAAGTAGAACAAACTTGATTTGATGATTAGATGATTTTTTTAACTTTCCACCAACCATTGAAAGAATTTTTGTAAAGTAATTTTAAAAAATTTTACTGCCATAACTTTTACAAGATGGAAAAGTCTATCAATATCAACTAACTATAACATTTTTATTTGTTTTATATTTTAATTTATTTGTTTAGCAATGAAATACCTCAAAAAGAAACACGGGACGATAGTCAGGCCTCACCGCACTTTGCTCAAACACCTTAATTAATTATAATGTAAATAACATGAACAAATATGCGTGGAAGGATAGAAAGAAGAAGAGGAAAATTCCATGAACAGTTAAAATTCTATGAAAATTCCTTTTTCCATTTTTCTTTCATAATTTCTTATTATTCATTCACAATTCCCTTCCCCCCCCCTCCCACCCCCTCCAAACCCACACACACACACACATTTACGTATGCACAATTATAAGTGATTGTTTTAACACTTGATTATATTCGTAGAAGATATAAATAACAAACGAGAAATACTTTGTATGTAAAATATTACCAATAACACAAACCTTAATAACGTAACGAACTGCCACATCTCAAATTATCAACAATGATGAATGATTTCTGGATGAAACGACAAACATCACGATAAGTGAGAAATTTACACTTTCGAAAGGCCACTGAAACACTTGTTGAATATATCTAGATACATCTATCTAACTATTTGTCCGTCCGTCTTTCTGACCAACCATCTATCCAATCATCTATCCATCCATCTGTCCATCATCTGTTTATCCATTTGTCCATCTGTCTTCTATGAAACTTCTGATCCAATCCATCTTTCCATCCCTCTGTCCAACCATCTGTTTATCCATTTGTCCATCTGTCTGTCTATATATCTATCTGATCATCCATGTGTCCATCTGTCTAACCATACAAAATTTATTCTTAAAGCACATGCCGCAAATTAAGAGATCTTTCAATAAAATTTACCAATGAGATGATAAGACCAGAGAAGGGGATATCAGAGAAAACAAGATAAGACGAGACAAAATAAGATAAGGCAAGACGAGACTAGAAATAGATCCACCATATTGAAACCATCTAATTGTCTGGCACACTTGACACAATCAAAAATATGTTAATAATGGATAAAGCTGGTACATCAATTTCAGCCACTTCAAACTGTTCGATCTAAAAGTATTTTAATAATAACTAAAATTCTCCATTGATGAAATCCTTGTTAACAAATTTTATCTGAGAAATCGAAAGATTCAGTCCAGAACTCAAACGAAACAAAAAAAAAAAGAAGAAGCAGAGAAAACAATCGAACGACAAAAAAATAAAAATAAAATATATAATCAAGCGACCTACTAAAGCGAAGACTTCTTGTGTGATATGTTATTTATAAATAAGAACTTTCTTTTTTTTTAATTTTTTTTTTTTTTTGTTTTCTGTAAGAATCTTATATTTTCCCACGACTATTATTATAAAATTTCCTCTGCTTCTGCACAAGAAAAGAAATTTTTATTAACTTTAACTTGAGCACGTTATTAAATTGCTTCTTCTTCATTACGATTAAATAAAATATAAAGCCTACAATTTGTAGAATAATTAATTATATAAAATTCCAGCTTTTTCTCATCCCTTATGGCAAAATTTTTAAACACAATATTTATTATAACAATTATTATATTCTAATATTATAATGCCGTGCATCATAAGAAAGAGAGATTTTAGCATTAAAATATAAAGTTCATATCTCATCAAATTTACAAAGTGTACACTTTAATGAAGTGACAGGAATGTACAAATAAAATTTTTTTAAATAAAATGTTTAATTAAAAGATTTAAAATCAAATTATATGCTTCACTTCAAAGGGAAAGAAATCCTACTAAATGAAATATTAAAAATTGAAATTGATTAAATCAGTTAGACCATTCACCACAAAACTGAACTCAGTTAGCATAAATTGACCTTGAAACTGAAAAATTTCATGGCATCAAATGCAACTTTGAATCTTGATTTATGGAACGCTTTAGTTGAAACTCTGTCTTAAACTTATTCTCATCCAGCCCGTTCAACATCTAATCTAACTTTGTTAAGACGAATTGAAACTGAAACTGACCGATTATGTACGCAAAGACGAAGGGACGGATGTATAACCAGGCTTGAAGCTATTTAGAATGTGATTCTAAGATAATTAGTATAATAAACGGTCTAAACTCTTTTGAGTATACAAACATCTCCAACAAGTTATTCTGGAAATAAAATGATATCTGCAGTAAAAATTTCTACAAAATTTTAAATATTTTCCAAATTTCTTTTATTTTATGTATCATTTATTTTAGTGGCTCCAATTTGAAGATTAACTGTATTGAATTTTAGTAAAAGTTTTTTTTTCGACATACTTAAAAAATTAACTACTGAGCCTAAAAGAAAAAAAATTCTGAATCCTTGAGAAAATCTAAATATTAAAAATTATTGAATAAAATGTTAAAAAAAAAGTACCCTTAAATTTTAGAAAGGAAAGGAAGGTTTTTTTTTATATAAATTTTTTCCTTTTTTTGAAAATAGATTAATTTCTATGTGGAATAAATTATAAAAAATTCTACCCCTATATGAATGTTTACTGAATCAATTACAGAGGTAACGGCATAATTTTATTACTAAAATTCTACGAAACGATTTCGTATGAGATTCTAAGGAAACCATGATATTCATCATCTGACGTCTTCTACCGCTTTCTTTTTTTTTTTTTTTTTTTTTTTTTTTTTTTTTTGTTTATTTGGCCATAACCATCAATTCTGTTTGGTTGATCTAAAAGTGACCCCAAAAAAAATTAAGCAAAACTATCGTAAAATTCAAATAAGGACAAACAAAAATATTTACAACAAAGAAAAAAGGAGAGTAAGTGAAATAATTAACTTGAGAGTGACATGAGACTAAAGTGAAAATAGAATTTCCCAAAAAAATGTAATAGAGTGAACTGAAACGTGATATGAAATGGGAAGTTTTTGTTTTTGTAGTCAAGTGTAATAAAATATCTGCTATTTTTTCAAAATTTTTTTTTTCTTCTAATGTTTTCTTATCGCTTCTTTTTTTTTTTTTTTTTTTGTTTCTTGTTTTATAAACCATAAAATTGAATATTGAAATTAATAAAGTTTTATTAAATAATAAGAAAATATAAAAATAATGAACATCAATAAACATAAAAATATTTTAAATAAGCATATTTAGAATTTTCATCAATTAAACAAATTATTAATATCATACAATACATAAACAAATATATATATATACATACATACATACATACATATATATATATATATATATATATAAAGATATTTATTTACAATAAAACGTTTTCTTTTGTTTTTCATTGAGTCTCATTGTTTTTCTTTCACAAAATGCAAATATCCCCACAAAAAAAAAAAAAAAATTAAAGAAAAATATGAAAAAATTAAATATAGTTTTTTTTTTGCTATAGAATAAATATTGATCCTTTTAATATAAAAACTGAAAGAAAATAGAGATAATTTATATTGTTCTTTTTACTTTTATTTTTATTTTAATTTTTTTTTTGTTTTTTCTATGCTTATTTATAGTTAAAGTGTAAATGAGTGCAAATTGATATAAAAATCTATTTTGCTATCTCTTTCTCTATCTATCTCTCTTTTTCTTATTACTCTTTGTCTATCTGTAATATTTTTATAATTTCTGAATTATTAAAAGTGTAGAGTAAATATTTGAAACATTTAGAAGGAGCTTGAGTTTGGTCATATTTTTATTTTTATTGTTCGACTTAAAAACATTTGCTGTATCACTTTAAACTTATTTGTCCGTCTGCCCATATAAATTTGTTATTAAGCAAATATTTTAGAGCTCAAATATGAAACTTAAAGCATCACTCAGTTTTTAATAATTTTTAAATGAAAATCGAATCAAAATCGGAATCAAAAACATTTTTTTTTTATTTGTCTCTCATGTAACGAACTTTCAAAAATAAACGAAATATGTATATTTTTTTTCTATTTACCAAACTTTCTTGCCTTTTTTGACTTTCCAGGCATAATTCATAAAAGTAACTTTTTCAATAATATTCATAAAGATGTGTGTGCCATTCTAATATCATCCTGGATCGAACGATAATTTTTTTCTTTATTTTTGCTTATTTTAGTTCGGCTTAGTTTGACTTATTTTTGCTTAAGCATTTTACTTTATTGCTTTTAAACTTTTAGTTATTTTACATAAAATAAATGCATTGCAATTCTACTTCTCATAATACTTTCTCCATAACCATTTTAATAATTTTTGTTACAAAAAAAAAAAAAAAAAAAAAAAAAAAAAAAAAAAACTCCAAAAGCATTCCAATAGAAATGGCATGACATCAATGACTAAGAGCTCTTTGTATCAAATATTTTTATTAAATATTTTTTTGCTATATAATTTTAGCCACTAAATGTGAGATTTAGTATGAGTATAAATAATTGTTACACCAGAATATTTTGTATCAAAGAAAATTCTCTTAAAATTTCAAAGATCGTTAAAGAAAAGTGCTAAGATTTATTAAGGTCACAATCAAATGGAAATCAATTCCAACTGAACTCAAAACTACTTTGTATAAAAATTTTCGTTTATAATAAATAACGAAAATTTTACAATTTTTTTTAAATAAGCGTTCATATGATGGACTGGTTTTGCTTGTTTTGCGGATTCCCCTTCCCAGGCCTGTTTAGCTAAGCAAACAAAGTCTGGAGGTTTTAGGAAGACTATAAACTTTGTTACCAAAGATTAAGCTTCCTAATTTAAAGCCTGTATTACATAGCAAAACGGTCTTTTAATTAGAAGCTAACTGAATGTAAAAAGCTCTTGTTTTGTGGCCTTAAAATATGATGAATTTTTCTTATCCAAAATGCATTCAAAGCGTAACTTTAAAAGCAAAGCAATTTATTATCTTTTGCAGAGCCTTAAATTTTTTTATAACTAAATTTGATTTTATTGTATTATTTACCATTAATTTCTTACGTTGAAATTGAAGTCCTTTCAACGCCGTTTTAACATGCCGTAAATCCGTAGTGCCAATTTAAATGTTAAGGCCTAAATTTTTATTCTTTTTATTTAGCTAAGATTTTATTAGATAACTTTAATTTTAACACTCAATTTTTGTTTTTTTTTTTCGTAATACAATATATATAAATATATATATATTATATGTATATGTATACGTATGTGTATATATATGTACATATACAAAATAAAGATAAGCGAAAGAAGTTGAGAAAGTTTTTATTGTTAAGTCCCAGTTGGAGCAATTTTAGCGAAAGAACTTTCAATTTAAGTTGAAGCAAACAACAAAGAAAAATCTTATAAAAAATGGTAAAAAATTCTATATAATATTTAATATTATTGTTATTTTTATAACAACAATAACACAACAACAACAACAACAACTTTTTTAATTTTTGTAAATTTTCTCTAAATGACTAAATAAACAAATAAGAAATCAAACCAAGTCCAAATGAAATGAAATGAAAGAAAGAATGAAATTTCTTTGAAAAAAAAAACAAGATCAGAGAAATCAAAACAGAAAACAAAAAAAAAAAAATAAACAAAACTAAAATTCAATAAAAATATATCTTATTTGAAATACCCTATACATGATTGAAATCTTCTACCCACACACACACACACACACACACACACACACACACACACCACACACACACACCGCACACACATGTTATATGTTTGAAGTTTGACATATATTTGATGATGCTTCATAATGTTTGATGACATTTGTTGTAATAACTTATTAAAAAATATTACATTCTGTTTGTTTCCATATCAAAAATAAAATAGAAAGTAGAAAATAGAAAATAGAAAATAGAAAACAGAAAATAGAAAACAGAAAACGGAAAACAGAAAAAAAAAATGAAAAATAAAATGTAATGCAAGAAACAAGTTTGCAAAAACAAGGAAAGGAAATTGAAAAAAGTTTAGCAAAAATATTTTATTATAAAATGTTACATATAAAAAAAAAAATTAAGAAAAAACATTTCACTGAACATTTATCATAGAAATTCATAATAAATTTTCATATATATTTCATTTTCATATGCCTTTAATAAGCCTTTAATAATTTTTACTTTTGCTCTTGAAACTCCATAAAGAAAATATCATGGCAATTTGCTGTAATCTCGCCTAGATCTTTTCTTAGTGGATTGTTTGAACGATTTAAATGACTTTTTCACTAGCGGCTCTCTTTTTTTTTTTTTTTTTTTGGACTCAGACGTTGTGCTATAGTAAAAAATATCTGCTTCATTAATTAGAACAAATTAGAACAAATTTAATATAAATTGCCATAAATAAATTTATTTTAAAAGTGGGGGCAACCAGTCCCGAGAAGCACCTGCTCAACCTGGGAGTGGCTTATGAGATGGTTGTTGATACTCCGTTACCATCAGGGTTCATCATGAGTTCACGAAATTCGATCCAAAGATTTAATTTGGTACCATGGGATCACTAGTTGAGGTTGGCTTCGTGGGGGCTGTGGTGACCATGTCGCGGGTATCGCTCGTTTAAACATATTTATATACTTGTCGTGCAGGTTGCAATTTCCCGAATAAAATGGCTAGCTGGTTAGGCTTATTGGGCTAAGCTAATCTAAGCCGAGGAGTAATTAGAAGGCTCCAAATCCTTACACCAAGGATTAAGCCATGTATATAAGGTGCAATACTGGCTTTAAATTGGAAACTAGTCGTGACGGTAGCATGCACCCTGTGTGACGTGTCTACCAACGCTAGCGATCAATTGTACGTTTGTGTACTATGCATTTGAGCCTTCCCGGCAGGTATGCATGCAAAACACTAACAGTATTTACTTTAAAAGTTATCAAAACCAAACTAAAAATTAATGGGCGGATCAGTTATTTTATTAAATTGAAAGAATCATCTCAAAAAATTTTATTCATTTGTGCAATAAGTTTGTAACGTCGTTACAGAAGACGTTGAAATAAAAATTATTTTTATTATACAACGAACCTTTGAGAAAACTCTTTCTGGATCAATTTAAACATGTCTACTTATTGTCAAGTTGTAGATTGTAATTTGCGAAGGGCAAATACTCTCATTTCATAGAATACTTTTAAATTTTATAATTGAAAGTAATATAGAAAAAAAATTATTTAATTGTATTATTTATCGTTAATTGCAAAACAACTTAATAACAATTTAATTTTAAATTTTTATATAATTCTTATAAAAAGTTCTTTATGAAGCTGACACTTTCTCAAACTGCCAGCGTGCCCAATTGATTCGTAATATCATTATTTAGCGAAAATGTATATTAGATGATTTTTTCAAAAATTTTACATTTACAATAAGATTTTTTTACTTTCTTTAACTTGCTGATGATTTAGCGTGACTTTTTCATTTACATTAAAGTGATTTAACAAACACCTTCAATTGTCTAGAATGCTTATAAGTTGTTTATTCTCTTGTTATGCTATTTTTGTCATTTGGCAAATTTCTTAGCATTTTTGAGCATTTATGTAATAGATTTGTAATGTCGCTTCATAAAAATGCAAATGCAACACTTTCAAACGTGCAATATTGTCCCGTTTTCTTTGTTCTTTGTTTCTTTTTTTCTTTTCTTTTTCCTTTTCTGTTATAAATATGCAAATTACTTGATATATACAAAATCTAAAGGGCAACATATGATAAAAAATTATCCATTTCTTTTTATAACATTGTAAATGACCAAGAGCTGGATTTGTAGTGTAATTTTCGTTAAAAGGCAAAATTTTTGTCATATTGTCATATTTTTGTTAGATTTGACTTTTATATACGTACATAATCTACAGCAATTTAAATTTAATCCATTACGAAGTCAAGAATATGTACTCTACAATAAGACGAGAAAGTAGGCAAAATGGGAATTTTTTCCAGTGATTTCAAATAGTTTATTATAGGGCACGAGGTTTAAAAATTGCTTCGATTTTCTACTTCAAATTTGGCAGACTGATTTAATATGGAAAATGACAATCCTTGAGCCGGATTTCCCTAGAAAGTACCTACAATTATCAAATTCTTTTCATATTAGGATTGTTTTCAAAACAATGGAGTTTTAATACCTTAACGTCTTATGTCCTAACGCCCTAACGCCCTAACGTCCTAACGTCTTAACGCCTAAACGTCTTAACACTCAAAAGCTTTAACGCCTTAAGACCTTAAGAGCTTAACGCCTTAACGCCATAACGCCTTAAGAGCTTGAAGCCTTAACTCCTTAAAGCTTTAATGCCTTAAGACCTAAAGAGCTTAATGCCTTAACACTTTAACGCCCTAACGCCTAAACGTCTTAACGCCCTAAGAGAAAATCCCATTTGTATCCAATTTCTAAATCTTAATAGTTGCTCTCTGCTATTGTTGTAACAAATTTACATGATTAGACATCAGACATCAGACATCAGACATCAGATATCAAAGTGGCAGACAGACGTATCAATTCACAATCAAATTAAAAAATATACATCTGAATTATTTCGTCTAAAAAAAAACGATGGATCTAACTTAAACACTTTTGAGTGTTACAAAATATACCGCATAAACGTGTAGACTTACAAGTACTGCAAAATAAAATAAGAAAAAGATGAAAAACTGGGAAAAATGCGAAAAATACAAAAAAAAATTTGATTAAGAAAGAGCTGATAGAAAAAACTCGCCAATTAATGTGGGAAATTGTCAAGGCGATAAACAGAAACGTAAATGCCGAGTAATTTGTTAGGCCAAAAAATAATATTCTCCCGAGACTGATTATTTTCAGCATTTCCTTCTTCTTTTTTGTTTTTTTTTCTTTTTTTTTTTTTGTAGCGTTTTTGCTCATTCACCTTTCAATTATGCCATGTAACGTTTATTTATTTATTTCTCTTATTGTTTTTCTTTTTTGCTTTTCTTTCTGTTTGGGTTTCTTTTTTTTTGCGCTTCTAATTCTAGTGGAATCATAAAAATGACATTTATCATCATTCTAACAACGTTTTGCCTTTCACACACTTTAACATTTCACCTTTTCATCTCAACTTGTTTCATCCCATTCTTTGAGATGAGATCAGTTGAGTTAAGTTGTGTTTTTGTTTGGTTTTTTTGTCTTTTCATAATTTTTATCCTTTTCTATTTTATGTATCCTGTATTATCCTTTTTATTCTTTTGTTTTTGTTTTCTTTTTACTCTTATTGCAGTAATAAAAATCATATCGAATAAAATTAACATGCCAGCTAGCTTTATAAAATCTTTGATGTGACAGATACAAAAGTCAACTTTATTCAAATTCTTCTTTTGCGTTTCTTGTTTTTATCTGTTTTCTTCCTTCATTGTATTTTTTTTTTTTTTTTGTTTTCTTTATGATAACACTTTAAAGTTCCATTAATTCAGTTCAGTGATGAATGAAGACCATTTTTTTTTAATAGCGTTTATTTTAAAGTTTCATACGTATTTATGAGATTTTTATTAACATATTTATTCATTTAATTCATGAATAATTTTTATGAAAATTATAAACATTAAAAATGTATGTAAAAAATTAATCGTCCAATCTCAATAATATTATGAAAATATAAATTAATTCATTGATATTATATAAAATATATTATTTATATATATAAATATTGATAGGCATGGAATTATGTAAACTCATGCAGGACATCAGTTTCACAAATTAATTAAAATGTTAAAAAGCAAAAGTTTTGCTTACCACAAAAAGAAGGCTAAAGGGAAAACATCCCTTTAGCTATTTCTGAGGCTTACGACAGTATGTTAAATTCATGAAAATTCCATAAAGATTATAATCTAAACTATTTTGTATAGATCAAACAAAAATAAAACAAAAATTTTACAAAAAATGCCAATTATATCGATTTACATTAACCAGAAATGTATTTTGCGTATGCTTTGAGAATTTGACACAACTTGACATGACGTCTCATCTAAAGTTGGTATGGATTTATTGAAAGAAGAAGTAGAGGAAAAAGCAGAAGACAAATAAGAAGAAGAATATTGATATAGAATTTCATTAAAATGTAAAATTATTTAATATTTATTTAATATTTATTTTCTCCACATTTATAGAGTCCATTAATTTCTAAACGGTTATGATTTGTAAGTAGAAAAGAAAAGATTCAAATTGTATGTAGAATAAAAATGTTTGTACAGTACAAAATCAATCCAATTTGATTAAATTTATGCCATAAATTTGTATAGGATATTTATGTCTCTTTTTTTTGCAAAAAATCTAAACCTTCCTTCTTGATAAATGCTTTTTTTATTTTTCAATCGATTTCGCATTTCTTTTACTTTGTTTTTTTTTTTTTTGCAACAAAACTGACAGTTACAACTTCTAATAAAGTGCTGTAATATAATGCTTTAATATAATGCTCTAACATAGTGTATTAATATAGTGCTATAACATAGTGCTGTAACATAGTGCTGTAATACTATATCTGTAATAGTGTCTGTAATATGTACATAGTGCTGTAAATAGCTGGTAATAAGTGCTGTACAATAGTGCTGTAACATAGTGCTGTAATATAATTCTGTAATATAGTGCTGTAACATAGTGCTGTAACATAGTGCTGTAACATAGTGCTGTAAATAGTCTGTAATATATGTGCTGTAACATAGTGCTGTAACATAGGTGCTGTAATAAGTTGCTGTGTAACATAGTGCTGTAACATAGTGCTGTAATACAGTGCTGCAATATAGTGCTGTAACATAGTGCTGTAACATAGTGCTGTAACATAGTGCTGTATAAACATAATGCTGTAATATAGTGCTGTAACATAGTGCTGTAACATAGTGCTGTAATATAGTGCTGTCAATACTAGTGCTGTAATATAGTGCTGTAACATAGTGCTGTAACATGTGCTGCCAATATAGTGCTGTAACATATCTTAGTGCTGTAACATAGTGCTTATAGTGTAATTTCTGCTTAATACAAGTGCTTTAACTGAATCAATTCTGTAATAATAGTGCATAATTGAAATACTAATGTTAATCAGTAGTCATGGTATCAAACATAGTGCTTAAATTGTTAACAAAGAAATCTTAATAAGTGTGCATAAATAGGTAGTTGAATATGCGTAAAATCTAGCTGTAATACAGTGCTGAATATAAGTGTTAACATATCTGTTAAATAGTTTAATACAGTGCAAGTAATTTTTTACAGTGCTCAACTGAATAATGTTATCAATTTATGATAAATTAAATATCTAGTTTTATATCATACATAATGCTTTAAAAATTTTGAATTAAATGGCAAGTGATTTGATAAAATTTCTAAATTGGTAAGATATGAAATTGTACATAAATTAATATAAACATAACGATGTTGATTGATAACGTAATTATATCAATTATATTTAATCTAATAGTAAATATAATATTATATGATAAAGAAGATAAATTAATAATATATAATATATTTATAATATTTAAAATATTATATGAAAAATTTATATTTTAATAATTGTATTTATGTAATTTATGAGACATTTGCGTTTTTGATATAAAGTTAATGATTTTAAATGTCTCATGTATAAAATTTTAATGTTAAAAGTCATTGTTATATTGCGTTATATTATGCTATGTTATCTTATGTTATATGGCATACATTATTAATTTTATTTTATAGCCTTTAAGCCATATTTATCAATTATAAATTACCATTAAAAATATAGTGCTGTAATGACTAACTTACATGTTGCACATGCCTGACTTTGTAAATTAAATCAATTAATTCAGATACTTAAGAAAAACATTTATTTTAGTAACTTTATGAAAATTGATTATACCCGCCACCTAAAGTATTGAGGTATACTCAGTTTATCCGTACGTTTGTAACGCCTAGAAAGAAAGTATTAGAGACCCTATAAAATATATAGATGTTTTGATTTTAAGCATTAAATTCTAAAATTATTTAGACTTTCGTCCGCCTGTCTGTCCTTCTGTGTGTAAACATTCTTCTAGATGTAAAATTCGAGACATCGTGCTTAAATTTGGCACAATTATTGGAAGTTTTTGCACGTACATTAGATTTTAAAATTGGACCAAATCGTTTAAAGAATACGCCCACAGCTCGATCTGTTTTTTAAGTAAGAATTTTATTTTATTGCTCATAATTCAAAATTTAAAAATGATATATGGCTAAGGCAAGTATTATACAATACAAATCGGTCACGTCTACGATAAATCGTCTAATATGAACATGGTTGCATTATACCAAACAATGGTTTAATGGTGGATATCGAGGATTAGGCTTCAGCCAAAGCTTCTTATAACGTTCTACCCTACGTAATAGATTAAGTAACGTTGTTGTAAGTGTGAATTGTATTAATTAAAATTTTTTTATTGAAGAAAATTATTAAAAGTAATAAAATTTGTTATTTGATAACCGTTCCATAAAAATTGTTTTGCAAATTTTGTATGAAAATTTTTTTTTGTTTTTTGTAGAAGACTTAAATTGCTGAACTTCATATTCTCAGGAAATTATAGCTATAAAGTTTCCATTACGGCTAATAATTAATAAATATTAAAATTTTATTTGGCATATTAATTTGACAAATCACTTTTAATGAATGTTTGTAACATTGAACCCAAAAAATTTTAAGAGAGTCTTACCTTTTTTTTTTTTTTGGTATTATATATATCGATTCCGAAACAATTACCGTTTCCATTTTGGCCTGTTCAGGCCACTAAAGTTTGGCAACATTTTATGGGAATTTCTTACAAAAAAATTTTTTGAATTAACTTTGAATTATTTATATTTATTTATTTTTTTATAAAAGTGCTACAATATAATAAAGAGAAACATGATCCTTCATAGTTTTTTTTTTTTTTTTTTTTTTGTTAAAGAAAATTTATTAATTTTAAGAGCAACAGAAAAAGTTCTTGTAATTGTAATTGTTTTGTCATTGGCAACATCACAATTCTAACTTCTATTTATATACTTTTATTTGTCAATTGATTTATTCTCTAGAGGCACATCAGGTATTGATATCGATTTACGTCGTGTTGATATTGATCAATGTCCCCAACGGCATGTCCATGGCTCAACTCAACCACTAAATATATTTGCTGGCACTGATAAATGTAAACAGCGCACAACAATGGTATGTATTTACATGTATGTATATATATATATATATATATATATATATATATATATATATATATATGTATATGTAAAATGTAAATGTATTGAAAGCTTTGCAAAATGCTTTTAGAGTAATTTCATGTAAATCGTTTGCCAAATAAAAAAATTGCGCTCATTTTAAAGTTAATAATTTTTTTTTTATAATATTTAACTGCCATACAAACTGAAAAGATTAAAATTGAAGAGCTTTCTGTTAAACTTTAGACAAAGTAATTTATGATGATGAAGATTATTTGAAACGTAGTTGAGCAATTATTTATAAATAGATAAAATAATCATCAGCAATAAATCGTGCCAAATAATCGTTATAATTGAAATTGCTTTCATATGAAAACTATTGCTCTGAAGAATTAAATGTACAATCTAAAAATTTCGATTGTAACAATTATCTATGGATATTTGGCCATACATATTTTAATTCATTTTAATTTATATAACATGAAAATTAGAGAGCTGTCCCTTACATGATAACTATGTAAAGATTTTTAAAAGAATATTAAAAGCGAAAACGTTGATAGAATTTTTGGGATTAATGATAAAATTTTCATATTCATTTATTCTATGAAATAGAAATAGTTAAAATGATTTTTTGAGTATCTGCTATTTCAAATCTTATCATGATGAACTATTTCAATCATTCAAGCAATTGTAACAATTGAGATATTGAAGAAGGTCTTCAAGGTTAAGAATAATTTTATCATGTGACCAACGATTTGTACAAAGTCTCTACTTTTCAAACCATGAGCGACATTTGAGAACAGTTAAAGTAATGATTTTTAGAACGTTATTTTGAAGTGTTAGCATTGTTCATGGCCATAAAAAAAGTGAAAAGGAAACGTCCTGAGAGAAATACAACTTTGTGCCATTCAACAAATGAAGCTTGTTATTTCATCTTCTTTCTCATGCATACAAATATTTAAATGCGTTTTGTTTTTCTTTTTGTAGGCTTCTCTTGCTATGTTTCTGTTTCTATGTTTCTGCTCTTGCCCCTCTGAACGCATTCCCATTCTTTGTTGAATGTGCAATTTATTATATTTCTAAATAGAAATTTGTCTTTTATTTTATTTATGTACTGTTTATTTATTTGTAAACTTGTTGTTCTGCGTCTTAGTGCTATTGCTATTATTATTATTATTATTATTATTGTTGTTGTTGTTGTTGTTGTTGTTTATTTATTTATTTATTTATTTTATATTTTTTCATTATATGACAGTGTGAGGCCCTTAAGGGTTTTGGTTTCCGTCGCGGCTCTTATAAATGTTTATGCCGCAAAGGTTATTATTTTCCTGACACTACAACTCAACATAAATATTTCAATGGCAGTCTACTGGAAGAAGAATACGAGAAATTGATGCTGGTAAGTTTCCTATTTTCTCTATAACTTTGGACCTTACTATGTTACAAATATCAATAATCAGATGCTTATATTTATTTTGTTAGAGCATTTGAAACATTTTCAAAAAAAAAAAAAAACCTCCCAAAATAAAACAAAAAAAATTTTTTTTGAAGCTTCTTGAAAGTTGCATACAAATCAACAGACATTACAGACCCCAGAAATTTTATATAGAAAAGCGTGTTCCACATTAAATTATAAATTCAATTAATTGTAATCTCAATAAAAATTTGAAATGCTAAAAGAAAGTTGTCCAAAAAGTAGTATGGAAATTTTTTTGATCAAAATTTATTTGGAAAAATCAGTTCAATAATTTGATGAAGTAACATCACAACTCCAAACCTCCCCAGATTCCCCAGTTTTTGATTTTACAAAATGTATCAATTTTTTTTTTTTATAAATATAATATTATTAATTATCTACCTTCAAATATATTGATCACTAAAGAATGTGATGACTTTTACAATAGAATTCTGATATAACAAATTATCTATTTGTGGGCGTTTTTCTTTTTCTCTTTTTATATTATTTCTGTTAGATTTTTTTTTTTTTTTTTTTTTTTTTGGAAGGTCCTTTTTCATATAATTCATGGAATATTTCCGTGAGTTAACTAAATCAAGGGCATCGCTTATACATAAAAAATAAATTTATAAAAATGCGTCTTAAGGAAAATGTAAAATTTTTAAAATTTCTAACGATATCTCAAATCCAATATTCAATACAAATCATTTACTTTCTGTTACTATGTACAGCAAAAGCAAAAACGATAATAATAATAATAATAATAATAAAATAATAAAAATAAAAATAAAAATAAAAATACCTGCTGGTTATAAGAAAACTTTCCATCATGCCATAATTAACTCGCTTTTTTTGTGGGCATTTTATATTAAAAAAAAAAAAAAAATAGAAAACAGAAACATTGAACAAAACAGTTTTCTCAATAATTTCAATTGAGTTCAATTGACTTGTTTTCGATGTTTTCCTTTCCCTTTTTGCTTTGCTTCATTTTGCATCACTGGAAATAAAAGTTCAGAGCAAACATGAACAATTCATTAATTTTTATGTCATCAACTACATTTACTTAATATAAAGTTAAAGAGTACTATTGAATTAAAAACAAAAAAAACTAATAATAATACTAAAAATAAAAAGCCGAAAAAAAGTGAAAAAATCAAAAAGAATCTGACAGATTAATGTTTAAATTAATAACGTCAATCCCAGAAATTTTATTTTTTACAATCTTACTTTATTTTATTTTATTTGCTTGGAAAATGTTCAAAGAAGAAAAATTATATTAAATGTTATTGAAACATTTTTTATTTACATTTTATATCATGAAACTATTGTCCAGAAAAATGGAGCACATAAAAAACAACATGGAAATATTCTGAAATGATTTTGGCAGCAGGTCCGTTCATTAAGTCATTTACAAGAAAATATTCTATCGATTGAAAAAATTGCTAAGTCATTTGAAAATTCTAACATCACAGAAGCCTTTTTAATTCTGGCATACATGAACATAATAAAATTTGCGTTAAACTTTCTTGGAGAAAACACAGTGCCCAACAATAAATATTTCGATTCTTACCAAACTTATAATAATAAATACCAAAATTTTATTTCAAATTAATTCTTTACATATGGCCTTAAAATATATGTAAAATTTATTCTTTACAAGTTACACCAAAAAAATTTTTCAAATTTAATCTTTACATTTGACAGTAAAATATATGTAAAATTTATTCTTTACAAGTTACACCAAAAATATATATCAAATTTAATCTTTACATTTGACCGTAAAATATATGTAAAATTTATTCTTTACAATTGGCTATTAAATATATATCAAATTTATTTTTTACATTTTACATTTATTCTTTACATTACCCTGAAATATACGTAAAAAAAAAATAAAAGAACAACAATAATTCAAAAGTTTGCTTATGTCTAGTTAATATGTAAAAATAGTAAATTTTGAAAATCTCTTGCCGTGTTTTTTTTCTTTTTTTTTTTATTGTAAAAATTTTCTGCATCTGGATGATGAGTGTTGAAAATTAAACTTTAATGGAAAATAATTATATTTCTGTTTTTTGATAAATATTATTTAGGGTAAAAATTCGACATACAACATTTTAAATGAATATGAATGTTTGCCATGTGCCGAAGGTTGCGATTTATGTGAGGATTCATCACCATGCATTGCTGCCTTAAATTGGCCCATGCGCACCAGTATATTATTATTGACTTGCATTGTTATTGGTTTATTACCATCAGCCGCTTGGTTTACATTTCGATATCAACAAGTTAAAGTAAATATTAGTTTTAACACTATCCTTTTTTTTTTTTGCTTTTCTTGTTTTATTTCTTCTTTACGCTTTCCTATACATATTTAGATTTGTTCGATCTATTTTCCTTTCTAATATCCCAAACCGTTTGCTGGCATAGAGTTACAATAAATGTGTGCAGATATTTGTAACACGCAGAATGCATTGACATAGATTCCGCCATTTCTTGACATCGTTTAATTTGCCATCATTTTCTCTATCAATCCATCTGTTCGTCCGTCTGTCTGCTTAGTCCATTTGTCCATTCATCCATCCCTTCATTCGCTCGTCTGTTCATTTGTACGTTTGTTGTTATAAAGCTGAAGATGGAACATAGCTTGGTTTTGGTTCAAATACGAACCCTGTTAAAAATGCTTAAGATCGTACAGCTGTTCTGCGATTACTTCTCATATAAAGACTTATCCCAAAACAAAAAATGTCAATTTATGGGAGAAATTTAAACTTTTGAAAACTTTTTAATGCAAAGCAGTTTAAAACCACTAATTAAGATTCCTGATAATGATTAAATCAATGTGGAAAATTTGTTCCAGATCGGTATCATTTTTTTGTATCATCTTCCAGATAACAAACTTTACAAATTATGCCAAAGAAAATTCCATTTTTCTACAGTTCTAACTTATCTGACTTGTTCTAACTAATAAACTTGATTTTTTTTTAAGAAACGTTTTGTATGAGATTTTAAAATTTGTCACAATCGACTATAAAGATATTTTCGTTTTATTTTATTTATTTTATTTTATATATTACCTTGTAACATATTTTATATGTAGGTGGTAAAGGCTGCCAGTCCGGCTTTATTGCGTGTTATAGCATTAGGTGCTTTCTTCATTTATTGTACCGTAAGTTTAACACTTCATCTATTTATTTTACATCAAATTTTCATTTAACATAAATTAATATCTATTACTAAATATTTAAACTAAATGGAATGAATTTGTTAAGCGTCTATTTGTATGGGCTTATATTTGTTCGTCTCTATTCGTATCTGTTCGTGTCTGGTCGCATCTGTTCACACTATTCATCATTAGTGTAGGGCAATATCTAGGTAAATAGTCGCAGAAATCTAATAAAAAAAACTCAGATCCCAGAAATTGTTTTACAGACCTTCTAATTGTTATTTATTTGGAATATCATCTCAAAAAAAAAAAAAAAATAAAAATCGAAAATATCTATGTAACAATATCTTCAAGAATATTCAAGCTCATAACAATTCAATATTATTCGATTTTAGCTAAAGGAATCCCTAGCATCGATACTTTTTTTTTGTTTTTTGTTCTTTTCTCTTCTACAAATTGTCAACATTTTATAGTAAAATGTATAATAAGCTTTTTTTATATATGTGTATAATTTATATATGATATAGAATATTGTTATGTATCCGTATCCAAATTTATATACCTGCACTGGTCGCATTTGGTTGCGTGAAATTGGATTTTCTTTAACATATGGAGCGTTAATGTTAAAAACATGGCGGTAAAATATACAATATTTATACAGCATTTATATATATATATATATATATATATATATATATATATATATATATGTATATGTATGTTCATTTATATCAGTTTATAGCAATCATTAATATGAAAATAACAATTTAATCTACTAACATAAAAATAAATGCAGTACAAAAATTTTTATCAACTCTCATAAAATGTCTAACTAACTCTGGCTCCCTGACTCTTTTCATTTTTCATCTCATATATATATATATATATATATATATATATATATATATATATATATCTGCCTCTCTTTCTATATTTCTTTTCCTATAAAAACTTTTTCCATATTTTTACTTTGCTATACATACATACAAATATATATATGTATATTAGATTTCTTTTTTTTTTTTTTTGTTATTGTTTTTGTTTTTTTTGATGATATTTGTTGTTGTTACAGCATATCCGTAATATTTCGTGTTCGTTCAGCGAAGGCTGTTAAAATAACGGATGCTGCTTTATTGAAACATCTAAGTTGTATTTGTTGTAGTATTGGTATCGGTTTATTAGTACGAACACTCGTCTCACCACCCGATGTTGTTGTTGGTCGTACTGCTGACGATTTAAAAGCATTCTTATGTAAAACAGATTGGTGGGATTATACATTCACATCAAGTAAGTACATATAAATTATCGCATGCAACTCAATATCTACCGTTATATTTACATTTACTGTTACAGTTACAATTCATTATTTCTATAATTATTTTGCCACGTTTAATTTTTAAAAATTCCATGTAAATAATGTCAAATCAAAGAAAGTGATAAATAATGTTTTTTGCATAAATGTTGTAAATTTCAATTTATAATTTAGAATTTAATAAGAGATAAGATAATTAGAGATATAGAACTCTATAAAATTTGTGGTATAATATTCAAAATAGTTTAAAAAATAGCTGGTACTAAGCTTAAAATAAGATGATTGATTACTTGAAATGATTTAACTCGCCAAAATCATTAGAGATCTATTCAAATTATAAAATCTAAATTAAAAAAAATCATATAATGGAATGAAGTAATGAAATGAAATGTTTTAATGCAAAAGCGACATTGATTGTTAAGGTCAAAGTAAGTTACATCGAAGGTTTTTCACATTTAATACACGTCAATGTAAAATTTACAGCTTATGAGAAAATCTGATAACTTTGTGTAATTTTATTAACAGAAATTTTATTACAATTTGTAGACAATTTTAATATCGTCAACCTATATGGAAAATATCTAAAGCATTCGAATTATATTTGGTATACACATTTTTAAAAATAGCCTTCTCAAAAATTTCTACGTTATCAAAATTGATATATTTCATTTTCAAATTGGAGTTAAGATAGATTCATGTTTCATTATACCAAACGATGTAGATTAATTCCATTATATCGATCTACATTTTACATTTAGATTATATCGATCGAAATTTCATTATCTGAATCGATTTCGGTTTGTCTGAGCATCTCGCAATTTTTGTAAAAATTTCTTTAATTTCTATTCATGAAATTTTGGAAATAGAAAAATTTTGGAAATTTTGGAATAGAAAAATTCGTTCCATTAAAATAAGTTAAAATTTTGTACAAATTTTAACGAAAATTGGCTCATTATTATTTTATTTTGACATAAAAAACTAGATCCAAATCAGCCGATGTTTTTTTTTTGTTTTTTGATCTCCTGCCATATATAAAAAACTTTTCATTTTAAATTGCTTGACTTGCAATTCATTTAGTTGCTTAAATATGAAAATCACATATTTGTAAAATGCTCCAAACGGCCTCCAAACGACCAACTATAAAGTTTTTAGTTGTCTTATATGAAAATCTTATAATCAATTAGTTACACACAAGCAAGCGTGTAAACTTTTTACAAATGACTTATTTATGATGTGACATGATGATATGTGAGATATTAAAAAAACAAAAAACAAAACAACAACAGAACAAAAAGTCTAAAATATGCATGAACTTAATCGCGCTCACTTGTTTCAGAGATTTTCATGTTTCTGGTTTTTTGTTTCCTTTACTACATTTTCATATCATTAATGCAGTGTTTGTTGGTGCTCTTGTTCTTGTTATTATTATTGTTATTGTTATATTTGTTGTTGTTGTTGTTGTTGTTTGTTGTTGTTGATTGTTGTTTTATATTTTTGTTGTCGCATGATATATTTTTGTAACAATTCATATTTTCGAAATTTATGGAAAGCAAATACATTGCGCTTTTATTTGCTTAAGCACATCCTCTAACCAATATCTCTCTTTCTCTCTCTATCTCTCTCTATCTCTCTCTCTCATTATATATTACGTTAATATTTAATATAAGTATTTATGGGATCGTACAATATCCGTATAAAAAGTTATAAAACTTAAAAAAAAAGAGAAAAAAAGAAAAAACCAAATTAGAACAAAAACAAAATTTTATAATAAAATGTAAGTGAGGCAAATATGTAAAGCTTGTTGTATTGCTAGAGTAAGGTTGGCTCTAAGAAATCTTATCTTTTAGTTATTTCTTTTTTCATAAAAAATAAATTCTATTGTACGATATTTACCTCTGCCTCTGCTCCTTTCTTCACTCTTTGACCTTTTCTCTCTCTCTCTCTCTCTCTCTCTCTGTCTCTTTATGTGTGTGTGTGTGTATGTGTCTATATCTCTGTCTATTTTTTAGCATTTGCCATTTAGTTAAAAAGTGCTATCGATTTGATATCAAAAACTTAACATCAGCATTGAAATTGAAATGTTGAGAATTGGTTTTTCTGTAATTAAAAATATTATCAATTTGACCATAAAATGATATAAATTCCCAACAGCAACAAAATAAATTAGTTAATCGATTTAAGTCTTATAATAAAATATCAAGCAAAAGTATAACAAAAAATGTCAAATGCCATTGATTCTAAGAATTTTGTCATTTAAGTAGAAAATCTTTTCAAATTCTTTCATTTTTCCGCGCCAACAACATTATAGGCCAATAAGTTATTGGCCTAATGTGAATGGATAAATGTTGTGTAAATAAAAATTTAATATCCATCAGTTAATGGAAGAAGGCTTGAGTGGTAAAAACTTGTAGAAAGCATAAATAAAACAAGATGGTAGGAAGAATTTTCCATGAAAGAATGAACCTAGGCCAACCTAATATTTACAAAAAATGAGGCCAGCAATATCAAATGTTATTCAAACTTGGAATTGTAATAAAGTATCTTTGTTAATATTTTCAATTATTTCCAAATAGCACTAGAAATTGTTTCTGAAAATGTTGCCATTATTCAGCAATACTTTAGAATCAGCTAAATCGAATTATTCCTTTAAACTTGCTACTTTTAAACCATTTAATTTCTTTTATTTTTGCTTTTTTTGTTTTTTTTTTTTTAAAAATCTAGATATAGATGTTGAAAACTAATATTTCCTTTTCTATTTATATATATATTTAATTTTTTTGTTCACATTTCTAGTGGAAGTAGTATTTTTAGCTTGGGGTGTACGCTTATGTATTATGGTGCGTAAAGCTCCTTCGGAATTCAATGAAAGCCGCTTCATATCTATGGCCATTTATAATGAATTTCTTCTTACTTGTTTTCTGAATGTTTCCATGTAAGTTTTAACAAACTTTATAGAAAATATATTTTATTATCATTTCGTATAATCTTGAACCCTTTGAGTCTATTTAACTTTCTCTTTGTTCGATTTGTCTGAACTTTGCTTGTACATATGTTTTAAAAATAAAGCACAAATTATATAAATTTTCGATATTTTACTCAAGAATTTGTTACATAGGCATATAATTAGATAGTTTCTCCAAGGACCTTGGAAAACTCTATTTGCAAATGGCAAAGCAAAAAAAAAAAGAATTTTTTTTATCGAAGGCAATTTTCAAGCAATATTTTGACGCAAATAATTTTTAAAAGCAAAATTTCAACTAGATCAATGAATTTTTAAGGCTTGAATTTTTCAAGATCTTTTCAATTATTTGTTTTTTTGATTTTATTTCTTTAAAAACTTAGCCATTTTTTACATTGTTGCCATTTTTCATGATATTAGACATTGGGCGCCTTTTTTATAGATGGTTTAATTATCGGCCTCTATCAACTTTCATTTTTTACAATTATTTTTTTTTTTTTTTTTTTTTTTGTGATCTTTCTTTATGAAAAAATTTTGTGATAATTTTTTTTATAGGTTGTTTCTTCAATCACCAGCAAATCCCGATTTACTTTACGTTATCTTCTTTTGTCATACACAATTAACAATTACATTATTATTATGTTTAATATTTGGCAGTAAGGTAAGTCAGAGATTTTCGATTTTGTTTATAGATTTATAATGATTAGCTAAACTAAAAATATTATCCATGATTCCAAAAATGATTCTTCTTTAAGGTTTATATAGTGCTAAAGAGTGGTAAATCTCATCATGAGAGTCATGGTATGGGTAGCAAGGCCACTGCAACAAAATTTAATTATCGTTCACAAATTCGTGCAACCGCTATGGCCAGTCGTAGCTCTGTAACAACATCAATTGCAGCGACTCAGGGTAGCAATTCTGGAGGTAAAATATAGCATGGAAAATTAAAGGAACAAGAAAACACAAAAAACTTTATTACAAAACTAAGTACAGTATAGTGCATCTATATCATCATTATTATTATCATCATCATCATTATTATTATTATTATTATTATCATTATTATTATCATTATCATTATTATTATAATTATCATCATAATAATAAAAGTGTTTACATTTATACGAAATGGCTCCATAGCAAATATAGAACCAGAATAAAAGCATTTCATTTTGTTTGAACTGATTTGTTTTGATGTGATTTAATTTGAGTCGTTTAGGCAGCACCCACCAAAACCTCCTACAACGAATTTTTCAATTTTTTTAATAATTGACAAATTCGTCTTTTGACCGACAAATCCAAAAAAAAAAAATACAGACCAAGAAAACTTTTCACTAAATTCGATATAAGAAATTTTATGTGTTTTATGACAACACAATTAAATCCATCATTTTCATTGCTTAATTCTTTCATTAAAATTATTAAAAATCTCTTTAGAGTAAATTCCAAAAAAAAAAATATATACAGATTAAGATAGATATTTATTACCCCATTTCCATTTGTAGTTATTTTAAGTAAAATTTTATAGGCGCTTCACAAAATTGTGCAACACAACGGGATTGACTGTATGGCTCCATAATTCTCATTGAACTTTCCTATAGCTATATTTGGAAATGTAAAATAAGTAAATAATGAAATAATCAAAGTGAATGGCTTTTCATTTGGACCAAGATATTAAAGATCCTTAAGAAATTTTTATTTGGGTTTTTTTTTTTTGTTGGCCATTTACATGAAACGATTTTAGTTAGATGTTATATTTGATGTTAATCAAGATTTTTGCATTTCTGTTACACATCCGACTTTGGAATTTTGAGTCTCGCAAACTTGATCATGGAAGACTTTGCCTGATTGATATTGGACTGAGAATATCTAGTTCGAGCGTTACCATCTGTATAATTATTGTATAACCCCAATACTCTCATCCACACCCAAACACATACATAAACATTTAAATTGAATTTCGACTTTACACATCGTAATACGCTTATAGAGCAGCAATTATTTCATGTGAATTTCCTCGAAATTAACCAATTTTGCTTAAAGTACATAGAGTACACTTCAAGATAAACACACTGAATGAATTAGTAATGCGTTTTCATTATTTCAGAAAAAATTTTCTTCATTTTTATTGATTTACTTTTTTATACTCTACGCTACTTGTGCTAAAAGGTTTTACAAAGATATGCATATGTTTAAAACATCCAGAAGAAGTTGGGACCCACCTTTTATTGGTGAGTCCCAAACAATTATATGAATCCATTTAACCATGTCTGTCCGTCTGTCTGTTTATTATCGCAGTACATATTGCTAGTTTTGAGATATATTATAAAAATTTGGTAAATAGGTGTGTTTTGGTCCAAAGACGAACCCTCTTGAAATTGGTTCAAATCGGATCATTTTTTTGATGTCTTTTCTGAAAAAAAAGGCATTTTATGATAAAGAGTTACAATTTTAAAAATATTTTAACGAAAATTAACTTTCTGTTATAATATAACATGAAAAATACGTGTCCCAAATTTGGTCCAGATCTAAGTACTTTTATAATCTCTTCCCATATAACGCTTTTTTCAAAAAAAAAAAACACGAACAGTTTTTTTTTTGGACAATAATTATAATTTTGAATAAATTTTAAAGAGATTTGGTCTAATATTTGGACATAAGAATTCTGTCTAGACAAATCCAGTTTCTGAACTCTTTCCCATACAATAAATCATGCGAATTATTTTCAAATATTTAAAAGAATTAAATTTTTTCATTTCATTGACTTGCTATTTATGTATTTCATTTTTTTTAACGCATTAGACAAAGTGGTGTAGAGCATATAAATGTCGTCTTGAATCTCCTTTAAGATTCTTATTTGTCTTTTGTTTTTTAAGTTTTCACATTTATAAAGATTTTATTAAACAAAAAAAAAGTAATATTTAACAACAACAAAAGTTGAGAAAACTTCTGAAAAGCTTTTACTTTCTTTCACTTCATTTAAAATATTTGCTATTCCTCTATATTTTTTGTTATTGCTGGTACTTCATGTAATTTTTATAATCCCATCATTCATGAAGATAAGACCAAAAAAAAATTGAAAAAATTATACTAAAAAAAAAAACAAAACAAAAAAAAATAATAATAAAAGTGTAGCATTAAATGAACAAAGCAAAAAAAAAAAAAAGAAAAAAAAAATAATCTAAAAAATAAACAACAACGAAAAGCAAATAACAAAAGCAAAAACGAAAACAAATGTAATTTATTGGAAAAACTATTTTCAGCGATTATCTTATTTTAGATCTTTTTGAAATAACTAACTAAAGTAAATTGAATTTTTTAAATTACTTTAAGAAATTTGGGAAAAATTTACTAAATTTATGCAAAATCGAGGGCAGTATGCGTTTTCACGTTTCATACTGCTCTCAGTAAATAATGAAAATTTCTTCAGAAGAAATTTATTTTAAAAAATATTTTAAAAAAAAACTAAAGCGGCATTTTGGACGTTTAAAGGATTATTTATATTTAAGACCACTTGTCCTTAGTTGGAACTATCTGTGTGCATATTAAATTTCTTCAAAATATTGTCATATTTACAAAGCATTTGGCCCGTTGGCCTTAACTGCCTCAAATTAACAAAATGAAATGAAATGAAAGAAAATATGACGATGCTGATTTGAATTGTTTTGAAAATGTGACCATGCCATTTGGTGTACTAAGAAATGATTCTACTTTGAAACTCCACTAAGTGGTATAAAGACTTATATACCCCCAAATTGGTGAAGGTTTTCGTGCATTCATGAAATTTTTAATGGGCCAAAGGTAAAATTATCAAGTTGCGTTCGTGAATATTTCAAATGTAGAAATCACGAATAAGAGACCATTCTACTGAAAACATATGGACCGTTGTAGTTATACAGTGCTTACTTGAATTTTATAGAAAACATTTTAATAAATTCTTTATGCCCTATAAATGATCGTGATAAAAAGAATAATTCCATTTAAAATTACTTAGATGCCATGGCTAATTTTTTCCTTTTCCATTTTTTTTTTTTTTGAAGGACAGCTTATATTAGAAAGAAAAAATGGCAGGCCATAGAATAACAAATACATTAATAATTGTACAAATAGACTGAGGTGGAAAAATTAAAGGAAATGTAAAAAATGTAAGAAAAATGTAAAAAATAGAAAAAATGTAAGAAAAATGTAAAAAATAGAAAAAGTGTAAGAAATATGTAAAAATGTAAAAAAAATATGAAGCATTTGAAAAACAAAGACTGTTGGTAATTGCTACAATTTTCATTTTCAATTTTTATAATTTTCATGTTGCATTTTGCTTTAAAATTTGTACTTTGCCACGTTGCCACTTTTGCGTTTTTTTGTTTCTTTTTCTTTTTTATGCTGTTTCTCTCATTTTCTAGATACAAAATTATCAGATCAAGAGGCTTTGGAAGAGATACGTTTAGTAAGTCGCCAATTGCAGCGTATACAAGAAATGGCACCGCCAAAGGGTGTGGCAGTAATGACAATATCCAGTTTATTGGATGGCCTTAAAACGCAAAGTAGCACGATGATGGTGACAGCTGCTGCAACCCAAGTGGCAACAGCAACTAATGTTAATACTGATACTAAAACAACAATAAAACAATGTGAAATGTTGCCAACAATTTTATCATTAAATAATGAAATACAAGAATATCAACAGCTACACAATGTTTTAATTGCTAGCGGTGTAACGGCTACAATGCCAACAACAATTCTAACATCAACTAAATCGATAATTGATAATAATAAACAACAATTATCATCCATATTATCATCAACAACAACATCATTAACATCATCATCATCATCTTCTTTAGTAACGTCATCGTCATCATCAGTGCCATCACCACCAGACCAAAAGTATCATAATAAATGTATAAATACCGAATGGAGCGGTAATTTATTAATGAAAGAAATGAGAAAAACTTTATCATTAGCAGCGATCACAACTCAGCAACAACATATCATTTGTGATCATTGTAAAAATATATTTACAGAGCAACAAGTAAAACAATGCCAACAGCAGCAACAGCAGCAACAGCAGCAACAGCAACAAGAACAGCAGCAATATCATCATTATAAAATCATGACCTCAATAATGACAAGTCCCATAAAAATTAATAAATGTGAACTTTTAGGTTCACCACAACCGGATGGTAGCATTAGTTTTAAGAATATTAAACTCGATTGTATGTGTTCCTCTGATAATGATAATGATAATGATAATGATAATGATAATGATAATGATAATGATAATGATAATGATAATGATAATGATAATGATAATGATAATGATAATGATAATGATAATGATAATGATAATGATAATGATAATGATAATGATAATGATAATGATAATGATAATGATAATGATAATGATAATGATAATGATAATGATGTTTTAAATAGACAACAAATACAATTACAATTACAATCGCCAACACGAGAGCAATTTTTATTGCATGCACAATTGAGGAGGCGTTTAAATCAACGTACTGCTGCCACAAATACATCACCACCGAATGTGAAACGTAATCAACGTATGATATATCATAAATTATGCCATACAAATTGTAATAGTAACCTTAATAGTTGTTGCTGTTATTGTAGTAGTAGCAACAGTTTAACAATTTGTACGGCTAATGACAATAATCAAGGCCAAGGCAATAGCAAAACCAAAAGCAGTGATAATGAATATGAGAATGAGTATGAGAATGAGTATGAGTATCACTATGAGAATGAGAATAAGAATGGGGCGCAGAATGAGAACAAAGTTACTGCTAATCAGCAGCAAACTGCCCAAAAAGAAGTGCATTATTGTACTTGTGATAAATGCGACAAAAAATGTTTTCATACAAAAATTAAAGCAAATTTAAGAGAAATGCAACAACAACAACAACAACAATTAGCTAAAATTAATGTTAAAGAGAATGATACGCATTTAGATATTGCAAATGTAATAATAACTACTACCAGTACAACAACAACTGAAACAACAACAACAACAACAACAACAACAATAAGTACAGCTTTATCTGACTATACAACAATTGGCACCGCCATTACTGTCACAAATCGTACAACAATGACAACATGTACTGCTGCTATAAATTTGACAAGAATTCAAGAAACGCAACAACAACAAAATGTCAACACCATGGAGAATAATATTTTATACACAACAATTATCAATGATGTCGCTAATGATGATAATAAAGACAGTAATAATGATATAGATAATTATAATTATAATGATAATGATAATGATAATGATAATGATAATAATGATAATGAAGATATTAGCATTTGCCATTTGATTGAGGAAACTATTTCACATTTATCATTAAATTTAGATCAATGTGATATTAACAATTTTAGAGCACCTTCTAAGGATCTAAATGAAAATAACGATATACAGCAGCAGCAGCAGCAGCAGCAGCAGCAGCAGCACAACAACAACAACAACAACAACAACAACAACAACAACAAACAAAAGAAGAAGAAGAAGAAGAAGAAGAAGAAGGAAGAAGAAGAAGAGAGGAGAAGGAGGAGGAGAGGAGGAGGAGGAAAAGAAGAAGAACACCAACAACAACAATCATCATCATCAACAACAAGTCATAGTGGCGTTGTTAATCAATTGAAATCATCCCAACTGGCATTAAATGTTGAGAGTACCAAAGACGATCCTGTTAGCTATAATATGAAGGATAATGACAATGGCAATGCAATGGCAATGGCAATGTCAACATAAAAGGAAATGGGAATCCAAGCGGAAGCGGTAACGGAGATGGAAGTCGCAATGGCAACGGAAATGGCAACAATGATGATGCCAACGATACTACAAAAAAACTAAAACGACCCGATAAATTATTATTAAATTTAAATGAATGCAACAAATTTTCTAAAGAAGTTTCCGTTTAAATGATAAATTCTTCTAAATGTCTAAATATCACAAAAATAAATTTCACACACAAATTTCAAATTACTTTCCTTTAGCGTTAATTTTTTTTTGCTTTTTTTGAGAAAAAAAAAAAAGAAACAAGAAAATCAACATAACAAAAATAAGAAGGTGGAACGTGAATGTGAATCAAGTAATTAATGTTAGAAGATTTTCATATTCTACACCTACTGCCGGTATCTTGGTTTGGTAAGATGATGCAGTTATTTGTATTATCTATACGGTATGGAAGTGGATCTACCTCTTTAGACTCAGAATTATTTTCTGATTCGATTTAAGCTAGTCTGTCCATCTATTTGACTGTTTGTCTGTCTGATGCACTAGCATCAAGTAGCAATTTTAGAGATATTTTAATTTTAAATTTGATACAGAGTTGTATTTTGACCCATAAATGAACCCTATTAAAAATTGCTAAAATCGGTCCACTTTTTACAATCACGCCTCATAAAAAAACGTCGTTATATGGTAGAAAAATTACAATTTAAAATTTGCACTTAATTGCATATGGCTCAGATCAGTACATTTTTATGACCACTTCTCAGATAACGGTTTCTTTCGAAAAAAAACTCATTATCTGGACAAATGTTACAATTTTAAATATATTTTAGGGGAAACTGGCTCTATCAATAATGATGGACATAAAAAGCATATATATAATAAATTTAGTCCAGATCGATCTATTTTTTGAACCATCTCTCACAAAATAAATTTTTTAAATAATTTCCAAATCATAAATTTCACAATTTTATTGAATTAAAATACGTTTCTTTGACTTTTTCATCATATTTAGCAAAATGATGTAGAATATTTAGAAGTCGCCCTTAATCGACTATAAAATTCTTACTTGTTCTATGTACATTTCTTGGCATTCTTGGCAACAACAGCAGCAATAAAATACGAAATGAAATGTAACGTAAGGAATTATAACATTGAAATCTCAAATAATCCTTCTAGAAGGAGATAAAAAAAAAAATAAAAAAAAAATAAATCCAAATATTTGGAAAAGTTGAATAAAAGACAGTTAGACAGAGAAAAAGGAAAGAAAGAGAAATGTGAATTCAGTTAGAGAGACTTATAAAAATAAAGCGTAAGAAGGAAAGAAATAACTTGATTGAGTTGAATTGAATTAGATAATGAATGTTAGCCAAAAAGTATGTTATGAAAAAAGTGCTAGAGATTATATCGCATAATATTGTTGGTAGTACATAACACAATCAGCATCATAAAATTTTCAACTATAATTTTACATCATGATAATTATCATTATTTGTATGTATTTGTTTGTATATGTGTATATGTATGATACTTGAGTTTATTTATTTAATCAAATCTATTCATTTACATATACATACATTAATTTCATATATATAAAAATATGATTTATTTAGAAATAAATAAATAAAAGTACATTTGAAATTCTAAGCGAAAACATCATGAACCGCCAGTCAGTCCTCACTCATTTAATAATCATTTTTCTATAACAATAATAATAATAATAACAATAATAATAATAATAAAAGAAGTCACTGTTCTTATTTGATGTTTTGAATTCTTTCTGGTTTTTCCTTTCTTTCCTTAACTTTTCTATTGTTTTTGTTATTGCGCTCATTTTCTTTTATGCATAAATATTTACTAAAAATTGTTTATAGTGTTGTGATTATTATTGTTTTATATGTAATAAAAATATCTATATAAAAAACTTAAATAAAAATACATAGAAAAATAAAATAAAAATTAACAAAAATAAAAAATATAATCAAAAAAAAAATAAATAAATATATAAAAATAAAAATCCAAAAGGAAAAAAATCTTAATATATAAAAATAAAATACTTCAATAAATTCTGTGTAATTTTCAATGCAAAGGCAAGCAAAAAGAAAAAAAACGAAGAAATAAAAGAAGAAGTATAAGAAAAAAAACCATTTTTTTTTTTTTGGTTTTTTAATTTTAATCACTTGCAGTACAAAAGTTTAAATAGATTTTTGTAAATGCTGAAAAAGTAAAAAGGTCTCTGTAGCATTTTTTTCAAAGCGATTTTTAGCTGTCCATGCGTCTGTCTATTTATTCATTTAAGATCGCTTCATAAAAACTTTACAAACAAGCGTGAAGCACCCTATTTTGAAAAATAGATGATACCAAAAAACCATTTGTAACAATTTTTTCATGAATATCCCTACAAATAGTTAAGTCCACCAAAATATATTTCGCAACGGTCCATTTTTAATTTTATATTCGGATTTACTTGTGAAGTTTACATGAAGTTTTTGGTTTTTCTTTTCATTTTCGACATTTTTTTTTATCAATTTAAATAAGGATAAATAAGGCATTCCGGAACCGGCTTGATTAATCAAGTGAAATATTTTTATTTATTTAAAAATTAATATGAAAGAAAGAGCTTGCTCTTTCTTATTTTTTAAGCCGTATACAAATATTCAACCATATCTTTAACAATTTCGTCAAATTGTTTAGCTAAATCGTAAATAGCAAAAAAAAAAAAAAAAAAAAAAAGAATGAGCATTTAATTGAAACAGGTAACATGGCTGAACATTGTAAGGTGTTTTTTGGTCTTTTGTTTTAGATAGAATTTGAGGTTTCTCTGGCGCTGCGTCCTCATTAATCTTGTGCATCCTAAAGATGTTGCTTTTGCAAAACAATTGAAATCTACTTTTTAATACATAAATAAGAGAAATGTTAAATGAAATTGAAATTGAAATTGAAATTGAAATTCGTTTGTTAGTTCATTATTTTGAAAAGATTTTTAATGTCAAGACACAGAAATATTCATCAACTAACCACGCCCACATATACAAAATATATATATACGTGTGTCTTGATTACATATTCGAATTTTTATACGCTAAGTTGAGATAGACCGACCGACCTTTTTTTTATAAAGATCGACTTTAAAGTATTTTCTGAAACGATTTCATCATGTACCTCGATCTATCAAAAGAAACTACAGGTCGTAGTTTTTTTTTTGGTCAAAGAAAACGAATCCTATCAAAAGTGCTTAACATTCTTCATGTGATACCTTTTTATTAGAAAAAAACCATTATATGAAAAATGTTACAATTTTGAATAGATTTTAATCAGAATTAGCTTATTATTATATTCTAATATAAAAACAAATCAATCTGGACCATTTTTTGAACACCTTCCCATATAACGAACTTTACGAATCATACAAACAAAAAACAATTTTTTTATTTGCTTGACTTGAAAATTCATTTAACTTTACTTTTTATTAACATTAATCAAAGTTGTGTAGGGTATTTGACAAATCGGCTTCTGACCGTTTCTAAAGCTCTCACTTTATTTTATGTTAATTAACGGTTAACATTTTGTGAAAAGCCCAATAAATTTCTTTTAATTGAATTATGTAACATTTTTAAAAAATCGCCAATACATTTCTCAATTTATTTATGGAGAAATGAAATGAAATGAATCAGGCTGTTGTTACAATTCCTTTTTTTTTAAGATTACTCTTAATAAAATATTGTCATCTTTGTATAATGAGAAATGTACCAGAAATGTATGAAAAATAATAAAAAAAAAAAAATTACTAAATTGAAGTCCTCTACGCCAGACATTTCACAATTGTTCAATTCTCTTTCGTAAAACTTCCAAATGCATAATTTTTATAATTATGGCTAAACATTATAATTCTATATAAATATTATAAAAAAGTAAATTCTAAACACATGTGAATCTATTCAAATATTTTGCATTACCCTTGAAATGGTATGCAAAATTTAAGAGAAAGTTTAAGCCAAAGTTTCCTTAAGGAAAAGTCAAAAAGGTAGAATATACAAAAAAAAAAAAAAAAAAAAAAATGCAATTAGCATAATGATAAACTCTTTTTAACATTTTACAGTTATTGTAAAAGATTTATTATACCATAAATAGTAAAAGTATATAAAAAAACGTAAAAATTTTGTAAAACTTTTCAGTTTTAAAAAATTTTATTTCCAGAGAAGTAGTTTTGTTTTTCTTTTTTTTTTTCTTTTTTTTTTTTTTTTTTTGTGGATTCCATATTACAAGCACGTTCTATAAAATTTCTTCATTTCCTTTTCTATATAAAATACATTATTAACTCATTTTCTCTCTCTCTCTCTCTCACTCACTCACTCTTTCTATGTGTGTGTCATATCTTCGATTTATACAATTTGCACTTATGTAGTTACAATAATTTATATGCTTAAATTTTATAAGAAAGATTTTCAAATATATTCAAGTGTCAATTTATCATAAAACCGAATGATTTATGATAATTTTCATGTCATCATTTTTATTAGATTATAACATTTTCAAAAGCAACTTAATTAAAAGGCATTTAATAGTTTTCATATTTATTTACTGTAATAGACTCTTTTATTATGATCAATTATAAACGGGAATTTTTCTTATATTTTTACCATTCGCATTTATCATTTCTACATTTATTATTTACAGATACATTACATTTAGAGATACATTTAAATAATTTATTGATACTCGTTTAGTCTATAAAATTTAATTAAAATTCAATTTCCAATCAAAGTGTTAATTATTGAAAGAATTTACTCTCATGATACAATTCTAAATGGAATCGTCACTGATTTTTTTTTTTTTCGTTTCGTTTTTTTGTATTTCTTCTCTTTACACATAACAATCTAAAAATTATTGTTTACTTGTCATAAATGATCGGCAAATTTTTCATGCCTCTTGTTGAGCGAATTTCACTAGACTGACATAAAAATTAGTTCAACTCACTCAAACTTATCACAACAAAAATTTTATATTATTGTTTTTAGTTTATACGCCTAACATATGCCTCTTTGTCCGTCTGTTCGTGTTTTATCAAGATATAGATCATAACTTTTTGAAGATAATTTAATGAAATTTTAAACCCATTAAAAATATTTAAAATTGTGACATTTTATAGACCCTAATTTTTTCTGAGAGAAAGCCTTTCTCTGAAGAAGTAGTCACTTTATTTATGGAAACATATCGGAATTTTGTATAAATTTTAATGAAAATGGACATTTTATTGAATTTTGACTTTAAAAAAAATTTTTTTAGATCGCCATTTACTGAATATCTAAAATTTGGCTCCTGGTCTGAATAACATTTGTATTTCACTTGTGTGTCCTTTAACCATCTAACTCAAATTTATGATCATCCAATTCCACAAAGTTTTAATTTTGATCAGACCCAGTAATAAGTGAAATGCGTCGATTAAGGGTTAAAGATGAAGGGCTAGACTCGTGTAGACATTTACAATTTGATACCAGTTCTCACTAATTTTCCACAATTTCTCTCTCTTAAATTGATGAAAAAAGCCATGCTCAATAAATTTTAAGTGACGCTACTAAATCGATTTGCATGCGGCATTTAATTTTACAAAATAAACAAATTATATAACATTTTGTTAAGAGAAGCCAAAAATCTTTTCTTGAAATTTCTTATTAAAATTATGAATATTATATAATATATATATATATATATATATATATATATATATAAATACTAGAAAAGGTATACTTGTTTAATATAAAAAAAAGTAAAAAAAATGAAATTGAAACGTGTAAAAGTTTTAAATTAACAATTAGAAAAGTTTATACAGATTGTTAACTATTTAAAACTTTTTAAGCAATTACTAAATAAATGTTCTTTTCCATTTGATAATAATTATATATTAAAATATAACATAATATACGTTCGTAACATAACATTCAATGTAACAAAACATTTAAGATCATCAAAAGTGTCAGGAAACTTCTTTTTTTTTTTCAATAAACTTTAGACAATTTTTATATACGAAATTAAACAATCTAATCAAATCTATAAAGAGTTTTCTGTTCCTTTTTATTTTCTTGCTTATTATTGTTATTGTTATTGTTATTGTTAGTATTATTGTTAAATTTCTAGGTACTTTCTTAAGTTTAACATGGGCCAAACTGAGCTTTATGTAATACCAAAATATATTGGCAGAGTTTTCGTTTTTTCGTTTGGTATTGTTATTATTGCATTCATTTAAAGCAACAACAAAAGCATCATTAATAAGAACAACAATAAGAAGAAGAAGAAGAAGAAGAAGAAGCAATAATAAATGGAAAGAAAAGCAGGAAACTGAAAACTGAAAACTGAAAACTGAAAAAACTGAAAACTGGTAAAATGTACATGACCAACAACAAACAATACAAAAAGGTTAGCAACAACAACAGCAACAAAAACAGTAACAATAACACCAAAAAAAGTACAAGAAAAGGGTTAAATAAAATGCCAGATGAATTGAGAAAACCACATCAAACATATTTCTTGGCCAAACAGTAAAGACAAAAAGAATTTCATCTGATTATTGTTCATCTACAATTTGTTGCTGCAACTCTTTTATTTTTTCATTTTAATTTTTTTTGATTTGTGTAACTAAGTTCTTGACCATAAAGATAACAACACATAAAATAAAACCTAAAACATGAAGTGATGTTGTTTGTCTGATATTTCTTGTGGCAAATTAGAAAAAATTTCTATATTTTCTCTATTAAACATTTTCCACTTCCCTAAATGCTTTCAACCATAATTTTAATGAAATGAAAACAATAACAACATAGATAATGTTGTGCTCTCTCAATACCCTACACCATTTTGCTTAATCCGTTTCATGGTTTATAACTTAAGATGATCAAAAATAATTTAAAAAATCTTTTATATGGAAATTGGTTAAAAAAAAAAATGGACTGGCTTGGACTAAGATGGGTCTATATATTTCATATATCAAAATACTATAATGTCACAATTACGTTTAAATATTATCTTAAGTTGTAAATTTCCTTTTCTGTATACTGACTTTTTTCCGAAAGGGATCTTACTAACTTAAACGGGGCAATGATCATAAAAATTTATCTGATCCTGCATACCAATTTTATTCCAAAAAGAAAAATATATATATAAAAAAAATTTCCACTTGTAAGTTAACCACAAATGTAGAATATAGAAAAATTTCGGAAAACACACCCAGATCAACAGAAAAATCGAATTAAAAGATGATTCTAAATCAATTTGTCTGTCTGTACGCCATGGGCCAAACTGCAAGCGATAGCTTACAATTTTTCAGATAATTTAACGAAATTACATTAATGTTGTTTAGCTCAAAGACGAATCCTATTGAAAATTGTTCAAATCGGACCATTTTTACGATCATTCTTCATATCATGTTCTTTTTGCCAAAAAAAAAAGTTCTAATTTTGATTATATGTTTTAATCAAAATTGTCTTATTATTTTATTTTAATATGAAAGCAATATCTACCAAATTTAGTTCAGATACAGCCATTTTATGGAAACTCTCATGAACGAACTTTTCAAATCATTTAAAAAATTATAAATCATCTAACTTTAATAATTTATTCACATTAGAAAAAATGTAAGGTATTTGAGAGTCGGCTCCCGAATGACTATATAAAATTGCTACTTGTTTTCCGTTATTTTTCATTTTTTTTTTTCTTCCGATTTATTAAAAGCTTACACAATTCATTTGGATGTGTCTTTCACATTGTATATTTAAACTTTCAATTAAAGTACCACCAGCCACCATTTTGAATATGTGAACAAATTTATGCCCTTACATGAATTTTTATATATATGTATATGTATTTAGCATATAAGTTTATAAGTTTTCAGTATGATGGTTAGGGATAAATGTAAGCGTTGACAGGTACATATGAAATTTAGATAAAAGTTAACTTTGAAAGAATGCATCGCAAAAATTTCATGAATCTATGAGATAGTTTATGAATCGATCCATAATACAAATGCTAAACTTGATGGGTTCTTGATGGAGACAACGTACGTTATATATAAATCTACTAAAAGAACTGTACTAGAAATTCAATTAGAGATTAGAAATTTATTAACCAATGTATTATAAAAATACTAGTCTACAGCAACCATACGTATTATTTTAATTAAGACGTTTTCTGATAGATCAGGTTATAAGTTTCTTATTTTTAAATCATCTCCCTTCCCTTCACTTCCGTTCCCTACACTTTCCCTTCTTTTCCTTACCTAACCTGCCATTATCTGCCTTTTCTCAATTATAGCTTACCAGAATCTATTTGTCTACATTGTATTTATATGTATATTTATGTAGAAGCACCTTAATTCATTACCCGTATATCGGAAGATATTCATACTAAAGTGTAAAAGGGCCCAAGGCAGCAAAATGTATACAGTGATAGGTGCGTTTCAATTAAAATTAAAAATAAAATTAAAAATAAAAATAAAAATAAAAATGACAATGCAAATGCAAGAGCAAATAAAAGAGCAAATGTAAGCACTTTAAAGTCGGTCGGGACCAACTTTTAAATACCCGGCACCACTTTAATGTACTTAATATACTTTAAAAATCAAATTAGAGAATTACAAGTCAGCAAAATTTCATAAATTATGATTTTTAAGTTATATGAAAATTATTTGAAAAGTTCGTTACAAGAGAGGAGGTTTAAAAAATGGATCAACCTAGTTCAATGTTGAATCCATACATTTTTTATGTCAAAATACAAAGCAATTATAATTTTCTTTTAATGACAGTTGTAACTTTTTTCCTTATAAATATTTGTCGAAAAAAGTGTTATATGAGAAAGGGTTGTAAAAATAGACCAATCTGGACCGATTGGCCAAATTTAGTATATATGCTTTCTATGTCTAAATACAATAAAATGCCTTGGATTTGAAATTTATTTATATGGAGCTTGGTGGCCGTTTCTTCCCTGGGCCAATATCCATTTTCATACTAAATTTCATTAAAGTATCTTAGAAATTGCAACCTATGCCGTGATAACAAATCAAAGGCACAGACGCACGGACAGATTTAAATCGAATCGAGAAGTCATTTTGCTTCGATCCGTATAATAAAAGGTGCGTCTATCTTAACACCTTCTGCATGTTACAGATGGACAAATGTATAAACAGGCTTAAATCGAATCAAGAAGTATCTTTGGCTCGGTACTTATAGTAAAAGGTGTGTCTACCTTAACTCCTTCTGGCTGTTACAAACATCTGCACAAACTTTTAATATCCTGAACCACCAATGGTGTAAGGTATATAAAACAAAAATCGAAGGATAGGTAGGTATTGTTAAAATAGCCATGATCAACTCTATGCAATTTAATAAAACATGATTACAACGTAGCCAAAATTCTACATTGCGATGATAATGCTGATGCTGATGATGATGATGATAATTAATGATTGATGATTGATGATTGATGATTGATGATGATGCGGTATATCACCAAAGACAATACAAAAGATTATTAAAAGATTAAAAATCGATAATGACAAAAAGCCATTAAAGATTTTACAAAATTAATCTGATGCACAGTTTTTCATTTATTCGTTTATATTACATTTTTCCGTCATATTTAAAATCGCATAAAATGTTAGTCATATGCGATTTTAACTTTTAATTATACGCTTAATTGAAAAAAGAAATTCAATGAATAAATGAATGAACTTAAAAATGCTTTTGCCATAAAATATTCAAAAATTTATATATATTCTACAATTAATTCAATTTGCTTGAAGCTTAAAGTTTAGTTTGAAAGTGAAATAATATTAGAAAAACTTCTTCTAATCTTTGTATCTAATATCTGAAATTGTATTATTTTCTTCAAAAATGGAAATCGTGTTTAATCATTATTTAATAAAATTCACAATAATTAATGAATAATTGAAAATTATACAATCGCTTGGGCATTGACTTTTAAATATTCTACACCACTTTACTGAAAGTAATTTCATAGAGAGTGATCGTAAAAATGGTCCGATTTTATGTACTCATTAACAAATCTTAAGAAATGCAACCCATAGTTTAAGTACAAACGGATAGAGATCTTTAAGTCGATTCAGATTCTATGGACCCATGACTCTAAGACTTTTCGATTCTATAGCCCTATGCACTCTGATTCTATAGCGCTACGGCTATATGTGGCTTCAGTTCTATCATCCTGCGCAATCCGATTCTACAGCGCTTCAATTTTACAGGGCTAGGGCTCTATGTGAGCTTCGATTCCATCGTCCTATGCACTCAGCTTCTACAGGGTTGTGGTTTTTCAAGAGAATATAATTATCAGACTTTTCGATTATCTTAAAGAAAAGTCCATAACTTGTATTATTACTACTCTTCTCTAAAAGAACTCTCATTTATAGCGTTCTGCTTCATCATCTTAGTCCCTTTAATTTTTATTATATTTATAAATTACTGGTCATTCAATTTAGCAAGCAGTATAAATCATTAAAAATTGAAGGTCATAGAGTACTCAAAGGAGAAAAACAAAGAACAACACAAGTAAGAAAATTATATTTAGCTGTGATCAAATTGTTACTTTAGATACCCCTCAACCAAACACCGATACGATATTACGATTCAGAGCCTGTTTCAGTTTTTCAGTGATAGATAGAAAAATTTGGACAGAAAAATTCGTTGCACTGTGGACGTGACCTTTGACCGATTGTCCCCATTTTCAATACCAACCTGCCTACACGACAGATGGACAGACGGACAAATGGAGAGACGGAGAGACAGGTACACAGAGAGACATATCTAAATCGATTCAGAATTTGATGTTGATCAAAAACAAATATATTTTGTACCGTCTCTGATGGTTCCTTTTCGATGTTACAAATATAATGACAAAATGATTATACCCCAAATATCTGGTTGGTGGTTATAAAAATAAAACAAAATCGTTTAAATAAATAAAAAATGTTATACATTTTATACAAGCGCAACATTTATATAAATGTGGACTTTAACGATTTGTTCAATTTCAACTCAATTCAATTTCTTTCCTTTCAAATTTATTGTTTAACTGAGATTGGCATAACAAATTCCATTTTTTTTTTTTTTGCCCTATTTTTTCATTTTCTCTTTTGATTTTTTTCTTTGTTGGTTTGTTTACCTTTTTCTTGTTGTTGGTATAACTTTTATTTAAAGTATTTGGTTTTTGAAAAATTTACACGTAACGTAAAAGTGTTTTGTTACGTATTAAATGAATAATGCAGAGATAGGCGAAAATAACTTTCATGTATTTGTAATTTTGTTTTGGAAAGAATTTTAAGTATTTGTTATACCAGGAGTTGAAAAATTTTTTCTTTTTTCTTACTTTTCACATTTTTATGCAACAAAAAAAGAAGAAGAAAAAACCAAAACAAAAAGAAAAACAAAATGATGTAAAAAAAAATAATATTTTAATCCTTTATCATTGTTGACATTTCATGTTTCAGTTTCTTTTTTTTTTTGTCGGCATTTGCCGTTTTCTACATTTAATATTTTTTATTCTATTCCATTTTTTATACCATTCTGTTTGATGCAACTCGAAAATGTTACTTTTTCCCATAAAAATTTCCTTTTTTTTACCTTTTTTTCCTTTTTTACATTCTACACCATTTATGACATGATAAGTTTAGGTAGATGCTTGTAATAAGCAGAAAGTCTTAAGATAAGATCATTTTATTTTAAACTGATCACTGATCATTGATATTAGAATCATTTGCTGAATCGATTTAAGCCTGTGTTTCCAACTGATCATCTATTCGTCCATCCGTCCGTCTGTTCATTCAATCATCCTATTTGAAAAGAGTCCATGTAAATTTGTGATTAAGTTACAGTTCATAATTTTAAAATATATTTTCATGAAATTTAGTATTTAAGTGTATTTTAGTTCAAAGACAAGTCCTAGGAAAAATGCTTAAGATCGGGCAATTTTTCATAATAAAAATAGTCCATTTACTAGAATAAAAATCGACAACTTTATAATTTTACATATTTTTGCATGAAAATCAAAAATAAAAATCATCTTAAGATTTTAATTTAACATATTACATAAGTACACTGAATTTGCCCCAGATTGAGCCTTTTTTTTTTTTTTGAACTCTCTTTGACATAATGATCTCTTGAAATGAATCGCACAAATTTCATTTCTTGATTTTTTTTCTTTAATTCATAAACTTGACCTGTTACTTCTTTTCGGAAAAAAAGTGTTGGGTGTTGGGTGTTAGGTAGTTAAAAATCGATATCGACCCCAATTGATCAATTTTGTTTCTTGTTACTTGTTTTCTTTAGTTTTTTGTTTTGCATTTATTTCTTTTGACAAATCACAACCACATCTTGTTAGTCATATATCTATGTCTGTCAGTCGTGCAGGATATTCAAAAATATCCAAATATTGATGAAAGAAGAGCAACAATATGATAAAAACTAAAACCAATATTCCTTTTCCTTTTCCTTTTCCTTTTCCGTTTCTATTTATTTTTATTCTTTTATTCAATTTGTTTTAATATGAATTCATGAAAGTTACTTGAACGTTTACTCTTTTAAAATATCATTAACTGTAAATATATAATACTTTCAATCATGAGTCATTATTCAATAGATTTTCCTTCTTTCTCTCTTACTTCCTTTGGTATTTTGTTGTTTTAAGCTCTCTAATGTTGCAATTCAACAAAATATTAAATGTTTTAAATGTTCTAGAATTCTTAAAGACATAAAACCCATCTAAAGTTGTATTTTTAAGTAATGCCTAAGCGATATTTGCCAAAGACTATTTTTTATTATTATTAATATTATTTTCTTTTTCGAGAATAATGAATTTTGAAACGTTAAACAATTTTTTCTTATTAAATGTTAAATCTTTCATTTGTTGAGCAAATTAAAAAAAAAATTTGTAGAATATAAAAATCAAACCTTTCAATTGAGGTCAATACGGCCATAACAATTCACAGACATGTTCAAAATTGCAAACCAATTCCCATAAGATATTAATCGATTATAACTGATTGTAAAAGTTTTTTTACAATGTACACCTTTTGTGGTTTTATAAGTTTGAGCAGATATTTGTAACGCCATGAGAAAGAGTCTCGACATAGACGCTTTTTATTATACAGTGCAGTGAGTGTTTTACATGCACACCTGCTGTGAAGGCTCAATTGCATGGTACACAAACGTACATAATGATCGCTAGCGTTGGTAGTCACGTCACACAGGGTGCATGCTAGCTTCCAATTTAAAGCCTGCATTGCACCTTATATACATGGCTTAATGTTTGGTATCTAGATTCGGAGCCCTCCTATTACTCCTTGGCTTACACATTTTATTCGGGAAATGGGACCCTGCACGACAAGCGTATATATGTTTGAACGAACAACGCCTACATTATGGGCACCACAGCCCCCGAGAAGTCAACCTCAATAGCACCACAATGGGCATATTAAAACTAGTGATCCCTTGGCATCAAATTAAATCTTTAGATCTAATCTAGTGTCTCCTGATACCCCTGATGGCCGGTAATACCAACGCCAATCTCATAGGCAGGTGCTTCTTGAGGTTGGTTGCCCCCACTTTTTATTATACAGATCGATTTACAATCATGAGTCTGTCCGTTCATCCATCTGTTCATCCATCGGGCCATCCATTTGTCTAGTCATCCATCTGCCTGTCCCTTTATCTCTCCATTCAATAACTTACCACTGAAATTTATTGTCAAACTATTGGGGCGCAATTTTTAAGATATTTTGATAGAAATTTGACACGTAGTCGTCTCTACGCCCAAAAGCACAATTCGATTGAAATTGATTAGAGTAAGATATTTAAAAACTTTTAAATTTTGAATAATTTTTAAACAAATTCGGTAAATTATCGAGCTTTTATGTACGTTGATTCTTTCTAAAAGCCAAACTTAAACCATCTCGATCCATTTTTTTTTTTTTTTTGGTTCCCATGTCACAGCAGAACAAACTTTTCAAATCACACGAAAAGTACAACTTTTTCCACCATTTTAACTTATAAATTAATATTTTTAATACGTAATATTGAGTTAAGTAATATTTTATAGAGTATTTAATAACCGAATCCGACAGACAATAAAGTTGACTTTTTTCTTCTCAGTTCTTGTTTTTTTTTTTTTTTGTTGTTTATGTTACTTTCTATGAACGAAAGCTGTAAAGTCATACTGTAAATTACATTACAATTGATAACATGAAACATATTCATATTGTTGTTGTTATTATATATGTATATATGTATATGGCAATATATTGCACCATTTCGCTTAATATACAACAAAACAACAAAACTCATGAATTTTTTTGGAAAATCAAAAAAAAAAAAAAAAAAGAAACAAAAGAAAAAGAAAAAGAAAAAAAATCCATAATAAGTCTAAAGTTTTGAAAGCAATGAAATGATCTATTGCGAATTTGTATCAGAAATTTAATATGACAAAAGAAATACAATCTTAAGACGAATAAAATAATTTTTTGGGAACGTGATTATAAAATGAATAAAAAAAAAGTCCACTTCTATGCTAATTCTAATAATATGAGCAGATTATTGGATTAAATCATGTCATTTCTAAGTGACACTGCTTAGAATAATTTACTTCTAGAAAAAGTAATGTATTACTTTTTGGACAATTTTCAATTAGATTAAAATACTAGAGCACAACATTAATTTTTTGTTAAGGTCATCAAGTAAATAATTACACAGCTTATTAAATTTTTAGTGAGATCATTTATTTCTGGGTAGTTTATGACAAACACAGATATTCTCGTACACGCATTCAAAATTCTATAAAATGCATTATCAATGCTTCAGGCAATTTGTTCAGTTACTTAGTTCAGTTGTTAGTTTTTATATATTCCGTTTCTTTTTTTTTTTTAATGGTATACTCAGTTTTTCAGAATGTTTGTCAAACTTTTGAAAGGACGACCACAAAAATTTGGAAATATTTTTTTACTTTATCAGCTTCAGCAAAATTTTATATCGAACTAAGGGAAATCTGTCTGTCTATCTGTCTATCTGTCTATCTGTCCGTTTGCGATCAGAATAAAAGGCAAGAATTTTATTAGAACGAATGAAAGTACTTTATATCCGTCTGTTCATTGAATCATTTACTTGAAAAGAGTCCATGTAAATTTATGATTAAATTAAAATTCATAATTTTGGAATATATTTTCATGAAACTTGATATTCAAGTATCTTTTAGTTCAATGAGAAATCCTAGAAAAATAATGTTTCATAATAAAAAAAGGTCATTTACTGGAATAAAATTTTGAGTACTTTTGAATGAAAATCGCGTCAAATTTGGAATCTTACATATTGCGTGAGCTCCAAATTAAGCCTTTTATTTGACTATCTACCACATGGTGAACTTTGCTGACATGAGGGATGGAGTACTTAAAATTCAATCTGAATAGATTAAGACATATTTTCTCTTATCATTTACTTCCCCATTCAAAAATACAATTTCTAGATTTAACGGTTGCACATGCTCTGCATAAAAATTTTGCTATAACAAAGTTGGCATAAATATTTCAGCAAAAACCGGCAAAAAAATTAAAAAAAATTTGATTTGAAGAAACTCTATAAAAGTCCAACATTGTCCGTTTACATTTTTTTTTTTTTGCTAATTTTGGTTTATTAATAAAGATAAATCATGCGGCCAAAAATTTCTTTATACAAAGTGAAAAAATCTTTGAATGTCTAAGGAAAATTGGGTGAAGTTTACTTCTGATATTTGCTTCGCATAAACTGCAAACATCAATTTTTTGAGATACTTGGACAAAATCTGTTGTCTGAAAGAATTACAAAATTAAAACGACGAAAAATTTATAAAAAAAAAATGCTTAAGTAAAAATATGACAGCTTTTTAGCTGACAGATTTATTGAGATATTGTTCTATATAAAAATTATTTAACTTATCAAGCTGCCCTCGTTACTTGCCAAGAGGTATATGCCTCCAACGTTTATATATTTCCCTGCACTTTAATAACTTGAATCAAAAATATGCTAAATGTATTGAATACCGAAGCATCTTGAAAAGTTGGACACTTCGATTAATCTGCTTCAGATTTGATTTACATTTAATTTATATTAGATTTAGATTTGACTTAGATTTGATTAGATGAAATTGAATTAGATTTTATTTAAATTAGATTAGATTGCTATCACAAGCAAATATTGAACTTTTGCGAAATAAGTCGCATAGCTTGTATAGGACATCACGTGATCTAACCCTTAATTATTTAGGGGCGTTTTGCCCCTCATATAGACAGACTGACAAATAAGCTTCAGTTAAAACAGAAAGGCAGGAGTCTAACTCAACTCCTTCTAGGCTTTATAAACATCCGCTCAAACACCTAATGCTCTGTATCACAAATCCTGTGGAATATAAATATCAAAGAGAACATTTTAAATTTTGTTGGTATATTTAATTAAGATTATTCCATATTTTCTCTAAATTGTTTGTATTTAGCATAATAATAAGGTGGAAGATTTACTATGTCAGACTGTATGAATATATTAAAACTATGATATAAAATTTTTATTTGAATGGAACACTTGAAATTTAATTAGAATTTTAATATCACATTATGGCCATGTTGTTTTATCTATACAATAATGAATACTTAAATGAATACAGGCACGAGAATGTTATTTCCAATGGAGTTAGATAGAAAAGTAATTAAAAACAAGGGAAGGTAGAAAAAAAGGAAAAGTGGAAGGGCGAACGAAGGAAAAAAATAATAAGCGAGAAGTGAGAAGTGTAAAAAAAGAGTTTGTAGAAGTGATTTGATAATTAAACGAAATTTTTGATAAAGTTTCGTTCATGAAAGAAATTTCAGTCATGAACAACAACATTTTACATTAAAAATGGTATATTATTTCCAAGGAAACCAGCAGATTTAGTTCAAAAAGAAAGCGTTTAAAGTTTAGAATTTATGCATTTTTTCATTCATTCTAAAAATTTTATATATTTTCTATTTCTTGAAATCCAATTATTAGAATTTTAGACGAATATATAGAATTATATAGAAAAGTAAAAGTTTTAAGTTCCATTCCATTCTTTTGCAAATTCCTATTTTCTTTATAGCTAAATAAATGTTGAATTTAATCTCTCAACAAGTCTTATGCCATCACAATTCAATTCAAGTCACTTACTCTTCAAATTACTCACACTTCCATTCCAAAATCCATTCAAAACAAATTTATCAAAAGTAATGGTCATATTAAAAAAAAAAAAAGGAACAGTAAGAAGCAACAAATTTTAATTACATTACTCTGGCAACAAAATAACAATAACAAATGTCACTCATACTTTAGAGTATTTAGTCAGTCAACCCAACCACACTAATTCATTCAAACATTTAATTTATTTACTTTAATTTCATTTCATATTTATTCAAATTAAAATATTTATTAGTATTATAAAAATTAATAATAATAAGTATGTACATTATAATAACTAATTAGTCCGACTTTAAAATACTCTATATCATATATTTATAATGGCTTATACAGAATTGTTAATTTTTTACAACACATAAAAAACTCTTTGCCAAATAGATCATATGAGTCAAATGATCGTAATAATACTCTGATCTTAAACAAAATTATTGCCGAACATCTTTGGGCTGAATCACGCCTATGTATCAAAATTCATTCAGGTAGCTCTAAATTTGCATTTTATACATTTTATAACAAATTTACATGGACAGACGGACAACTAACTTTAATCGAAGACAGGAAGTGATTTGATCAATGGGTTTAATTAAAGATGAATCTATTTAAATATCCGCACAAACATTAGAATATCTTGTATCATAAATGGTGTAGGGTATAAAAGGCATTAACAACAAAATAATTACATCTAAAATTTTCATGTTCTAGTTATTTATCATCAATCAAAAATGTTCGTAGCCCTAAGACTGGGATCAAAATGTCACATTTATTTCGAATACTTTTTATTCTATAAAAAAATTTATCTTCATCTGAATTCATTAATTTACAAAAATTCTATAGTATTTGTTGAAGACGTGGCACTTAATTTAATTATCAAATTAATTATATCTACAGTTAGGCCCAGGCTCAATTTTAAGCTGAATATAATTTAGCGAAATAAAACGAATCATTTTAAATTCGTTTATTTCAATTTTATAAAACAAAATTATTGTAATTTAATCTATTTAGCTTTATGAATTGAATTAATGGCAGATACAAAATAAAAATATCATCACAAATGTCCATTCAAAATTTTTGTATTTCTTCTTCTTTTTAGATACATATAACTTTTATTAAGATACCAATCGATATGCAATTAAATAGCGTTCCATATAACACCCCGTATAATGTTGCTTTAAAAGGCATCACCATTTGAAATGATCGATATTCGTATATTTTCAGTAATAATCTGATTATTGCATCAGATTTTCCACATCGATAGGAATTTATTCTTTTCCTATTTTTTTTTTTTTTTATGATTTTTTAAAATCATAAGAATTTCGGCAAGCAACTTCCGTGAGAATATGAAGGGATTATTCAAGAATTTAACTTGTAACAAATAAGATCCACAGGCGCTTATTTCTTATTATTTAGTGAATATGATGGCCATTTTTTTTGTGATTTTTTAAAGAAACATTTTTACATAAATTTAAATATATCTATGCTAATATTTTTCAAAATTTATGTAGTAAACGTTTTCAAAATCTCAAATGAAATATATTAAATGATTTCTATATGAAATTCATTTAAATTTCTAAGTTTACATTATTTTAGAGGCCATAATCTCAACAAATAAAATATATTGAATATTCCAGAGTGAGGACTACGGCTACAACTAAATTTAACATGTAATAAAAATTGGAATTTATGCTCATCGAACCTCCGCCTTCATTATAGCACAGGGCAACCATTCTTGAGCAGCTTCAGCTCAACTAAAAGTGGGTGTATGATTGTAAATTTCAGTACGGCTCCTGAAAAGTTTTAGAAAATCGCTTTAAAAATTTTTTCATTAATTTTAATGGTACTTCTTGATGGGATTGGAGTTGGCTTTGTGCTGGCTGTGTTTCCGATATCAGAATAGCATTGCATTTTTAATCATATTCGTTTCTTTCTCCGATATAACTTATATCCTAAATGAATATTATACATTAAGCCCAGAGCTTCTAGGCAAGTTCTCCTCATTCACCAAAGAATGAACTTTATATACGAAATGAAGTTACAAGCTTTGTAGTGGTAGCTAAGAGTATTGGCAGCGTACATTTAAGCCTACGCGGCCTACGTATGTAAAACACACTCTGAATTCCCGATTTTGCACACTTTCTTAAATGAGCATCTCAATTTGAAAGAATTTTATTCATATTAGTTGAAATACCCAACAAATAGAATCTCAGCGTTAATGTGATTTATTTTGTCATTTATTTCTTAAATAGTTTCACCAAAAATTGAGATTCCTTTAAGTGAAAGTGTATAAATTTATTTAATTATAATTAAAATTGCCCATTTTTAAAAACAAATTTATATTACATTTAAAAATGACTTAAATTTCAATGAAGTTTTGATTAAAACTTTTATTCTTTTTCTTTTTATTTTTTATTTTTTATTTTTTATTTTTGTTCTATTTTTGTTTTTTGTTATTGCTGTTGTTGTTATTATTATTGTTATTGTTATTGTTGTTGTTGTTGTTGTTAATAATTTTCGCATATTTTACATAGGCCATGCGCTGCCATTTGTTGGCCAAATTTATACCTCTAAAAAGCAATTTGCCGCCACGTGATTTATTATATTGAAAATAATTTTTTCTAATAATGCACACAATACATACATACATACATACATACATACATACATATACATAACATACATACATACATACATACATATATATATATATATATATACATATAACATTCATATCGTATTAATGGATAAACAAATGTACACCATTTCTATAATAAATGACAAATAAAGTAAATGTTTTGTAATGCATTGAACAATAAATAAGTTTCCTTCAGAGGAACTTCCCTTTCTTTTTTATTTTTGTTTTCCTATTTTCCTTTTAAAATTCCTTTTGCATACATCAATCCATAAAAAAATGGTTAACATTTATCAGCTGTTGTACCATTTAGCTTACAAACTTTTTGATATTAAATAAATAAAAATTTATTAGTTACATGATGCCACAAGCAATTTGTTTAGTGGACATTTTTATATCTTATAAGACTTTGGAATTCTAGGTATTATAAATGTATGAAGTTGTTCGTAACATTAAAAAAAAAAAAGTTGAGTTAGAACTTTAATTTTTACAGTAGCGATCGATTATAGAATCATTTTTAAAGATATTTGCCCATTCGTCCATTTGTCTATACGCCCGTTTATCCGTGGAAATATGTTAGCGAGCAATAGGTCGCATTTTCTGAGATATTTAATTCAAATTAAGTACATACATAAATTTTAGATCACAGAAGCAACTTATTACAAAATAATTCAAATTGGACCAGTTTTTACGATCACTTCCCTTGTCAGACAATTGCTTTATCGACCTTTATATTATACATTATATATATATATATATATATATATATATATATATATATATATATATAAATGTATAAGATATATATCCAACACATAATAAGAATTGCATTTTTATTCGTACAAGTGATAAATCGTTGTAGAAAATTATTTTATAATTTTTATACGAAACTTATCTATGAAGGATATAAATTACATCTCATCCACTTAGTGACAATAAATTTTTTTACATTTAATATTATGATCAAATATAAAGGGGAATTTAATTAAACAAAGAAGAAAAAAACATTATGATAATAATTTATTTTTTTTATCTCTTTATTATCCCTTATAAAATGAAGGATGCTTATTTGTCAACTATTCAAAAAAAATTCCGGCCTGTACCTAAATCCAAATGAATTATTTATAGCTAATTTGTTATGCAATAAAATTATGGATACAAAAAAAGAATCGAAAAAGAAAAATACGAAAAAAAATCAAAGAAAAATAGCGAAAAAAAAGATTTAAAAAAATCGTTCAAGATCGAAAAATTTTATACATTCAAATAATCAACAAAATAAATTTAATTTGATGTGAAAGCATAAAATTCCAATAACACAATATTATAAAAAGGATAATTTAATAAAAAAGATATATAAAAAGGATTTTCCATTTCAAATTTTTTATAAATAATACATATGAAATAGAGACTTTCTCATACTCATTTATTTTCTGTTCGTTATAAATAACAAAAATATATTCAAAAGTTTCGGAGAAGGCCAGAAGGCAACATATATAACAAAGGGATATCCGTACACGTAACGCTTTTTTAAGATAAATAGAAAATAGAATGAAACGTTAAATAGTAATATTATTTGTGGTACAAGGTATTATGAGTTTGTATAAATGTATGTAGCAATCAAAAAGTTGTTGAGATAAAATCATCTCGTATTATACCGATCAGATTAAAATCGTATACAGAATTGTTTTAAGAATATTTTGTTCTGACTATCCATTTGGCAATTTGTTGTAGAGTTGCAAAATTTAGGAATAATTTAATCCAAAACTGTCTCGTAATCATCATGGAATACAGTCCATTTCTTTCAACTGATATTTCCGATTTAACATAAGTACACGTGCTTGTAAAAATTTAGAACGATATAACTATCGCGAATTTTTTTTTTTATAGATTTTATTAATGTTTCTTAAAGATCATCTTAAAAATGTGTGCAAAATGTTCTCAGTCGTAAAACGTTCCTGTACTTATGGTACAGGGGGCGATCAATCCCGAGAAGCACCTGCTCAATTGGGAGTGGCTCATGAGATGGTTTCTGATCCATATCCATCAGGGGGCATCATGAGTTCACGAGATCAGATCCAAAGATTTAATTTGGTACCACGGGATCACCAAATTCATATTTTGCCCATGTAGTGATGTTGGAGTTGGCTTCGTGGGGGCTGTGGTGTCCATGTCGCGGACGCAGCTCGACCTATTATATTTATACCCACTATTATAGTTTTGTCGAGCAGGGTGCCATTTCTCGAATAAAATGGCTAGCTGGGTGGGCTTATCGGGCTAATTTAATCTAAGCCTAGGGGTTTTAAGAAGGCCCTGAATCCTTACACCAAGGATTAAGCTTACTAGATGAGGTGCAATAGTGGCTTTAAATTGGAAGCTAGTCGGGACGGTGGCATGCACTTTGTGACGTGTCTACCAACGCTAGCGATCATAAGTATGTTTATACCATGCATTTGAGCCTTCCAGGCAGGTATGCATGTAACACACTAACTGTACTGTACTTATGGTACAGGAGATTATAAGTTTGAACAGTTACTTGTAAGAATTTTAGGCGAGGTTACTCTTGCATTTGGTCTTTTAAATGATTGTGGGTCCTACACTTTAGAGAATATTTGATTATACCGCATTAAACATACATTTGAGATATTTGAATTCGCATCATAAATTGTTTACAATAAATAATAAATAATATCGATTAATTAATTTTTATATATTTATAAATTACGTACAAAAATATTCCAAGAAATAAGTACTGAGGATGCTTCAGAATAAGTAGGACGTAAAGAGAATTGAATATGTAAACAAAGCTATACCATCATGATATGGAAGTGAAAAAAATTTAAAAAACAAGAATCATCTAAACTAAACAAAGAATATGCAGAATGTAGAATGGTTGTTGTCTCTTATATTTATCTTATTATTATCTAAAATTACGTATTAACCCATTGAAAAAGTTGCCGCATAATTACATCATCACTTCCCCTCTTCAACTAAGTAATAACTAATAACTACTTCTATCAATTTTACAATTTATAGATGATTCAATTCCCACTTCAACTTATCAGAGTAAAATATTTACATGAGAATTTCATCATATGACTCAATACTTAATAAATTTATGTACTAAAGCTTTTGAAAGCATAGAGAGAGAATTTTAGTATAAAAAGAGCAGACCGTGCTAGTGAAACTTTAGTCATTTTGCAATAATTGCTTGGTTGTGTTGTATTTCGGTAACATTCGCTAAGAAGTATAATTTCTTTGGCTTTGTTCAATTCATAAATTGCAGATTATTAGAAATTAAACAAAATGGCTCAAATAATTCAAATGACTAATGAACAATTACAACAATTAATTGAGGCAGTACGTATATCAGCTACTAGTGCTGCTGCTGCATCCGCAAGCGGAGTCAATCCAAATGCTTCAAAATCCAAAGCTAGTATGAGTGATTGCCCCGTCAATTTTTGGGGTGATCGGGATCATGAATCTGTTGAAAGTTTTATAACAGGCGTTTGCACTTACAAAGAAATCGAATCGATCTCTAATGAGGATGCTGTAAAGGGTATCTCATTATTACTTAAGGGTATCGCCTCAACATGGTGGCAGGGTATACGTAAGGAGGCGAAATCATGGGATGACGTTATCCGTTTAATACGTGAACACTTCTCACCAGCTAAACCTGCTTATCAAGTCTATATGGAAATATTTGAGAAGAAACAAGATGAGACAACAGCCATCGATACATTCGTGTGCCAGAAAAGGGCACTTTTGGCCCAGTTACCTGATGGACGACACGATGAAGAAACTGAAATAGATTTGATTTATGGCTTGGTGAATTTAAAGTACCGTAAGCACATTTCAAGGCATGAGATACAAACCTTTAAAGAATTATTAGAAAAGGGGCGGATTATTGAGCATAATAATTTAGAAATTGAAACTGAAACAAAAAAAGGCGGCCCTAGACGTTGTTCTTACTGTAATTACCGTGGTCATACTAATACACAATGCCGCAAGAAACGTAAAGACGATCAAGCAGCCAGCAACAATAAAAATAATAATAATGAAAATGAAAATAATTAAGTATAATTGCATTCTAATATTATGCTTAATTATTCCATGATGACATCACCACTTAAAAGGTATTTCATACAAGCATACATGCATACATGCATGCACTAACTGACGAAGAGAGTGTGAGAGGGAGAGAGAGATAGAGAGATAGAGGAAGAGTAAAATTATTTTTTAAAAGAAATTACGCAGTTTGCAATTCAACACCTCTACAGCACTCTTCCTTTTTATCTTTCTCTCATTATTTTACATTTTAATGAAGGGATATTTATCGCCCTGTATACTGTAACATTAGGTTTCTCTTAGCGTATTAGTTCGATATATTTGTAAATCATTAAGAAGGTTCAAAGAAGGTTCATTATAAAGAGTTCTATATAAAACTTTTAAGAGAAATTATTTTTATTATTAGAAAACTCTAACAATCTTAATGATTTACAAAACTAACGATTAGTAATAAGAGATCACCTCAACGCTAAGCTTTTTAGCTAGGCTGCCAGCGATTCCACAAAATCGCAATCTAACTAAAATGAAAATTTATTGCTTCTAGTAGTAAATTTTCACTTTAGATTTATGATTCATTAATTTAACAAACATTTTATATAGACATGTCTATGCAAGCATCTGAGTTGCTGGAATTGGAATTTGTTTAAGGTATTTTAAGAAAATATTTTATTATTTAAACAATTTTCAATATATTTTGGATTGTAATTTGCTTATGCTTTTACACTGCCATAATAATTGTTCATTGTTTCATTTAATTCAATATTTTCTTAGAAAAAAATCGTAAGCTAAATGAAAATTTCATCAGCTCAACCCCTTTCTTTGTATCGCATTTGATTTTATACCCTTTTTGCTTGCCTATAAAAGATTCAAATTTGCTTGCTTTTTCGCTTTTTATTCTTTCGGAGAAGGTTTAGCTCATAATTTTTTAAAGCAATATTTGTAAATATTTTGAATTAGTTCTTTTCAAATTGAGAGAAATTAATTCAAAATTTTAGAATATTCTTAAGTGAGTAGCATTCTTCAGAAAGAATAACAAGCGAAAAAAAGAACAATGTAATTTTGAATATTTTTGGCGAAGTTTGAAAGGTTAAAATTGAAGTACAATACAAAGAAAATTTAGCCTTCACTTTGGTCATTAGGGAGGCGATTTTACTTAAAAGCATTCTGCATATTTGTATAAAATCTGATTGATTTTTCATAGTTTAAAGGAATTTTTTTTCCTTTTTCATTAAAAAATCGATCCAGAACTATACAAAAAATGCGGTTATGTATTTTTGTAAAACATTTGAATGGCTAAAAAAACTTTTTTAACATTTTACGATTATTAATTAGGCAACGCCAAGTAAGGACATACCAGCATTTTTCATTCATTCTTTATAATGTTCCTTATGTGAATTGGCGCGCCTATAATCAAGTTAAGCATTCGCTTTGGAGTTTCCTACCTCACTCTAAGGCTTTCTTAACTTCCACCACAATTAATCAATCACAACATCTAAGTTAGAGTTAAATATCAAAATTAGAAATTAAAGATTAAAAATTTTAAAATTTTCTTCAACATATAAAGTTCATTAGTCTAAAAAATTGTCCAATTTCAAAATGATCAATTTTATTGTAATGTTATTATGTACAGAGGTGTTAACTTGTTTCTCTGGTATCACTTAAAAGTTAGCGCCATAATGAGGAGGTTTAATTGGCCCATTTTATACTCTCAATTGCAATTTTTACAATAACTTTTAAGTGCTAGAGCAACATTCGTTCTTCTCCATCATGCAAAATTCAATTACATAACTCTAACACAAAAAGCACACTTTCCCTTAATTTAGAAAAAAATATATCATTTTCATAAAATGATCTAAAATTTATGTGCATTATTTAGTTTTTAGTTTTAAGTATTTTTATACAGTATTTAAAAAAATTCCTGAAAAAAACCAATAAAAATGATAATACAATAAAAACAAATATGTTGTTAATTTTTTACTAAAAAGCCATGGTATTATTTTGGTAAAACAGATAATGAAAATGAAAGGCTAATAGAAATTCTAATTTATACAAAAAGGACACGCATGAAAGACAAAAAGCACGCATGAGATATAATAAATTTGAACAGTTATTGCAAGTTAAGTGAAAAATGTTTCGATTATACGAAACAATTTTTCTATGAAAATATCAGCGTATGAAAGATAAGTTTACATGGAATTGTGTAATAAACAGACTCAAAGAGCTATAATCTATTTCTTTCTAAATAATTATACTGTTAAAATGTTTGAGCTGCACGTGGAAGAGAATTTAAGAGAGTTTATTCTTACACAGCTTTGAATTTTAAAATAATTTAAGTGAGCGTACCGAACAATTTTCATGTCATAAAAATCCTCATAAACTTTTCAAATACATTTTCATTGCGTATCATTTCGGCAAAATAGATCGATCAAATTATTCATGATGTAAGTTTTTACTGAAACCACTGGCCTCATCCTCTTTGAAAGTAAGTACAGATGATAGTTTGCTTTTTACTCAATTGAATTGTAGAAGTAGTAGGTGAAATCGAGCGCAAATTTTTAGATGGCTTTTTTATTGAAAAATCCACTCATAGAATTTTGATAATAAAGCGCTTTATTCATTTTTATTAGAAAAATAAAATATTTCTTAATATTTACTTACACTAAACTTAAAGAAATTTTCATAAATTTTTTCTTCTTTCAATTCCTTCCAGATTCCTACCTTTATCTAATAAATCTCTAAAAGTTTTTATGTCATGCCTTGGAATGTGTTGGCGATATTTTAGATTCAATAGACCATAAATAAAATCTAATTGCGTCTCTTCATCATGACGTCCCTCTGGCAGTTTAGCTAATAAGGCTCTCTGTTTACAAATAAACGCATCAACAGATTCATTGTGACCTTGTTTCATTTCAAATATCTCCAAATAAATTTGATAACATGGTTTTGTAGGTGAAAAATGTTCACGTAATAATCTTAAAGCATCATTCCATGTTTTAGCCTCACGCCGAACGCCTTTCCACCATGTTGCTGCCAAATCGGTAAATAATAATGAGAAACCTTTTAAAGCGTCCTCATCACTTATTTGTTCAATCGATTTGTATGTTTCAATGGCATCAATAAACACTTCTACCGCATCGATATCATTTTGTCCGGCAAAACGTACATTGCATTTGCCAAAACTACCCTTCGATTCGATTCGATTTTTCTTTTCATTCTCATTAGCTGGTGGTGCTAATGATCGGATTGTTTCGATAAAAATTTTAAATTGTTCATCTGTCATTTTAGCGACTGCCATCGTTCTAGTTATCTTTTTTTTTTGTTTTTCTTTTTCTCCTGATTTATCTCTATTTTAAGTTGTACGCCCTTCTTTGAGTTGAGAATAACTAATTGAATGATATTTGAGTATAACGCTTGCGAGTTGATAAATTTAGCATTGTTATTATTGTTAAAACAAATGAATCATTTAAACTAAATTCTCAAAGAGTACTAAAAAGCTTTTCCATTTGTTTAATTTTTATTTTAGCAGTACATTACAACAACAACAATTGCTTGAAATGAAAATGTTAGTCTTTAATTACATGGCCATGTAATACTTCTTATCCCCTACTTATGATAAAAAGTATGATAACTAAATTAGATTCTACTTCATTTGTCTTGATCAATTTAGAGGTATTTTTGAGCAAAGAAATGAACAATGTTCTCTTAGCGTAGTTTTTTTTTTACGAAAACCTACTTTTACGAAAACTCCCCATGTAAAGTTTTAATCTGAAACAAATACCGTTATCAAATTACATTGAGTTTAGAAAATTTATCCATGAACTGAGAGTATTTGAAACAAATTAACTCTTAAGTACTCTACATCACTTTAATATGATAAAGAGTAAGAGAATTACAAACCAACAAAATTAATAAGAGAAACATCAATAAATGGAACGATCCAGACTAAATTTGATACATGTGTTTTTCCTTTTTTTTTTTTTTTGCTAAAAGGCAATTCAGTGACCATTAACGCTAAAATATAATTAAAATCGTACTTTTTTCCATGTAATGACTCTTTTTAAGAAAGGCGTGGGGTGTGGTTGTAATAATAATCTGAGTTTTACCATTTTCAATAAGATTCGCCTCTGGGCCAAAGCACGTCCATGTACTAAATTTTATTTAAAATATCTTAAAAATTGCGACCTGTAGCTTAATAATAAATTTACATGTATAGTTATGGAAAGGACAGACGTACGGACAAGCTTAAATTGAATTAGGAAGTGACTTTGTATTGATCGGTATAAAAAGAGGTTAATGTGCTTCAAATCCTTCTGGGTGTTGCAAATATTTGCCCACACTTACGATACCTGTTAAAACTGGATTGGGTAAGTCCAATTTTTCAATCACCATCCGTTTAAGATTTGAAGACGAAGAAATACCTTCTTTCACAATTTCGATATAAATTTATTTAAAAATCTGTTCGATTTATTTTTTATGGTACGCTTATATCGAATTAACTAATACAAGAACAAAGATCACGCAAAGTATTTTCACACAAGAACAATAAATATTGATTGATTTATCGATTTAAATTAAAGTCAAATGACATAAACTTTCAGTCTTTTTTAGTTTCCAATTTAACTATTTTTATATCGATTGACGCCACTAAACAAATAAAAAACTACTTACACAAATAAATAAACGTTCTAACCCTCTTTCTAAAAAGACATTTTTTCATTGCCCTACAATTGCGAAGAGCGTAAAATTATACCGCATTAAACATACATTTGAGATATTTGAATTCGCATCATAAATTGTTTACAATAAATAATAAATAATATCGATTAATTAATTTTTATATATTTATAAATTACGTACAAAAATATTCCAAGAAATAAGTACTGAGGATGCTTCAGAATAAGTAGGACGTAAAGAGAATTGAATATGTAAACAAAGCTATACCATCATGATATGGAAGTGAAAAAAATTTAAAAAACAAGAATCATCTAAACTAAACAAAGAATATGCAGAATGTAGAATGGTTGTTGTCTCTTATATTTATCTTATTATTATCTAAAATTACGTATTAACCCATTGAAAAAGTTGCCGCATAATTACATCATCACTTCCCCTCTTCAACTAAGTAATAACTAATAACTAATAACTACTTCTATCAATTTTACAATTTATAGATGATTCAATTCCCACTTCAACTTATCAGAGTAAAATATTTACATGAGAATTTCATCATATGACTCAATACTTAATAAATTTATGTACTAAAGCTTTTGAAAGCATAGAGAGAGAATTTTAGTATAAAAAGAGCAGACCGTGCTAGTGAAACTTTAGTCATTTTGCAATAATTGCTTGGTTGTGTTGTATTTAGGTAACATTCGCTAAGAAGTATAATTTCTTTGGCTTTGTTCAATTCATAAATTGCAGATTATTAGAAATTAAATAAAATGGCTCAAATAATTCAAATGACTAATGAACAATTACAACAATTAATTGAGGCAGTACGTATATCAGCTACTAGTGCTGCTGCTGCATCCGCAAGCGGAGTCAATCCAAATGCTTCAAAATCCAAAGCTAGTATGAGTGATTGCCCCGTCAATTTTTGGGGTGATCGGGATCATGAATCTGTTGAAAGTTTTATAACAGGCGTTTGCACTTACAAAGAAATCGAATCGATCTCTAATGAGGATGCTGTAAAGGGTATCTCATTATTATTTAAGGGTATCGCCTCAACATGGTGGCAGGGTATACGTAAGGAGGCGAAATCATGGGATGACGTTATCCGTTTAATACGTGAACACTTCTCACCGGCTAAACCTGCTTATCAAGTCTATATGGAAATATTTGAGAAGAAACAAGATGAGACAACAGCCATCGATACATTCGTGTGCCAGAAAAGGGCACTTTTGGCCCAGTTACCTGATGGACGACACGATGAAGAAACTGAAATAGATTTGATTTATGGCTTGGTGAATTTAAAGTACCGTAAGCACATTTCAAGGCATGAGATACAAACCTTTAAAGAATTATTGGAAAAGGGGCGGATTATTGAGCATAATAATTTAGAAATTGAAACTGAAACAAAAAAAGGCGGCCCTAGACGTTGTTCTTACTGTAATTACCGTGGTCATACCAATACACAATGCCGCAAGAAACGTAAAGACGATCAAGCAGCCAGCAACAATAAAAATAATAATAATGAAAATGAAAATAATTAAGTATAATTGCATTCTAATATTATGCTTAATTATTCCATGATGACATCACCACTTAAAAGGTATTTCATACAAGCATACATGCATACATGCATGCACTAACTGACGAAGAGAGTGTGAGAGGGAGAGAGAGATAGAGAGATAGAGGAAGAGTAAAATTATTTTTTAAAAGAAATTACGCAGTTTGCAATTCAACACCTCTACAGCACTCTTCCTTTTTATCTTTCTCTCATTATTTTACATTTTAATGAAGGGATATTTATCGCCCTGTATACTGTAACATTAGGTTTCTCTTAGCGTATTAGTTCGATATATTTGTAAATCATTAAGAAGGTTCAAAGAAGGTTCATTACAAAGAGTTCTATATAAAACTTTTAAGAGAAATTATTTTTATTATTAGAAAACTCTAACAATCTTAATGATTTACAAAACTATCGATTAGTAATAAGAGATCACCTCAACGCTAAGCTTTTTAGCTAGGCTGCCAGCGATTCCACAAAATCGCAATCTAACTAAAATGAAAATTTATTGCTTCTAGTAGTAAATTTTCACTTTAGATTTATGATTCATTAATTTAACAAACATTTTATATAGACATGTCTATGCAAGCATCTGAGTTGCTGGAATTGGAATTTGTTTAAGGTATTTTAAGAAAATATTTTATTATTTAAACAATTTTCAATATATTTTGGATTGTAATTTGCTTATGCTTTTACACTGCCATAATAATTGTTCATTGTTTCATTTAATTCAATATTTTCTTAGAAAAAAATCGTAAGCTAAATGAAAATTTCATCAGCTCAACCCCTTTCTTTGTATCGCATTTGATTTTATACCCTTTTTGCTTGCCTATAAAAGATTCAAATTTGCTTGCTTTTTCGCTTTTTATTCTTTCGGAGAAGGTTTAGCTCATAATTTTTTAAAGCAATATTTGTAAATATTTTGAATTAGTTCTTTTCAAATTGAGAGAAATTAATTCAAAATTTTAGAATATTCTTAAGTGAGTAGCATTCTTCAGAAAGAATAACAAGCGAAAAAAAAACAATGTAATTTTGAATATTTTTGGCGAAGTTTGAAAGGTTAAAATTGAAGTACAATACAAAGAAAATTTAGCCTTCACTTTGGTCATTAGGGAGGCGGTTTTACTTAAAAGCATTCTGCATATTTGTATAAAATCTGATTGATTTTTCATAGTTTAAAGGAATTTTTTTTCCTTTTTCATTAAAAAATCGATCCAGAACTATACAAAAAATGCGGTTATGTATTTTTGTAAAACATTTGAATGGCTAAAAAAACTTTTTTAACATTTTACGATTATTAATTAGGCAACGCCAAGTAAGGACATACCAGCATTTTTCATTCATTCTTTATAATGTTCCTTATGTGAATTGGCGCGCCTATAATCAAGTTAAGCATTCGCTTTGGAGTTTCCTACCTCACTCTAAGGCTTTCTTAACTTCCACCACAATTAATCAATCACAACATCTAAGTTAGAGTTAAATATCAAAATTAGAAATTAAAGATTAAAAATTTTAAAATTTTCTTCAACATATAAAGTTCATTAGTCTAAAAAATTGTCCAATTTCAAAATGATCAATTTTATTGTAATGTTATTATGTACAGAGGTGTTAACTTGTTTCTCTGGTATCACTTAAAAGTTAGCGCCATAATGAGGAGGTTTAATTGGCCCATTTTATACTCTCAATTGCAATTTTTACAATAACTTTTAAGTGCTAGAGCAACATTCGTTCTTCTCCATCATGCAAAATTCAATTACATAACTCTAACACAAAAAGCACACTTTCCCTTAATTTAGAAAAAAATATATCATTTTCATAAAATGATCTAAAATTTATGTGCATTATTTAGTTTTTAGTTTTTTTACAAATATAATGGAAAAACCAATAAAAAAAAAAAAAAATTAAAATACAATAAAAACATGTACGTTGTTTCTTTTCACTAAAAAAACATCCGTATGATTATGAAATAAAAAAGAATGAGAAAAGTGACGCATCAATAAAATTTCTCGATATTTTAGCTCAATTAGTAGACCAACGGTAGAACAATTTCAAAGGGCTTTACATGTCAAGTATAGGCTTAATTTAAAAGAGAGCTACCATAATATAAAAATACGTCTATATAAAGATAAAAGATTATTACTTGACACGTTCATTTACACAATAGTAATTTACTAGTTTAACTTAAATTGGTCTTTCTATTAACCAGCGCATAGAGAAGTTTTGTGATATTGGTAACTTTTATTGGTTTTTGTTTTCAAAATATGAGTATTCGGTTATTCCAATTTCGTAGTCCAATTTATGGTAGCAGTATTTGTATATAGAGGACATTAACTTTGATTTTCACAATCTGTGTCTTTGACAGAGATTATAGAATTAATTTAGATTTACTTGAACTTTAAATTTAATTTACCAATTTGGTAGAAATTGTTAGAATCATAAATTACATGCCGAAACTAATTATAATATAGTGAAATCGTAAGGGATATACACGCAAGAAATATACAACATTTTTGAGGAAATCAAAAAGGGTTAATGAACCTCCCTCAATCTAACCAATCTGACTTTTTTAATACTTTGTAAAATTGATAACTGTCGGCGTGTGGAAATGGCATCTTTGGATTATCTATAGTAGCAACACAATTATACTTGCATTATTAATGCGATGGATTTGATCAAACTGCAGGATCATGTTCAATTGTAGGCTAAAATAAAAGACACATATAAAACAATTTGTATATGCATTAAATCTTAAAAGTATAAATATGCAAGCACTTAATTATAGTTACATTGTACATTTATTAGGGGGCAACCAGTCCCGAGAAACACCTGCTCAACTGGGAGTGGCTCATGAGATGGTAGTTGCTTGTTCCGTTACCATCAGGGTTCATCATGAGTCACGAGATCAGATCTAAAGATTTAATTTGGTACCACGAGATCACCAGTTTTTATATGCCCATTCTGGTGATATTGAGATTGGCTTTTTGGGGGCTGTGATGCCCATGTCGCGGGCATTGCTTGTTCAAACATATATATGCTTGTCGCATTTCCCGAATAAAATGGGTAGCTGGGTAGGCTTATTGGGCTAATTTAAGCTAAGCTAAAAAGTAATACGAAGGCCCCGAATCTAGATACCAAAGATTAAGCCATGTGCAATGCAGGCTTTAAATTGGAAGCTAGCATGCACCCTGTGCGACGTGACTACCAACGCTAGCGATCATTATGTACGTTTGTGTACCATGCATTTGAGCCTTCACGGCAGGTATGCATGTAACTCACTGCACTGTACATTTATTACATTATATATATTAAAACACACACACACATACACACAAAATGCTTGCAAAGATGTATTTAACCAGATGTATAATTATTTCACATAAGTTAAAGATATTAATAAAATTGATGATACCTCCTTTTCTCTTACTGTATAGACTACTTATATAGACCCAACACAACTCACAAATACAACTATTTTTAAAAGTGGCGATTCGAAATTCTTATTAACATTGCGAATTCAGATCAGATCATAGCATTAATTTTACGGATAAAAATATATGATTTTTGTGATTACATCAAGCAAATTAAAATAAATCTTTAACTATTACAACATAATAATTATAAAATATATTTTTAATATGTTTCATTTCTTTTTTACTTATATTTTCATAATTTTTTTTATTAATTAAAGTATTTTACACAAATATTGCTTCTTCTTTGTTGCAATTCATTCTGTCTTGATATCACTACCGCTAAATTATTCGCGTGGTGCACTCCCAATACAAACAAATTTAGTAGATTTTGTGTGATTTGTGACAGATGAGGCAGTTGTAAAGATGTGTGAAGTTATCAATTAAGTTTTTATCAATTTATTTTTAAGAGATATAGTATAAAAAAAAGAGAGCGAGTTAGTGAGAGTGATTTGCATATGAAAAAATTTTAATTTTTTGGTATACCCAGCACCTAGTGATTGAACCTATACTCATTTTGTAACACCCAAAAAGTAGCGTCACGAATCCTAAATATATATATATATATATATATATATATATATATATATATATATATATCCTTAATCAGCATTAAATTCTGTATTGTTGTAGCCATGTCTGCCCGTTTATTCATCTACCCGATTGGGGCCCTGTATAATGTTGCCACTCTCCTGATGGCAAAATTTTTGTTATCGAGCTAAAAATTTGACACATATATTGAAAGTCCTTGCATATAGGTTATTATTAAAATTGGACCAATTCAATGAAAGGACACGCCTAATATTCAATATAATTTAAGACAAACTCTATTTTTAGAGCAAAAATTTATAGATTTTTGTTGATAACTCAAAAACTGCACAAGTCAGAACGGTAAAATTTTGCACAAATATTAAGGCCATTATTTTACGCTAAATAATGCAACTGCTACTTGCCATATTTGAAAGAAAAATGTATTTTGCGTTTTCTTTAAATTTCTATAAACAACAAGATATCTGGAATTTTTATTTCATTTAAATGATACATTTCTTTTTTCAGTTTTAGTTTCATCTGAAGCGCATAATGTTAAATTTGGCATGAAATTTTCACCTACATATAACGATAATTCAATTTTGGCGTGAATAAATCGGTAAGTAATTAATATAATTTGAATATAATAAGATAAATTTAATTGGTTAAATTATTTAGCAAAAATACACTAAACAAAACTTAATGGACACATCACTCATTTTTCACAAATGTCACTTTATACTTTTTTCATACAATAAAATTCTTCGATATTCAATATTCAATATTTTAATGTTGGTAATAGCTATATAAACGACGCGGGACTAATTTTACAGTGCCATTTGTTCGAATACAGTCATAAAGTTCAGTCGACAAATTAGCCGTGTAGAAACTTCGGTATAAGATATTCATTTATGGGGGCAGATTTATTTATTTTTTTTTTCTTTACAAAATTTTCAAAAAATATATAAAAATCGATATATAGAATAGAAGATTTATTTAAAGAAATAATATTGAAAAATAAATTTGTTTATATATATAAATATTTTTTTTCTTTTAATTCTATTTTTATTAGATCTATTTAGATCACAATATAATAGGACTCCATTAATGAATCAATCGATCAATGGTGGAGTATTATATTGTATCTTATATTTTTCAAAATAACATAGCGCTACCAAGGATTAATTCAGAATTTCAATCATCTAATAACAATTTAAGGGATTTAATGCAGCAGGGAGGACGCAACATTAGTTTTCGAGGCAGTGAGTTGGTTTTCCGCTTTGCCCTTTTTTTTAATCTTCTCTTATGTATATATATAATCATTTTTCTATAGTCGCCACTTTTTATTTTTATTTTTGTTGTATTACATTTTTTACGGACCCTTATAGGTCATCGCAGAAATTACTATTTAAACGGCGATGAGGCTTTTACTGAAGACAATGTGCTCATCTATAATTTATTCGCTTATAAAATTCCACAGATAAGTAAAATATATAATAATATATATATATATATATATATGTATGTATGTATGTATATATATATGTACATATTTTCAGATAACCAATGATGAATTGGAAGGTTATTTTCGATGCTATGGCACAATTTCATTTTTCTACGTAAAGGTATCACAAAAAGATTCTTCAAAACGAATTGCTTTTGTTAAATATCTTGAAGCCAAAGGTGCCGCACGGTAAGTGATTAATAATTATGTACAATAAAAATTTCAAATATTTAAGTAGGCTTTTTAATCATTGTTGTATACGAAAATGCGCTTTTTATCATAAGACAAAAAAAAATTTTTTAATTAAATGAAAACAGTTTCAATTCTAATTTTATCGTACTTATATTCTCTGTATGGTGGCCATTTGTGGCATCAGCTCTAGGTATTAAAAGTATCTGGTATAATATATCAAAAATGGTACGCTGAGACTCATTCATAACTCTTTTAAATAAGTTACACCGTTTGTCTGTCTGATTCAAGGATGCTAATGCTTTTTTGCTTTTTAAAAATATATCTTAATGAAATTTTATGAGAGGTCATCTTAGTTAACCTTAGAAATGAATTTTTATGATAGTTCAATTGTAATAATTTGAAGTTTTCATTAAGAAGCCTTCAAATGGATTGTTGTGCAATTTTAAATGTATTATTATAACTATCCTATAAAAATGTTAATCAAGGCGTAGCGAATTTTTATATACAGAATTTTCTCAGAATCAATCATTCACTTAAATTTTTATTTTGATTTTGGGTATATTCAGAAAAGCATTGGCAACCCTATAAAATATTTTACATTCTTGATCAGCCTGAAATTCTGAATCGATTTAGACATATCTGTCTGGCTACCTGTCTGTTTGTCTGTCTCTCTGTCCGTGTATTGTTAATTTCTACCTTGTGGCAAAAAAAGAGGTATTGAATTAAAACTTGGCTGTAATATTCGAAATTTTTTTATCACTCTGTTTGGTATTAAAAATGGGCAAAATCCAGTCAAATGCTAAGCTCACATTGTAATCAAAACTAAGGACAACTCATCAGTTTCTTTTAAGCTTTTGGTTCTTTTAAGTTTTTGGTTTCTTACTCATTATTTGCAAACTGTAAAAGATCGAAAACTGAAATTTTGTACAATTCTTAAAGCTATTGATCTACAATGTTTATCTAAAAATTGTACAAATAGGTCCAGGCTTGCTTGAAATTACATAATTGCAAAAATACCCTTTTTTTTTATTATTGTTATAGTGTCCTTAAACAAGGCAGTCATATATTGAATATGAAGCGGTTTGGTGTTGCAGCTTGTTACAGTTGGCAACAACCAGATGTTTTAGTAAAATCGACAAATATTTCACTTTCGGAAGTATCAATGCCTAGCACTTCTAAGCAATGTAAGATACAGCAAGAAGCGGCAAAGGAAGAACCTTATGCTAATCGGCAGCAAGATAATCTTGTTGGTCCGATACCCGAATTAAAAATCTTAGACTTAAATGATGATGTTTTAAGTCATATTTGCTCACTTATGCGCATAAAAGATCAAATAACATTCTCACGCACTTGTCAACGCTTTCAAGATGTATTTGTTGCATATTCCAAATTAAAATATAAAGTGTTTAATATGGCAAAATTATGGGAGTTGACTTTATGGCAGTCACGCGATTTTTTCCAGTTATGCGGCTCATTTGTAACAACATTATATGGGTTTATACCGATTAATGGGCGTCATCGTCTTGTCGAATTTTGTAGTTTGCATTGCGTTAATGTGAAAATTTTACGCATACCACCATTTAATTTGAAGCCGTTACTTTTGAAAAAAATGATTCATAAAATGAATGGTTTAGCAGAGATCTACATCGTCGGTAATGCCATAGACGATGACTTGATCTATTGGCTGAGTCATTTAGAGCAATTGAAAGTCTTACGTGTCACAGATAATAGTAGAATAACTGGTAGATATATCAGTATGTTATCTCATATTGAAGAATTGTGTTTGAGATATTGCCGTAGTCTGAAAGCCTCTTATATGATTGAGTTTCTCAAGGAATTTAAAAATTTACGCGTTTTAGATATACAACATTATGAATTATGTCATGAATCTTATAGGGCTCTAATCAAATATGGTGAGAATATCGAAGTGTTAAAATTTTCAGCACCAAGAAATATATCATTTGGTGATGTGGCTATGTTGCCAAAATTAAAACACTTGGATTTCGTAAATAATTTTGCAACCGATTCTGATATATTCGTTACATTAGCTGAGCATAAAGCGGATCAATTAGAAGTTCTGATGTATGAATGTAATGTACTTACTGCAGAAACGTTTACCCAACAAACTATTCAAAATATTGCCAAATTGCGTAAATTGAAAATGCTGTCGTGCTGTATACGTTACACTGAAAGTCCTGCCTTCTTAAATGATCTCACGAAATTAAAAGAATTGACAAAATTACGTTTACAAAGTCCATTCTTTGCTTTAGGGGGCCTCTTAGAAATCTTCAAATATTGTCATAAGTTAAACTGTGTAACTATGATTCGATGTCTTCAACTTAACGGGCCATTCGTTATGGAAGCATTAAATATACTTGAAGATTTATATAATCGTCAAATCCGTAGTTATCCGTTACGTCTTTTAATATTCAATTCTGATGTTAATACCGCTGAGACTTGGGTAATTACATTTGAATTGTGATTTATATCTTGTTGCCTTTTTTTTTTTTGCAATTTTTTTATATTTTCTATTAATTTTATTATGGATTTGTCGCATATTTGTGTGGGAATTATGTTATTGGTATGCAGAAAGTTTAGATTAGGCCTACATTTAATTCAATTATTTGCCTTTTGGAGCATTCTTATATAAAAAAAAAAAATTAGTAGAAATTATTAGTAAGCATTAAAACATGTTCCAAATTTTAACCTAAATCGATCGATCTATTAAACAGTTTTTTTTTCAAATTTCACAAAAATTTCATTGTTCTATTTATGAATTATGCGAATTAATCTCTACCAAGAACATTTTGTTACTTTTATTTATTTTTTACTTATATTCCATTTAGAAAAATATTATTAAAAACAAGGAATATGCTTTTCAAATGTACCTACATTTGCCAATGTCTAAGCGTGATTATTTCAATCAATCAGCGAATAGAATTATGAATTTACTTGACGATGATTTTGTATCAGATGAGGATTTAATTGGAGGCAATGGTCTTTCAGGCGATGAAGAATTATCAGATGATGAGTATGAATCTGATGTTGATGATTTATCTAACTCAGATTATTTTGATTCAGATGAAAACCCATTCGATGAAAGTGTACTTGATATTGCCCAAATGGCCAACTCAGATCATTGCGTTTGATGATTGCGATTGCGATTGCGCTTGATCCTAATGTGCCCTAATCTCATTGGATAATATTATATAATTACTGGCTGAGAGGGCTCGAGCAGAAGAAATGTTTCTAATATAATTTAGACATAATACACTTTTCTTTATTGAATAAATCATTACAAATTAATAAAATTCTTTCAATTTAAAAGAAAATGTTCTTTTAATTTACGTATAATTAAATAATTATTAATACACTGAAAGTAAAAGTAATACTTGAATTGGGATCCACAGCAATTCACATATTCCTCTAGTTTGTCCAATTGAACATTAAGATGTTAAATGTCTCGATGTTTATTGCAAAGAACTGTGAAAATACTTTGTGTAGGAAGGTTCAAGTCAAAATTATTCATAACGATTGCAAAATAGTTATTTTCCCAGCTAGTTATGCTACTTTCTATTGCCCAAAGTTTTCGCATCAAAAAGTCTGCGATTAATCTTTTTAAAGAGCTTCGATAAATAGATTGAGAGAACCAATGGCATGTAGTTTCTTATTGTTGAGTGTCCGGCGTATTTTTTTAGTTAAGATACAGTGAAAATGAGGAGATAAAATGGTAAAATTCGTTAAACGTGAGATTCGTCAAGCAAAGGCGAAATTTGCCTTTCAAACTGTCTGTATAAGATATGCTTAAAGGCCTTGGATAAGTAAGGAAATATGTTTAGTGGTTTAAAATCTTTCGACAAAGATGGAAAGGTTGTTTTCAGAATAGATACTATTTTAGGCAGTTTCCACTGATCAGGTTGATCAGCGTTTGCTTGAAAAGCGTATAAATAAGCTTGAAATGTTTAATAGATAATTCATTAAATCATCATGCTTAATCAATTTCAAAATTACCTTATTACCGAAATACAATTCAGATCATGTAATACATCTAAATTCGAATTCACAGTTTTAAAGTAACTTAAAGTTTAAGGCGGCTTATGCAATTGTGTTTATTTTTTTTTATTCTTTTGCGCTTTCTTTCAGTCTTTGAATTCACTTTTAATATTAACGTGATGCAGCTGATTGATAACTTCTCTAATGTATAAATATTTAGTAAATAATATAAATTTAGTATATATTTATTTAGTATATGTATATATCTTTTTCTGTATCTATATATGAAGCAATAAAAAGCTAAAAGTATATTTAAATGGATTAAAAACATTTATTGCGACTGCCCCGACAAAGACCATACAAAAAACCTTCAAGTGAAATAACTACTTAGGCCGTGGTTGTTTTTTTTTAGGCATTACTTTATAACGTTATCATTGTCATGTGAACAACGTTAGTGTAGAAGTAGAAGATATGTCTTATAAATTTTCTAATGTTTAGTTTGGTTGCTTTTCTCAGGGTAAAATAGTTAGAAAAGTGTTGTGTATTTGTTTGTGCGTGTTTTTTTTTTTGTTAGTTACGAGTATATATATTTTTTAAATTTTATACAGTCATAATTCCTACAAATTTAAACTATTTATTAAAAGCTAATTTAGAAGAAAAAAAATGGTGCCATTTTCTTTAAGCTAATGTACATGTGACTTATGTAACATTTTATGATAGAAAAAAGAAAAAACGCAACTAACTTCAACTATTTCCAGCGATAATTTTGTGAGGGATCAAGGACCTTTTAATTTTTGTTCCTCAGAGTAAACAGATAAAAAAGACCGCAATGACCACTAGTAGTGAAGACGTTTTACTGCAAATGAGTGAAGTGCGCTATAAAAAAGGAGATGGCACATTGTATGTAATGAATGAACGTTTAGCTTGGATGGCTGAAAATCGTGATACAGTGGCCGTTTCGCATAGATTTGCTGATATAAAAGGTAAGTAAAAATCGAATTAATTAAATTGAAATAACTGAAATTTAAGTTCTCTGTGGTTTTACATATATATTTTTTAATTTGTTGGTTTTTAGCACAAAAAATATCACCTGAAGGTAAACCGAAAGTACAGTTACAAGTGGTGTTGCACGACGGCAATACATCGACATTCCATTTTGTAAATCGTAATGGCCAACAAGCCATGTTAGCTGATCGTGATAAAGTCAAAGAATTATTACAACAACTTTTACCAAATTTTAAGCGAAAAGTTGATAAGGAATTAGAGGAGAAGTATCGTATATTAGCTGAAAATCCTCAACTTTTATTGCTCTATAATGATTTAGTAACAACTCAGGTAATAACAAGTGAAGAATTTTGGAATACGCATGCTAAAGAGCATGCATTAAAAAAGGTGAACAAAAAACAAACAATAGGTACGAATATGTAAAAGAAGCAAACGCATGTCGGTTATTATCGACTATCATTAAATACCCTACACCACGTAACATAACATAAAATATACATCACATGTATAAATCTCACTTCCAATGTAATATATAAATTATTTCAACTAATAACTTCTCTTCATATATGAAAGGTATACTTTTAATGGATGAAACTATTTTAAGTCATTTTAGTTTATTCAATCGAACTCCATTTAAACTTTATAATACTGTAGGGTGCTGTAGGGTATAATATATGTGTACATATATATATATATACATAAGTACGCAACGAATAAAAATTTGAAATACCTTGTGTCTATTCGTTACTATCACAGGTGTTTCGGGGGCTTTCTTAGCTGATATCAAACCTCAAACTGATGGCTGTAATGGTTTAAAATATAACCTAACTGATGATATTATACATTGCATATTTAAAACATATCCGGCAGTTAAACGGAAACATCAAGAAAATGTACCAAATAAACTGACTGAAGCTGAGTTTTGGACGAAATTTTTTCAGTCGCATTATTTTCATCGTGATCGAATTACAGCTGGTACAAAAGATATTTTCACCGACTGCGGTAAAATTGATGATCAAACATTAAAGGCGGCTGTCCAACAAGGAGCTGGTGACCCTCTATTAGATTTAAAACAATTCCAGGATATACCACTAGAGGAAGGCTTTTGCAGTGTCAATGTTGGTGATAGTAAAGCGAATAGTGGGAATATTGTACATCAAAATATGATTAAACGCTTCAATCAGCATTCAATAATGGTTTTAAAAACCTGCACGGACGTAAATAATCTAGGGAATAGTAAAGGGGCAAAAGAGAAAGCTGAAACCTCAATAAAAGAAAAAGAATCTTTAACTAATGGTGGTAGTAACACGAATGTCAGTAGGAGCGGCGGAGGTAGTGGAGAGTCACTAGTTTCAGGAAATACTATAACATCAGCTAAAAAACAACGTATTATACAAAAAATTCACTATGACGATTTAGCTGACCCTAGCGCAGAGTCCCATTGTAAATTACAGGAAGAAAGTAATAAAAGCAAACGAAAACCGCAACAAATCACCTTGGAAAAAATTGAACGATATTTGCATGGACCAATGCCAAGTTTCTCGTTTGAGTTATCTGAAGATCCACGTCGTATGGACGAGATACAACATCAATTATTACAAAGTACAGAGACTTGGTTGCAACGAACACCGCATAAAGCTTTAATTAGCTCATCGGCGGCTGTTAATGCTTTGGGTGAATTAAGCCCTGGTGGTGCTTTAATGCGCGGCTTTCAAGAGCAATCTGCAGCACAATTGGTCCCACCTGAATTTGAAAAAGATTTACGTAATTTATATTGCTCTCTATTAGAGTTATTAAAACATTTTTGGCGTTGCTTCCCTCCTACTAATCAAGAATTAGAAACGAAGGCTATACGTATGCATGAGGCCTTGTTACGCTTTAAAATTGCCAAATTGCAACCATTTGAGGATCGTGCTATACAAAAATTGTCACCATTGGGTGGCACATTAACGCAACACTTAAATCGTTTATTACAAGCAGCCAATGCAAAGTTTGCTACTTGGCAAAATCGTAAAATGCGCCAACATAAATGATTTTTGCAAAAATTATTACGGAAGTGTTACCGTGCTAATGCAATAGTTCTACGATACCTGCACATTACATAAATAATCATCAAAACATGACGGCGATATTTAACAAAAAAAAACCATCTAAATAATTGTCAGTGTGGTGATTTTAATAATATAACCTTCATATTGAAAATAAATCTTATGAGAAATTTGAAATTCAAACAACTCATATATGTACAAGACATTTTTTCAAATTGTCAAAACAACAACAATAAAAAAGCATTTGCAACATAAAAATAAAAAATGTAAAATGAAAGTTACGCACTCTTTATAAAAAAAAAAAACCAAAACAGATAAAAAATTTTGGCGTAATTATTGATATATGTAACACAATTTAGTTGAAAAAACTCTAAACAAAAAAATATTCTATGTATAAGAGGATCATATCGTAGTTACAAGTAATAAGTTATTTCTAAATGGTTGACAACAAGTTGGAAAAATTGTACCATTATCTTGCAATCGATAATGCATCTTCTTAAATTGGTTTCTTTTCGTTTTAAAAAAATTTATATCATTTTAAAATTAATTATTTTGTTATGTTTATTTAAGCTAAATACTTAATATGAAAATTGTTACAAAGATTTATCGATTTTTATAAAGGTAATAAAAGCAATCTATAGTTTTCGGCTTATTAATTAATTAATTCTATATGCAGGCTTCAGTGTTTGATTTAAATTGAAATTTGTTTATCTTTTGTTTTTTTTTTTTTTGTTTTTTTAGATCTCCTTATAAAACGTCGCTTTAAAATCGTACGAAAATAACTGTTTTAAATTGTAATTCATTTTTCTTTTTGTTTTTCTTTTTTCTTTTTTTTTAGTAATTTTAAGTAAAGCACGTGTCCACTCCGTACAATTATAAAGTATTTTATTTTTCTCTCTATTTCTAATTATGTTACAAAGAACTTAAAATGCAATAAATAATAATTTCAGTTAATAAGATTTTCCTCTTTTAATACTTTATCGATTATATCATGTAATGGAACAGTTATCAAATCTAATATACTTTCCTTACATAATTTTTCATACAGTTGACATTTATTTGTTTTACCATGCCATTCAGCTTTATAATAATTTGATGATAAATTTTCATTACGTGATGCTGTGGGACTAAATAATAAGACAACAATAACAACAAATTATTATTGTAACAAAAATTTTCATTCATTTAGAATACGTACGAGAACAGAATGTGCAATAAATGTCCTAAGATGCCATTCATTCCAAGCATATCGAAAGACGAAGCATTTACTTCACATATTAAACGTAATAAACAGTTAGTGCCGCTTTCAAAGCCATTGCTAAGACAAATAAAAAAAAAAGTAAATCAAACTATTTTCAATTACTTATATTCTTTGTTATGTTGTTTTTCCGTTTTTTCCTTTGTTTTTTTTTTTTTTTTTTTTTGCTTTGACTATAAGTAGCGTCAAGCAGTAGATTCAATCGTCCATTTGCAACTAAATCTAAATCTAAATCAATTTAAAATTTTTAGAAATTATTGTAAACATATATAAATAAAATTCATTTCAAGATAAATTTATTTTGATTGGTTCCGGAGGCGGGAATTTCCTTTTTTAATTTTATGTATGGACAATTGAACAGAGGCCACGTTTTTAATGCTCGGTTTAGATTAAGTCTTATTAGTTTTTTAACAAATAATTTCCTTTCATTAAAGAAGATGGTCATATTTTATGGCTACATTGTGTAAATTATGCGTAATAAGTCGGAAACTTGAAAATTTTTCAAACTTTTTTGAATTATTTTGAAAATTTAATGAGCTTTCTTAATAGTGGCTCAGTTAAAATTTTAAAATTCCCTTTATAAAATGATTTACTATTGTCTACCAACACTCGACTGCTAATTTCCGATATCCGATTTCTGTTTTTCCACCCCCCCTACATTAAATCCACGACTTTCGCGCCCTGACCATCTACTTCGAACCCCCGAACCACGACTACCAATTCCTGATTCATGGCTTTTGACCCTCTTTTCCGACCAACAACTTCTAACATCTCTACCATCGACTATCGATCCTTGGCACCTAACCTCAGGCTTCTGATGTCCGATACCCTTCTTCCGACCCATTGACCCACCAAACCACAACTTTGATTAATTTATGTTAAATACGATTTAATTGGCATACAATTCAAATATCTCTTTTAGGTTTTATGTCTCAATTTCAATTCCAACTTCGGTAATTAACTTGAAAACTTGTGGCAAGGTCTATTAATTCCAGAAAGACTCATTAAAAATATTTATGTCATATAAATTGTTAAGGATTTTCTGCACTTTTGCTTTTTTGTTTTTTTTTTTATTCTGTTGCCAAATAAAACGATCGAATCTTTTGACTTTTTTGGCCGGTTTTGGGATGAAAAGAAAAAAAGAAAAACATATAAAAAAAAAAACGAACAGAGAAGAAAAATCGTTAAAAAAAAACCTTTGAAATTTATGTGCCAATATGTGATAGAAATTTTGCCGTGTTAATAAAGATGGAATTGTATCACGTTTTTCATGTTGATGATTTTGAAAATTTCTATTGGTATTGGAGTTGTTAGTATTACGCTCATTTAATGTACAATTCAAACAATCACGTGTTTGGCTAACAAAAAGATCTTCATCTGTTAAATTTGAAGCATACGATGGTAGAGACCAATTTTCCGGTAAATCATAATTGGCCTCAAAATTATATGAAACAAATACATTACGATTGGGTAAATCTAATGGTACAGCGATAGCGGCAAATATCTAGAAAAACACAAATAAACAAAAAAAAAAAAAAAAAAAAAAAAGAAAATGAAAATATGAAAAAAATAAATAAATAAAATGTAAGAAATTAAGTAATTGAAAAATTTTTTATATATAAACGAATTATTATTGTTATAATTAATAATTATACTCCATAAGCATATTTGATGGATAAAATAATGTTGCTTGACTTTGTTTAAAATTAAGCCACAATAATATTTGATATGATTGCGCAAGAAATCTCGAAAGCATCTTTTAAGGCATAAAAATTGTTTAAAATTCTTTAACAAACTGATCAAACTAATTTATTAAGTAAACTGGTAAAAAAGCACAAGCATCAGAATATGATGATGATAAAGAAAATAGAATAAATTCTTTTTTTTTTTTTTTGCTTTTTTTTCCTTTTTTTTTTTTTTTATTTAGAGTTTACTCAGATAATTAAACTTGTCACTCATTTTAAACACTTGTTAATTGATTTGATCAGTACTTGTACTCTTTTTTTTACTGTTCTTTTTTTCCTGTTTTCTTTTACATGCTTTGGTTTTGTTATAGTTGCATTTTTGCGTTTTTGTTTTTCTCACATTTTGTCATAAATAGATAGAATATGTAAAAGAAAGAGTTTTAAGGCATTTTATTGAGAAATTATTTGCAATTCTATAGTAAGCATGCAGAAAGTTTTAATCTTCTTAAGATCGTACTAGAATTTGGGAGATGGATGGGCTGGTTACATTTGCCATCACAAATAAATATGGCCTAAATATATGGATAAATATTTAGATTTTAAATCAATTGAAAGGGGCATTCATTAAATTGTTAAACATAAATTTCAAATGGGCGTGGCCAATTATAGTGTATACCACAAGTAATTTAGGGTTACTTTAGCGGCAAAATTATATGAACCACTTTAAAATTTGCATGCATGAATATTCTGGTTCATGGAAAGTACCAATAATAATCCTAACGAATAGACGTACGAACTGACAGACGGACAGACGGACAGACGGATAGACGGACAGATGAACAAAGTATGCTAGAATGTTTTAGAATGGTATGCAATTTATACATAAAAATTTTATGTACATAATATTTATACAAATATACTTTTTAGGGTTTTTATGTTTTCATTTCATTTTATTATAAGAGCCCTAAAGGAAGGCCTTGTACGACCGACCGATCGATCTAGTTAAATTCTTAAATATAATTTTTCAGTTTTGTAATTTTCAATAAAATAATTTTGTTAAATGTTTGAAAAAAATTAGGCTAGTCTTATTGATATCCATTCGTTCTCTTTATAGTTTACCTTTAGGCCTTAGATATTAAAAAAGAGATATTTGGACGTAGATTGGATTACAAAAAAAAAAGTTTGATAGGCCTTCTATTTTTCACATGATTATTTTAAATTGTTTGTGTTTTTCTTTGAAACAATAACTATGAAATTTATAGACGGTCGCGGCCGACACCCTACATAAGCTGCAACTATCTTTACTTAACATAATTGAAAAGTCAGTTAAGAGAATTACAAATCAACGAAGCAAAAAATCATAATTTTTTAAATTATTTGGAAATAATTTGAAAGACTTGTTATATGGACCGATCTGGATTAAATTTGCTATGCATGTTTTTTATATCAAAATGAATTGATACGTTAATTTTCAATAAATAGTAACTTCTTTTTTAAGATAAACATTATTTGGGGCGTGGCAGCAACCACTTTCGGTAAGGTTCAGGTTTGGGCCAAAGTACACATTAAAAATATCTCAATAATGTCGACTTTTCGAGCTTGTTAATAAAAAATTACATGGTCAAACAGACGGACATTCTTAGATTCAAAATCGATCGTTAAAATAAAATAAAAGTTAAATCTATCTCAAATTTTTCTGGATATTACAAACCTTCCGCTTTAATACAACGAAAAGCTTATAGGGGGCACTATTTAAGAGAATCTATTTATTTTATTCATAGCTTTCCATAGAAGCTTTTATATTGTTTGACATTACCAAAAAGTTTCAAGTCAAGTTAACTGACACAGACATTAAGATATGGATGGAAATGGAGATGAAGATAGAAAGACAAAGAAAATAAAGTGTAGAAAAAAAAATTAATAATTTAGATTAGTTTAATCCAGTGAACTTAGATGGAATATGAAATAAACAATAAGCTCGCTAGTTGGAGTGTTTTAGATTTAAGATTTAAGAGCTTTTTTTTTTCTTATCTTTTTCCTTGCGTTATTAATTTGATTATAATTTTTTTTTTTTACTATAACACTTTTGCAATAATGAAATATATAAAAATTATATACAATAATGGAATTTAAGTTTCCTGAAAATGTAAATGTACAAAATAAACACTGAAACTTTTATTTTCTTTATAAACCATAACCCAAATATAACTTTAAAGCTAATGACCATAAACGCTACCATCAAATGTTTATTCAACATTGAATTTCTATTAAAATTTGGATTCATACGGCTATCTTTATTAATAGCTTGGTCTCTGGATCTGCCTGTCTACTTGACTTGTAGAAATTGAGATAACAACTTTAAAAAAACAACCAAAAAAAATTATATGAAATGTTGTAGAAGTTATCTCATGGACGGTTATATAAAAAAAAAATGACCCATAATGCTAACTAAACTTTGAAAATAGTGTTCTACTTTAAACAAAAAATTGAAACTATTTTATATGAATTTCAAAATGGCAGATATATTTTCTTGTATTAAATTGGATTAAAAAGTCAAAAATTTAGGCTATTCAAGCCATCTAAGAAATTGCATGCCAAAATATATGTATAAAGAAGCTTTAAAGAAGCTTTGAATTTGAAAATTGTCTCTATATCTATTGTAAAATTTTATGAATATAAAAATACGTTGTCCAATTATCCAATTAATAGCTGATATCGATTAATATCCAAAATCATTAATGATTTAGGTTCGGACAATACAAAATGTCACAAATAATTGCAAAAGTAGCTGTAATCAAAAATATTATAGATGATAATCACTTAGTTGCCAAGCCAATGCCAAATCAATGCCAACCAAATCACAAATCACTTAGTTACCAAATCAATTCATGTATAAAAAGGTGTAGGGCCATCATAAAATCTATTGTGATTGAAAACTTGTTATAAAATAAAATTTATGTTAAATTAATGTTTAGATCATAAAATAGAAAGAAAGTATAAGTATAACAATAAAACAATCAATAATTTTAAATGGCCTTCATATAGAGCCCATAAAATCATCCACATATACTCCATATACTTGGCAAAATTGTAACATTAAATGTTACTTTTTCCTTGTAGTTTTTCTTTTTGTTTTTTTGTTTTTTTGTTTTTTTTTTGGTTCCTATCGTGTTCAATAGTGGACATAAATTTTAAGTGAAATGTTAAAAACGAAAATGTACGAAAAAAAATTTATTTATTTTACGCATTTTTATATTTTTTTTGTATGTTACATACTTGTGCAAATATGTGTAACATCCAGTTGAGATAGACCCATCTTTTATTTATACCAATCGATATAGAGTTACTTCTTGATTCGATTTACGTCCGTCTGTCTGTCTGTTGGTCTGTCGATCTGTCTGTCCATTAATGTAAATTCATTATCAAGCTACAGATCGCAATTTTTGAGATGTTTTAATGAAATTTGTTACGTAAATGTATTTTGGTTCATAGATGAATGGTTCATAGAGATTAGTTAAAATTGAATTATTTTTACGATTACTTCTCGCATACCGATTTTCTTAAAAAAATGTCGTTATATGGAAAAAATTAACAATTTTAAAGATATTTTAACATAAATTTGCGTTTAATTATATTTTGATATAAAGAATATGGGTGCTAAATTTGATTCACATCGATCCATTTTTAGATCCCTTGCTCATATAACGTCTTTTTCGAGAAAAAAAATTCATTATATGAACAAAAGTGATAATTTTTAAATATATATTAATGAAAATTGTCTTTGCTTTGTATTTTATCATAAAAAATATTTCTATAAAATTCGGTCCAGATCGGTCCATTTTAGTCAGATGTAACAAACTTTATGAGTTAAAATTGCTCAATTAATTGACAAATTACAATTTTTTCATTTCGTTGATTTGCAATTCATTGATTTGACTTTTTAATCACATTAGACAGGGTGGTGTAGGGTAATTAAGGACCAGCTTCGATCGTTTATAAGATTCTTACTTTTTTTTTACTTTTTTTTCAGTTGATTAGCAATGTCAACTTATTGTTCTTTGTTTTATTTTTTTTTTGTAATTATTTACATAAATTTTTTTAGCGTTTTACATTTCTTAATATAATTTCAGTAATTAGGATTTAATAGTACCCTACATCAGTTATGTTACAAGCTATGAAAAGTTTTTGCAAGATTTTTCAATTGTTCATAACTTCAGTCCTTTTTTGTAATGCTTAATATCGAATCACTTTTGTTAAGAAACATTTTGAAAAGTCAAATTGTTCATCTAAAATTTTAGATGATTTTTTTTTGTGCAATTTGAACTTTTTAGGGTTGAATCACCTTTTATCATCAATCGCCACGTAAAGTTTCATTTACGAAGAAAAAGACAAAATTTTTAACAAAAATGTGTAAAAAAAATGTTTTTTCAAAAATTGAAAAGAGTTTTGAGAATTTTTTTTTTTTTTTTGTTAAAATAAATAGATTTTCTTTTGCAGCCTCTGTCATAAAAGCCAGAAGAAGTTGAGATGGATCCACAATTTTTTTTTTATACCAATCGATTCGGATTCTACTTAAGGTGAGCTGTTCATTTTTGCGTCTATCCGCTTAAAGTCTGTCCATGTAAATTTTTTTTATTTAAAAAAAATTTAGTGTACAGCTAGAAGTGAATAAAACGCAGCTTTATGTACCAAAATTTGTTCCAAATCGGTTCATTTTCGGAATGCCTTCCCATATAACAAACTTTTCATAACATTTAAAAATGAAAATTGTCTAACTTTCTTGACTTGTTATTCATGTACTTGACTTTTTAATCCCGTCAAGTAAAGTTCTGTAGGGTATTTAAGAGTCGGCTCTCGACTCGATCGAGACTTTACAGTACTTAATTGTTTCTTCTTATCCTTGAACTTTCTTTCGTTTTTCGTGTGGTTTGTTTATTTTAAAATATATTTTCACAATATTATCCATATTTAAATAAAATTATCCACATTTTCACAACATTATCCAAGTTTTATATTCTCATAACACTATGTATTACATATACATGGGCATGAATGTCGGTACATTGTTACATTATTATTACTAACGGTTGTTGTGTTGCTGTTGTTTAACACAATAAATCTATGAAAAGCTTCATCATTCATAAATTTAAGGTATGTGGAGAAGTTGCCATTGATCTAGACCGACTATTAAATATCTTACATTAAGTTTTTTTTAAATCTACTTATCATAGAATTTGCTTTAGTGTGTGCGTGTAGGCAAAATAAAAAATAAAAGGGCATTGAACCTCTTCAATCTATTAAGTCAATTCAAAAGAATCTATTTTAAAAAAAATTTCTTAAATGTTAAAAAAAATTCATGGATTATTTATTACGATTTTCTTTAAGTAAAGGCGTGATAAGAAAATTGATGCCATTCGAGATTTCTTTAAGAGAATTTGCCAATAAATTAAAACACATTCTCACATTTCACTAAATTTCCTCCAAGAAAATTTTAATGTATGAATTTTGCATAGAAAAATTCATCTATATGAAGCAATCGCAAAACGAATAGATCAGATTTAAATCGATTCGTATTTTTGGCTATATTTTGAATACATTGAGATCATTTAATAGTTTCATCTTCAGATCTGCTGCATAACTTTAGCTTACTATAAGCCACGGGCCTTCCTACCACACTGCTTCTAAACTCACGACCTCTTACCCCACGATTTTTCTAGACCAGAACCCTTTATGCGCACTACCCAATTCTCCTTTTAACTCTCTACTCTCTGACAGCATGACCTCATGACGCTTCATTGCTTTTAACCCTTTACCCTTTAACACCCTTTTTCTTATACTTCGACACTCGGACAAATTGAACAAAATTGTTTCGAGAATCTTTTAAGCATCGCTTTTAACTTTTCTATAGCATTAAGCATCACATAATTCATGTCTTTTCATAATTCATTGATTTTTAAGTGAACAAAAATTTTTACCTTGTCGGAATCGTATTACACAATTACCTTCATATAAATTATAATCCAAAATGTCACTTTCCAAAAATGTATCCTTGTGAAGTGCTGCAAGATATATTTTGCAGCACTTTTTTTTTGCATCGTACTTTTTTGCATGAACCCATTTGTCTATGTCTAAATTGAGAGCATTTTATGTATTTAATTGTTAATAAGTAGAAGCAGATGAAATGAGGAATTCAGGAGGGAAGACAAAGCAAAGAAAATTAAGCTGTATTTGATTTTAATTAATTTTATATATTTACTTAATCTGTTAGATTTTGTGAAATAATTTTTCTTGCTATTCTTATATTTTTTGTAAAAATATAATCTATAAAAAAAAACCCGATTGAAGGCAACTCCTAAATACTCTGCATTAATTAATTCCATTAAGAATTTGAGTAAACCAATTTCAATATTTCAGATTAGAATTTTTAGTCCGTTTGCGAAGCTTTTTAATTGTTAAAGGGAGTCCAAAAAATGAATCTATTTGGATCAAATTTAATGCACACAATTACCACCTAAAAACTAAGTTAAACTTTTTTTGTTATATCAAAATTTTTGTCCTATGTTACCCATAATATTACTGGAGGTTTTTAAGCCAAAATATATTTATGGACCAAATTTTATGTAAACAGCTTTTAAAATACCGGCCTATAATTTGATAACAGATTTACATACGTAAACTTTGGACGGACAGAGTAATAAACAGACAATAGGGTATGACGGAAACACAGCAAGAAGGACAGTGTAGTGAGTGTTTTACAGGCATAACTGCATGGTACACAAACGTACATAATGAGCGCTAGCGTTGGTAATCATGTCACACATAGTGCATAGTACCGTCACGACTAGCTTCCAATTTAAGAGCTCGTATTGCACCTTATATACATGTCTTAATCTTTGGTATCTAGATTCGGAGCCTCCCCATTACTCCTTGGCTTAGTTTGGTTAGCTCAATAAGCCTACCCAGCTACCCATTTTCTTCGGGAAATGGGATCCTGCATGACAAGCATATGTAAGTTTGAACGAGCAACGCCCGTGATATGGGCACCACAACCCCTACGAAGCCAGCCACAATATCACCACAGTGGTCATATTAAAACTTTTGATCCCGTGGTACCAAATTAAATTTTTGCCCCCTGATGGCAACGGAAAACCAACGACCATTTCATAAGCCACTCCCAGTTGAGCAGATGCTTCTCGGAGCTGGTTGCCCCCACAACAAGAAGGACAGACAATAAGACTGGCAAACGAGCAGACTAGATTCAGAAAGTAATTCCATATCGATCGGCAACAATAAAAAGTTGGATTCATCTCAAGCCCTTCTGGCCAACACTCTATACTTTGTGCTAGCGGTATAGTCATAAAAATACAAATAGGAATACAAGAAAGAAAAGAAAAGAAAAGAAAAGAAAAGAAAATAAAAGAAAGAGGAAAAACAGAAACTTTTTAAGGCACTTGAAAACTTCAGGTTTTTTTTATTGTTTGAAATTTGCTTTTTTTTATACTCTTTATATTCCATTCACATTAAAATGTAAATAATCTTATTGTTAATTTTATTTCTAATATTATTGTTATATATATATGATAATATCATACCAGAATATTTACAAAGCAACGGAAAGCTGAGGGGAAGTATTTTAAGAAAATTTTATAACACTAAAATAATTAAATAACGCGAAGAGAATAAAATTTCAACGTAAATGCACATTTTCAATAGAATAAATAAAATATTTGCCATATTTTCAAATTGTTAATGTTGTTGTTATATAAAAAATTTCAATTGTACTTCCTACTTTTTGGTTCAGAAGACATTTAGATCTATAAATAATTGTTTTATATAATTTATCAAAATTTTCTATAGTTTTTCCATATTTTGTTATTCTTTTTTTTTTTTTTTTTTGTTCCTTTAAAATAATTTGATGATAATTTTTTAAATGCTCACAAAGGGCAATTTCATTGCATGTATAATGATGGAAGTTTCATTGCTTGAGAAGTTTTCTTTTATTTAGCTATTTCTTGCTAAATATATAAATTTCCTGCCACAACACATTAGAATCAGCATAAAACAACAAAAAAAAAAAGAAACACATAAGCAAACAAAATGTAAAAATAAGCATTGAAATGGAAAAAAAAATAATTAACAAGTAAGAATTTTAGAGTCGTTCAAGGCAGACTTTATGAGTATTCTATCAAATAGTTAATAAATATGTATTAAAATTAAGAAGATTAAGAAAAATAGAACAATTGCAAAATGAATTGGAAATTGTTTTGAATGCATTTTTAAATGATTTGAATAGTTTTTTATATAGGAAGGGGTCATAAAAATGATCCAATATGGACCAAATTTGATATACACTCATTTTATATTAAAATACTATGGTTTATCAATTTTTGTTAAATTATTTTCAAAATTGTAATAATTTTTCATATAACGGGTTTTACCCGGAAAAAGCAAAATATTCATTTTATGGAAAATGCTTTTAAATATGATCCGATTTATTTCATTTGCAATAGATTGCACCTTTCAATGATGTAGAGCACAATAAGAATAATAGGATGGAAAAAAAATATATAAGAAATACAATGATTATGTTTGCTTCAACTGAAAGTTCTTCTAGAGTTTTCATGCTTTATTATGACTTTGCCATGACTTCCTCTTTTCTTTCCTTTTCCTTTATCCGTTAATTTTTTGTTCTTTTTTTTTTTGCCTTAAGGTTATGATTCCATAAAGATTTTTTTCCTTCCCTTCACATTGCTTTGTAAAAAACAATTATTTCACCACAATAACAAATAAAAATTCCAAAAATTTAAAGAAACCAAAATAAAAAAAAATTTAAGAAAATTATATTTGGCTGAAGCCAAACATTGGATACCCACTACCCAAACCACTATCCATCATTAGGAAATAGAAAATTTAAAGCTAAAAAAAGTTAAATCTTAGTATTGCACAATGTCGCTTACAGCGTGGTCAATTTTGCATGACTTTTGGAAAGATTTTATGGATCAATAGCCTTAAAATTTGTATAGAATTTCAGCTTTCTATATTTTACAGTTTGCAAGTAATGGGTAAACAAACATCAAATTTTGCTTTAAAAAACTGATATTCTCAGTTTGCGTTTCGTTGTGGGCGTGTTTTTCAATCGATTTTACCCATTTTTCAATATCAAACTGCCTGCAAGAACTTCCGTAAAAATTTCAGCTTAACATCCTTTTTTTTTACGACCAGAAAATTGTTAATATATACGGGCAGATGGACATACATGTCTAAATCGATTCAAAATTTGATGCTGATCAAGTACAAAAATATTTTGTAAGGTCTATGACGCTCTTGTTTTTATCATAATGTTACAAACATTATGATAAAATGTATATAAATTTTATAAAAAGGATTTTTTATGAGAGCAGTGTACCAAATACCTAAATTTTTTGTAGGAAATATGTATCAATTTTCATGGAAATGCGAGCATTAAAGTGTTCTCAGTTATGATTTCAAAAATGGACAGACGGACATATGGACATATGGCTATTTAATTCATTAAATTATTTCTAATTAGATTGTTAAAATAATTCAAATTGAAATGAAATGTAAAATTTTTGTCAATTTAACATCGCATATAAAAAATTTTCAATGTCAATTCATGTATAGAGTGCAAAATTTGTTACTCATACGCCATGTAAGCCAACAAAAAAAAGGCAAGAAAAAATCAAAAAAAAAAATAAAAAAAGTCCAAAAATCGATTTGCAACTTTTAATGTACTGTAGATTTTTTTTGTTGTTACTGTTGTTATTGTTGTTATTGTTGCTTCTTGAAAACATTCAATAAAATAGCATAATTTTCCTTCATTTCAATTTAATACGAACAACATTTCTATTGATCTGGATATATCGAAAAATTATCATTCTCTTCTTCTTCTTTTGATTTTTTCTTCTGTGTTTCTTACAATTTCTCAATAAATGATTATAATATGGAAATATATAAAGAAAAATCGAGATACGTTTATTTAGCAAAATGTGAAAGTACAAGTAATTTCTTTAGAATCAAAATAAAAATAAAAACATATATTGCATTATTAGCATGTTCATCACGATAATAATCTTAATCATGTTGATGTTGATGATTTTTTCCATTAATATATTGAATGTTCGTTCTGTGTATGTAATAAAAACAGAAATTTCAATTTTCGTTTTTTTGATTTTACTTTTTTCAGCAAAGAACTCAATTAAATAAAAAAATCGATGTTACTACAATATGATAACATAACATATTACCGTAACATTTTATCAAAACATATTACTTTTTACAGAATATATGAAACTTCTTTGACATCAATTGACAGACTGGAAATCCAATTATATCAATTATTTCATTTCTTTTTGTTTTTTTTTTTAATAGATCCATTTGGTTGCCAAATTGACTAAGCTTGAAAAATCAGTCTCTGATATGTGGGCGATATGTAAACTCCATATGTAAACTCCATGCCTGAAAACTTTGTGATAATCATATCGTTCAAATGTGTAAGCTTCTTACGTGACATTTCCGTTAGTATAAGTCCAGTACTTTTTTAAAAATTTCCAAAAATCGATTATAGTTGAAGTTGTAGAACACTCCATTGATAAGGTTTAGTTTTTTACATACAAAATCATTAGCTCAATTCAAGTAATTTCTTTAAATTAGAAAAGTTTTTATACTTTAAAGCAAAGCTTAATTTCGATTGCTTTCGACTTTTTAAACCTTAAATTTGTTATTGGTATTTTTGAATTCCTTTTATTGTCCATTCTTTGCGTCTTCAAGGTCTGGAAAAATTTTTGTTTTTTTTTTTTTTTTTTTTTTTTTGGAAAAATTTCGGCAAAGCCCCAACGAAAATTCATGAAATGATATTCATTACTTTGTTATGGTCTTATTATGCGATAAGTCATTCGTAAAACTAATAGCAGAAAAATTTTATGTATTCACATCGTTTCTTCAAAGCGAAACTTTCTACATGGAAAATTTTTCGTCTTTCATGGATTCCTCTTTGACCACCCTTTATCATAGTTTTTATATTTTGTTTTGTATGAGCTTCTTTTTTTTGTTTAGATATCTAGACAAAACTTACACCACAATAGAAATTGGTGAATTTAAGGTTTTTTTTTTATTTTTTATGGTTTTGTGTCTGTCCTTCCAAATGCAACATATTAAGGCATACAAATAAATTAAAAAAAAATACTAAATTGAAAAAAAAAAAAAAAAAAAAAGAATAGTAACAAAAAACTAAAAATAGCAAATCAAAAATTATCATACAAAGTTGTATCAGTGAAGTTCTTAATCACATATACGTACACACATGCGTATGTTGTTAGTGTTCTTTTTCTATGATTGCAGGTATCAGGATTGTTATAGGTTTGTGCAAATGTTTGTAATATTTAAAAAAAGTTGATACAAATGCAACTTTCATTCGATTCAAAATCATTTTCTAAATCAATTTAAGCGTGTCCATTTGTCTGTAACTCGGTTAGCAAGATAGAGGTAACAATTTTTGAGATATTTTTATGAAAGTTAAATACAAGAATGATGTTTAATTGAGGGATTAATCTTGTTAAATAAGGTTAGAAGTTGGACATTTTGTGAATCCCTTACCATAACACGCCTCTATCGTAAAGGCCGTTGTTATATGGAAAGAATTTAAAATTTTGAAAATATTTTAACAAAAATTGGCATTTTATTGTATTTTGACATAGAAAGTTTATGTACCGAATTTGGTCCAATTCGGGCTATTTATACGACCACTTCCCATACAACGCTTCTTCGTAAAGGCAGGTGTTATATGCAAGAAATTTACAATTTTGAGAATATTTTAATAAAAATTGTCATTTTATTGTAATTTGACATAAAAAATATGCGTACCAAATTTGCTTAAAATTTGTCCAAATTTTGACCATCTTGTGATATAACGAACTTTTCATAACATTTAAAAACTACAATTTTTTACTTTGTTAACTTATATTTTTTTGCATTTAGTTCATTTAATTTGTCTATTTGATTATATTAAGCAAATAGTGTAAGGTATTTAAGAAGCGGACTTCATCAACCAAAAAGTGAAAATTTTTTAGTAGTTTTTTATTTTTTTCTTGTATTTAGTTTAGATAACTCTCTTGTTATTTACTGCAATAATATTTAATTTTACTATATCAAATAATATGGCTAACCTGTGTATGTGTATGTATATGTGTATGTGTATGTGTATGTTTACACGTACATATCAAATACCCTTTTACGGCATTATAATAAAAATCAATTGTTGACAAGTTTATTAATGTTGTTCATTAATGTTGTTCTTTTTACCATTATTGCTTTATATTATTATTATTGTATTATATGTAATATAATTAATAAGTTTTATATATGTTATATGGTAACATACCTTTTTACATTGTAATAAACATATGACTGAGGAAATAGAACAAAAATAACAAGAAATTGTTTATAGTAGAAAGAAAAATATAATTTATTATTGAAATTTATCTATAATATCTTCTTTAGGTTTTATAAATAAATGTATTATATTACCATATATATACATACACATACATATATTGCATACATATACAAATACGTGTACATTCATGGTCATCTATAGAATTCATGTTAATTTGTTGAATTTTGAAATTTGTTGAATGAAAATTGTAAGAAATGTATAAAATTGCCGGCAGCAATGTTTATCATATTTATTTATTTAATAAATTATATACATACGTACTATGATTATTAAACTTATACAAAGTGAAAGAGATAGAGATAGCAAATACTTGAATAAAATCTCATGTGATTGAAGCGAACTAAATCAATTAGTTTGCAATATTTATTACAATTATCTTTAATTATCTGGTACTATTTTACAATATTTTTGAAATACCTAAAACAAAAACAAAAAAAAAAAAACATCTCAATCAACAATTATTTGGTTAATTTTGTTAAGGCTCTAGTGCGTAATTTTAATTATTTGATATCAAACGGCTTTAAAAGGACTTGGCTAGAATTAACTCAACCATACAACATGTTTTCAAATTTAAACAAAAATAAAATGGCAATGAAAGGTAGAATGGAGAAGGAGAAGCAGAAGGAGAAGTTGAAGTTGAAGGAGAAGTAGAAGGGTAAAATGCTTTTAACGCTTTATGTATAAATTTCACTGATTTTAAGCAATTGCCTGATTTCAAGTTATTTTCTTTTATCTTACTCGTTTTATTTCTCCCCTTCTCTATCTATCACTCAGTATCTCCTTATCTTTCATACACTTTACAATTGATAGAAAGACATAAAATGGAAAAGAAAAACGCTAATAATTCAATTGTAATGATTCTTCCTCACAAAAAATTTTAACATTAAAATATATAAAAATTTTCTACAAAAAAAAAAAAAAAAGCAATTAAAGATGTTACAAACGATCGGAGTCAACTTTTATATACCCTACAGAACATTGGAAAAAATTGGTTAAAGTATTGGAAAAAATTAACAAAATTATATGCCAAAAAAGAAAAAAAGCGGCCAAAAATTTTAATTTTTTAATGATTTGCAAATGGATCGATTATAAAAACCTTAAGTCGATTTGCATTCAAAAATGTTCAAAATTCTAAAGTCTTTTTTTTTTTTTAGGAAGAAACCAATATCTGGGAAGTGGTCGTAAAAACGAATCGATTTATATCTAATTTGATAGATGTACTTGATTATGTCAAGATTCAATAATATTCCAATTTTGATTAAATTATATTCAGAATTGCAACTTTTTTCCATTTAAGAAATTTTTTAGTGAAAAGATGGTCGGAGTCGAATCACATATTATTAAAATATCTCTAAACTTACTTACGATTGAGTAGTTTGATAAATGGAAATAAAGAACAATTTAAATCAAAATCATTTTGCGATTTTCATAGATCGCTATAATAAAAATTAAAGTCAATCTATCTAACAGCTACAATAATTGTTATGGAGCATAACCTTAATAAAGATTTTATTGTTGGTCATTCTAAAAGAAAAATTTGCAAAACTAATGGTATTTTATTCCTTTTCACTCCGTTAATTTTTCAATTTTCTTTTTCTTGTTTTTTTTTTTTTTTTTTTTTTTTTTTTTGTAATTTTGTACCCTGCACCACTTAGGAGGGTACAGGATATCATAAATTTTTTGAGAAATTGAGTTAGATTCACATTTTATTATAACAATCGACTCAAAATCACTTCCTTATTCGATTGAAGCCTGTCTGTCTGTCTGTCTGTCTGTCTGTGTAAATTTGTTATCAAGCTATGAGATCTTTTAATAAAATTTGAAATGGTTTCGGCCCAGGCATGAAACATATTGAAAATGGTTAAAATTGGAACATTTTTATGATACCGCCTCATAAAAAGAGTTATGCCTTTCTATAAAAAAGTTGTTATATAAAAAAATGTTACAATTTTAAATTTATTTTAACGTAAGTTGGAACCGAATTGTATATTAACATAAAAAATACATATAACAAATTTGGTCCAGATCGATACATTTTTTTGTACCTTCTCTTATATAACAAATTTTTTGTATACTTGAAAAATTACAATACTCCCAAAAATGGGCTTTACATTCTCTTATTTGACATTTAGGGTGACTTTGATTGTAAAGTAATTAAAAGTCGACTTCGATCGGACTATAATGTTCTTACTTAATTTATTTGGTTTTAATAGTTTATTGTTAGACAATAGATACACCCCAAAGTACAAACATTATTCAGGATAATGGTTTGTTAAGAACCAATAAAAACGTGACGTTAAAAAAACCCCCCAAAAAAAAAAAAAAAAAGAAAAGGAAATGCTAAAAGAAGAAAAGTAAAACAAATAAATACAATATAATTGATTATAATTATGAAATCATCTCAAATATTTAAAATTTTTTCTTAGATAATGTAAATCAAATTTTATATAAATTGTATGCCGGAAGAAATTTTTAGTGCTCTATAAAAAAATAAATTAAAAATCTAGAACGGAAATTTTGCTTTCATATAAATAGTTATTTCTCGGATGATTGCTTTGTGCATATTTCATATAAAATATGATTCCATACAAATAAAAATTTTCCTTATAGATGATTTTATTGATTTGTAACAGAATATTTTAAAAACTATTCAAAATTTGTAAATTTTTTCTTACTTTTTTTTTTTTGACTTTTGGTATCTGTGTCTAAACATAGGCGAATATGGATCTATTCAAAAATATATTTATACGTTTGTGGTTAATTAATTATTTAGTATTAGGTAATTAATTATGATATGAATTAAATGCTTTATAAAAATATAAAATTACACGTTACATATATAGAAGAATATAAAATTATTGTTCCGAAAATTTCTACAAATTCTACAATTCATTGTAATAAGATTTTTTTATAGTAAAAGACTTTCGCAATTGACTCACATTCGACAATGAACAATAAGTGATGCTTGAACTATAAAGTATTCATTAAACAATAAAAAATTAAATAAGAATTTAAGACGTGCTTGGTATCGACTCTTAAATACTTTACGCTACTTTGCTTAATAGTCAAATAAGAGAATTACAAGCCAATAAAATTGAAAGAAATTATAATTTTTCAATTATTTAAAAAAGTTCGTTACAATGGTCCTAGTGGTCCACATAAGAAAAACCTATCTGGACTAAATTTGGTATGCATAGCTTTTATTCAAAATTTATTCAAAATTCAATCTTTTATCCATAAAATGACTTTTTTCGAAAAACACGTTTTATGAGGAGGGGTTGTAAAAATGGGATGATTTGAATCAAATTTGGCATATATGTTTTTTTTAGGTTAAAATACTATTCAGCGCCAAGTTATGCTAAAATAAATATAAAAGGTGATTTTTCTTTATGGGGCGTGATCGTAAAAATGGTCTGATAATAACCATTTTCAATAGAGTTCATCTCTGGGTCTAAACATAATTTAGTATCAAATTTTACTAAATTATCTCAAAAAATGCGACCTGTAGCTTCCAAACAAATTTTTATTGACGGACAGATAAACGGTCAAGCAGGCTTAAATCGAATACGAAAGTGATTCAGAGTCGATTGTTATAATAAAATATGAATCTATCTCAACTTCTTTTGCATGTTGTAAACATTAGCATAAATTTATAATATCTTGTTTAGTGTAGGATATAAAAATAAACAAAAAGAGAAATAAATTTAAAAGTAAAAAGAAAGAAGAGAGTGAAAAGTAATAACGAATTATATTTAACTAAGAAAAGAAGACGAAAAATTTCAAGTGCACAAAAATGCTTAATGTTAGTTTGAGATACGAATTCATTTTAACGGAAGCACTTAAATAAAGAAATTGTAAAGAAAGTACTGTAACAAAGTAAAGAGTAGAATTAGAAAATATATATATATATAATTGTCCACATTTTTTCTTTTCTTTTCAGATTAAATCAATCGACAAGAGAAAATGCAAAAAAAAAAAAAAAAAAGAAACGAAGAAAGAAAAATTATTGAAAAATTTGAGTAATGTCAAAGTGGATAAAATCGCTACAAGGTTATTATTATTGAACGTTAAAAGTGAAAACAAAATTAAATTAAGTAAAAAAATATTTTACCAATTTTATCCACAAATCTATAGTAAATTATTAACTATATCAAATAAATAGACAGAAATCATTTCAGAAAATGATTCTAAATCGGTGAAAGCAACAAACTTTACTATTAATAAAATTTTATTATCAACTTTACTAATCATCGAATATCGTAATAGTTCTTTGGCTGCTGTTTAACTAGATCACAATGGGCGTAATACTTGATCAAAACAGATATCTAAGAAGGCAAAGCATGCTTAAATCAATTCAGTACAATTTTTTGAATTGTTGATTAATAATAATAAAAAATCGATTTATATTAAATTCTTGTCAATGCAAATTTATAAGATGTTAAAGTCACAATTTATAGGTTTTTCTTTTTTCTTTTTATAGCCACCATTCAGAGTTTGGAGGTATATTCATTGTGTCACTTTGTCACTGTGCTTCTAGCTGCCAAAAGAAAGCCCCGGAGAAGGCACCACAAAGTATCGATTTAGGTAGGTGTTAACATTCTCCTGATCGCAAAAAAAGAAATATCAAGCTCAAATTTGGTAAGAATATCACAAGTTCCTGCAGGCAGTTTAATATTGAAAATGGATAAAATTGGTCAAAGGACACGCCCACAGCGAAACCTAAATTGAGAATGTTTCAGGTTTTTTAAAGCAAAATTTGTTGGCTTTTTGCTCATTACTTGCAAACGTCAGAAGATAGAAAGCTAAAATTTTATACAAATATTAAGGATATTGATCTCCAATGGCTGTAGCAAAATAATGTAAATCCACAAAGGTACCTACGTGAAAAAATTATAACTTTTTTAAGTTTAAGTTCTCTATTTACTATTGAAAAAACTGAATACGTCTCTGAATCGTAATATCAAGATGTTTGAATGTGGAGGTTTCCAAGATTTGGCTCCAACTAAATATAATAATCTTATATGCCTGTTTCTTGAGTCATTTGTTCGATTATTATAAGTATTTTTTTCATATTTAAATCTTATCTTTCCATAAAGAAATCTTAAAATGTAAAAAAATTTAAAATTAATTGAATTGAATTGAAATATTTTTACCATTACGCCATTAAATAGTTTCTTCAAGTAAGATTTTTTTTTTTTTTTTGTTTTCTACCACTATCTACCACTATCTACCACTATCACGATGGTCAACATTTATTATAAAATTATTGCATCAATGCATAACCATTTATGTAAAATTATTAAAATTAGAATTGATTATGAAATCATTTTATTTTTATAGAAGAAACGTATGAAATAATTCACATTGATCGCAAGTTCTATTTATTACAAGGGAAACATATTTCGTAATACATATAAATATAAAAGCATTCTTTTTTTTTATTATATGAAAGTCAAATTGCTTATGTTCAGTTTATTCAGCTTCTGTTTCGGTTTCTGTTTCTTTCTGTTTCCCTTTCAGTTTCTTGTAATTTTTATTATATTGAGGAGAAGACTTAATCAAATGCCCTACATATCACTTACAAGTGATACGTATTGTTTAAATTTATGTATAAATTACGTTTTATTCCTCCAAACGATTCATAATTAATTTCTGAAACGATTTTAGCTTGTCCACTTATCTATATGTTTATCCATCTATCATTTCGTTAACACAATTTAATCTGAAATTATGATCAATAATCAAAAGCAAGATGGAACAATTTACTGCTTGATCTTGTAAGGAAATTCAGAAAATTATTTTGCACAATTATTTGTCGTACTAAATAAATGTGGCAAAAATTTTTTTTAGAGATTAATCCCTTTTTTTGCAAACTGCTTTCATATGGAAAATTTTTTCAAAATTATTCAATCATTCTAACTTAAAAGTTTCATTTTCTTAATTTCTGACATTGGATTTACTAAATTGCTGTAGGGTATTTTAGAAAGGGCCATAAACGACTCTAATGTTTCCATTGTTCTTTTTCACTTTTAATAAAATGTACAAATAGGTTTGGCCCACATACGCTACCCATATACCCATGAACTCTCTCAGGAATGCACATCCACTCCCACAACCACACACACACAAGCACACGCGCACACACTTCTACAATATATTAAATGGCAAGTGAATACAGTTAATATGTTTTTGTTACGAATTATAATTTTTATGAGCTTTTTTCTTATTATTATTTATTATAACTCTCCTTCCTTTTATACCATCACTTACATCACTTGGTAGTACAGGGTATTATAAATTTATGTAGATGTTTGTAACAGCAAAGATCCAGCTAATATAGATCCAGCTTTTTAGTGTACGAATTGACTCACACTTCCAAATTCAATTTAAGCCTGTCTATCTGTCTGTCCATGTAAATTTGTTATTACTCTAAAGTTTGCAATTTTTGAGGTATTAAGGATATTAATGAAATTTGGTATGTGGTGATGGTTTCGGCCCAGAGACGAATCATATTGAAAATGGTTAAACTCGGATCATTTTAACAATCACGAGCCATAAAAAATGTCGCCCTTCGTAAAAAAAAGTCATTATTTGAAGAAAAGTTATAATTTTTAATATATTTTAATGAAAATTATCACTGTCTTGTTTTTTAGCATTAAATATAGTTTGGCCCAGAATGATACATTTCTTCAACTTCCCTTCACATAATTGAAAAATTTCAATTTTTTTTTTGAATTTTATTAGCTTGTAGGTCTCTTATTTGACTTTAATTATATTAAGCAAAGTACCGTATGGTATTAAAGAGTCGGCCCTGATCGCTGTAAAATTCTTAATTTCATTTTGTACTTATTTATTTTATGCTGCTCCTGATTTCTTTTACATTTTTACATTGCTTGTGGTAAAATTATGTGAATGTGTATAATATGTAAATAGACTTAAGGCCTTCATATAAACGCTACTTTTATTGCATCGAATAAAATTAGAAATCTTGGACATCTTTAAGTAATTTAGATACTTTTTTCTAACTCTCACTGCTTGATCGTTTGACTTTTTAACATTTCATGGGGCTATTATTTAATTGAAATTAAAAAAAAGTGGACCAATGGGACCAGTGGACCAGTAGACCAGTTGACCAGTGGATTATTAGACCAGTGGACTAGTAAACCAGTGGACCAATGGACCAGTGGACTAGTGGACAAGTAAGACGTAATAATAAATAATTATTAATCGAAATCGAAGTGAAATTATTAAGTTATTATAATTATTAATAATTATTATACAATAATTATAAAGCGAACGTTTTTATCTAAATATTATAGAAATTTATAAAAATATCGGTTTGACATTTCATTAAGGAAAAATCAAAAAGATAAAAAATTATTTTTATTTATATCAGGCCGTAAAATTTCAACCGATTTGAATCATTTTCAATCTCAAATTTTTCAAACACACAAATATAAAAGCGGTCTTAAGTATAAGAGGAGAGACAGACAGTCAGCTATTAATTAAATCAATTCAAAAGTTGCATGTTGATCAAGAGTCTATATAAATGTACTTTATCGAGGACATCAAACACTTCCTTTTGACTTCAACCTCTGAGTGGTGGATAAAACCAGGAAGCTACAAGTGTTTTTCAACAAAAAAAAAAAAAAAAAAAAAACAAAAAACAGAAAAGAAAAGAAAATTGAAGAGTTAAATAAGGAATAAAAATGTATCCTTTGTATTAATATTTATTATAAGAAGAAGCAATTATGTTTATGCCATTAGGAAATCATGTGGCATTATTATTATTATTATTATATATATATATATAGAATAAGGCTAATGAAATGTTCACTAGGACTAGGCATGTATTTATAATCGTAAACATCGAAAGTAGAAAAGGATAACAAACATAGAAAAGGATAACAAAGATAGAAAAGAAATTCATATACAATAAACGGCATGTTGTATACAAATTATTTTTTATTATTACACTAGATAATCAATACAAAGTAATAAGAAGCAGCATATATGTATACATACATATACATAATATATATATATATATATATATATATATATATAATAACATTGGAATAATCTAAAAATTCATTGAATGGAATGGCTGCGATTGTTTCATCTTAACCTCTAATCAATACGTGCCCATAAGAATAGATTGGAAAAATAAAGTATAAAAAAGAGGGAGAGATAGAGAGAGAGAGAAAATCAAAAAAAAATTATAATAGTATTGGTAATAGACGACATAATTTATGTCATAAGAATTGTGTTCATGTATGTAAAACATTCAGAAAAATTCTAAATATATTTCTCAAATTTCATTCATTCAAAGAAAGCGATCGATTCAGTATGATTTAATTTTACGTACTGATTTCACTTCATTCATATGGACAATACTTTTCCTTTCTTTGGAATTAAAGTGACAAATGGTACTAGTAATAAACGAGTAAGTTAAGAATAATTAAATCTAATTAAGTAGTAATGACCGAGTAATTAATTGGTAATTCAAAAATTTAAAATTTAGAAGTAATTAACTGATAACTAAGGAATAATTAAAAAGTAATTGAGAAGAAATTGAATACCAATTAAGAAGTAATTACGTTGCAATTAAGAAGTATTTAAAAAGTAATTAAATAATAATTAATAATTAATTAGAGAGTAAATAAGTAGCCATTAAGATATTATTAGGAAGTTATTAAGGTCTATCTCAGTAGTAATTGAGAAGTAAAAAGTAAAGTAAAGGAATTATTAAAAAGTAATCAAGAAGGAATTAGAAGTAATTAAGAAGTAAGTAAAAATTAAATAGGGAATACTTAGTCATCAGCTCTGATCCATCTGTTTTTTGGCTCTCTTCTTCTCACGTTGACTCTCTTCAGTCACGTTGAAACTCTCTTTTAAAGAAATTTAATTTTGAGAATATTATTTAATTTAATTTAATTTAACTCATATAAATCGCCTTTAGTATACGCTGTAATTCGAATGCAATATGCGAATGACAAATGCAACGCATTCAATTTTCATCCAATGAAAATTATATTCTACGTATTTTGTTATTGGTTTTATAGTTACTCTTTTTTTTCCTTTCCTTCTCTTATTCTCATTTTTAAAAAAAATTTTTTTTTTCAACTAAACAATTCTTCTTATAATAACAATAAAAGAATATATACAAAAAAAAAAAAAAAAATACTTAGTATTACATAAATTTTATTCTGTCTACTGTCAACTAACGGTATATGTGCAACTGAATGTAACAATTTGCCTCTTTTTGCTTCTTCTCCTTACTCTTTTGCTTCTTCTTTTTTTTTTGTTATTTTTTAAATATACAAATGAAACATTATGCATGTGATAGAATAAGCAAACGTAAAAGTGTAACTATTAAATGTTATTTTATTAAATTTTCATAAAGATAAAAATAATGTTTTTAGTGATATAGAAGAAGGCGTATCTATATATTAAATAGATCTAAAGTCTACATTTCCAGAGTAGAGTGTAATGAATAATTTATATGAATGTAAAAGTATTTATTTAACTCTTTACACGAATGATGGATAATCTATAAATTTACAATTATTTTTAAGTAAATTTAATACATTAGTGCTTCATTATTTAATGATAAACGGACTAAAATTTATTGAAAATATTTCTTATTATATTTAATATATCTTTATTTTATACTTAAAGCAATCTTTAATTTGATTTTTTACATTCATTCTTGGACGATAAACTTTACAAATTTTCGTGTAAAATTTTTATTTCTAATTTTATCATATTCTGATTCCTTTCTCACCGTTTTTTATTTATCTATTTATTTTTTTTTTTTTTTTTGTAAATCTTTTCAAAATATTGGACAAACTAAAACAAATAAGAAGAAAAAGAAAAAGAAATCAATGGAAATCACCTCTCAAATTCCATACAACGCTTTGGTTAATGTAAATAAAAAGTCAAGCAAGTAAAATATTATAATTTTTTTCAAATTTCTTGAATCGTTCGTTATAGAGGATCAAGATTGCTATATATATTTTCTATATTAAAATATGTACCAATAATGTACCAATTTTCGTTAAAATAATTTGAAAATTCTAACTTTTTTTCCATGTAATGATTTTTAATGTAATGTATGTGGGAAGTGGTCGTAAAAGTAGACTGATCTAGACCAAATTCGATACATATATTATTTATGTCAAAATATAATAACACGCCAATTTTTTTTAAGATATTTCAAAAATTGTAAGTTTTTTTTAATGTAACGATTTTTTTCGGAAAAAGCATGTATGTGGGAAGTGGCCGTAAAAGTAGACTGATCTAGACCAAATTCGATACATATATTTTTTATGTCAAAATATAATAACACGGCAATTTCCTTTAAAATATTTTGAAAATGTTAACTATTTTCCATACAACGCTTTTTTTTATAAGAAATAGACCTAACTGGACCTACTTTGGTACATATGTTTTCTGTGTCAAAATACAAGAACGTGCTAAGTTTCGTTAAAATAAATACGAAATTTTTCCGAATAATGGTCTTAAGATAATTCGTCTCAAAGTGCTTCCTTTTTTTTTTTGTTTCTTAACAAAAAAAAAAGGAAGCCATCCATACATTGTAGAATAGTGTACCATAAATGTATAAAATTATAAGTGAGATATCGTAAACACTTGAACCATAAATTTTCAAGATATTTGCAGCTTTTGTAAATATATCCAAAATAGTTCCATTGTTGCTGGGCATCTTAAGATTAATGTACTATTACACATGGTTTGATTCTACGATAAAGTGGTCTATTGAGATTGCGGGATTGTGGCATTCAAGCAATTCTTTGTTTCAACTTCGTAGAACTTATTGCATTAAAATAAAATCTAAATTACGGCTGATACTTCCAGATGAATGAATGTTTTTTGAGACTGATTGCCTCCACAGATATTAATACGGACAGACAGTTAGATATTTTGTGGCGATTAGAAGAGTTTACATAAAAAAAAATTTCTTATATATATATATATATTAGAGATTTCGTTCCGTTATAGCAGAAGAAGAAGAAGCTGAGCATATTCCATTCACATAAATCATTTACGAAACGAAGAGTTTCTGGCGTGCCATTGCCCTTTCGAGAGATGAGTGCTCCCTTCGATGTTTATTTAGAGCAGTTTAGAATATCTATCTATATCTATCTATATATATTCCCTATGCAAAAATAAAATTTACATTACTTGAAAACTTTATGACTTTGTGAAACTAGAATATTTGATAAAAAATATTTTCAATTAATCTTGTACGCCCGCCAAATGCATCAACATTGATGCTAATGTTGACGTTGATGTCTATGTCGATGTTGACATTACCATTTCAACTTTTGTTGCTGTTATTGTTACTTTTCATGCTTATACTTCACAAAACTTCTTAATAACAGACAGAAAATTTCAGTTTCATTTTGTGCTTTTTTACACAAATTTTATTTTTTTTCATGCATATTTGCTCTTTTTATTTGCATATTTAATAGTTTCATACTTTGAGATATTATTGCTGTCGCTTTTTGATCAAAAATGAAACTTGCAAACAAAAATAATTGAAAAAATTTTATCGTACTCTTTTTTTTTATTTTTTTTATTAAAGCGTAAAATTTTATTATTCCTTTAATCTTGATCTCATAATTTTCAACTCAAAAACAAATTCTTGAAAAAAACTAATTTTTTTGCTCTTGCTTTTTTTTTTTTTTTGGTTGATATTTTATTATATTAGTTTATTTAATTTAAATTGAGTATATATTTGAAATGTTGTAAATAACTTTTAAAAAGATTTTAGTGCAAGAAAAAAGAGAAACCACAAGCCTAGAGAAATTTTTTTAATCAATTTATTGCAATTTCCTTTATGTCAAATTTGTTAATTGAGTTTTTGGTCAAGTTTGATATACTTCCGAAATGCTTTCATCTGAGTTTAACTTCTTTTGTTTTTGTTGCTCTTGTTGTTGTTATTGTTGTTTTTTATTGTTATTGGTATCCTTGAAATTTAGCATGTTGAAGATTTAATTCATTTCCATTAAACAGAATTTTCCTCTAATTCCTTTGAAAAGGATGAAAAGCAACAAACCAAAAATACATTGATAAATAGAATAAAAAGAAGAAGAAAAAGTGGAAGAAGAAAAAGAAGAAGATAGAAAAAGAAGAATAAGTGAATAAAAGAGGAAGAACTGTATTATAAAAGTTTTAAAAATCTTTTGAGTAGAAATGTTCACAATTTCCAAATATGTTTTACTAAGTTTTTCTTTTGGGGTACAACAAAAAAATTTCAATTATTTACAATACAAACAAATCCTTCAAAATATTAACTATCTCCTTCCTCTTTCCCTATCTCAATTTTCTACTATTTCTTTTCCTTTTTCTTCTTCTCTGTCTTTCCGTTTCTTTTTCTTTTTCTCTCTCTCTCTCTCTAGAAAATCGAAGTCTAATGCTAATTTTACTTTAAATGAGATACGTTTCGATGAAACTTTTAAATCCTGAATAAATGATTTCCTATACGGTCCGAAATTTTCACAAGCAGCATTTAAAATTGCTCCTTTAATATTTTTTACGATTTTACGTTCGCATTCAGTCTCCCTTTAATAAAGCAACACTTCTCTTGAAAATCACTTTCCATCTACTTTAAATCTCAAGCGTTTTGCATGCACGTTAAAATTTTCCTATATTCTTCTATGCACTTTTAAACAGGGTCAAATTATCGCATCATAGACATCAGTATCAGATATTTCAACCATTATTTTCAAACTTTCAAGTTTTTTCTCTTTTTTTTTTTCATGAAATAAAAATTATTTTAGTTTAAAGATATTAATGCATTAGTTCAACAAAATTTTGCTATTTTTTAGACAGGGCCAGAACAGATTTTTTTTTCTTGGCGTGTACTCTGAAATTGTAATTTCTTTTCTTTTCTTTTCTTTTCTTTTTCCTTTCTTTTCTTTTCAGTTCTTTACTCCGTAAATAAAAAGTTACTAATGATTTCAATTACTTAAAAATTTTGAATTAAAACCAACAAAACTGAAAAGTATTGCCTGCCTCAAGGAGTAAAGTCCAGCATTACAATATTCGATTTGACATGTGGCTCTACGATTTATCTTGATCTATTTTGATTGCGTAGCAAACAATTTTCATTAGATTTTATGTAGAAAGTTTCTTTTTTTTTTTTTTGCTTTGTTTTGTCCAAAATTTCCTTTCTTATAAGAAAATTCTTGTAAAATTATCCAAATCTTTTTTAAGTTTAGTTTAGATTCTGTTAGATTGCACTCGTTAGGTGCATGCCATGTAAAATATATCAAATATTTTATTGATTAATTAAAAATTTTACATACTTTCATTAATGGGCTTGTAACTCGGGGCATAACTGTTGTTAGTGTTGTTGTTAATGTTGTTATAGGCGGCATATGGAATGTACAATTTGTACCTCCAGGTATTGTTACCGCATATTGCTGTTGGCCAACCAATGTTGTTGTTGTGGTCGATGATACGCATGACTCACGTTTAGCACGACTATGGCAACTGGTTAATGGTCTGTAAAGCAACGAAAACATCAAAAAGTAAAAAGACCATGCATGGACGGAATGTGACATGAACGAGAATCATGTAAATACAAAAAAATATTGATGGATTAAAAAATATATTTATATGATAGAAAGAGATAGAGAAAGACAAAAAAAGACAGAGGAGAGAGGATGTGAGGGCGGTAGAGGGAGGGAGAGGGAGTATAAGTGTTAAAGTAAATAAGTGATAAAACGAAGAGGAGAATAATTGGCAAAGGTAAAATGAAACATCGGTTAAAATTTAAAAGGAAAATAAAGAGGCAACAAAAAATTTAAACAATCTTAAAGATTATTACATTGTATGAATAAATGAAATTAATTGGTCCATGTGGTTTTTTTTGATATTTGATATCTGATACCTGACACTTGCTATTTATATTTATATTTATATTCGTTGAGTTAACTATAAAGCCACTGCCTCTGTTACAACTTTTTATACTGTATACTACTTGTGATATATAATATTACAATACTGTGGTCCAGATCTATCCATTTTTTTAACCTTGTCTCATATAATGAACTTTTTAAATATAAATTACAATTTTTTAATTTCGTTGACTTGTAAGTTTTTTAGTCGACTTTATTCACTTGAAATAAAGTGGTGTAGGGTATTTAAGAGTCAGCCCTGATCGTCTATTAATTTCTCATTTGTTATGTTTAAATAATACACCCAGGATATGGCTGGATAAAATTTGATAAAATGGATTTATTGTAAACGCAAAAAACGAATCTAAAAACGAATAATTATTATGAATGAATTGAATCTAGACAAACTTTTATAAGCAAAATTTACAATTTTTAAAGGGATATAAAGTTTTGGTTGATAATTCTAAATCTATGTACATGGACATTTTGGATCCGATATCAACAGTTTTAAATCAACTCCCACATAAGCAATGTACTGGAATGTACAATTTTATATGGTAACAGGATTTTCTTGGCAAAAAGGACAAAGAAAAAAAATGTAAATATTTTTTCGGTATTTACATAGATTATACAAAATTTGAATCAAATCGATTTGCATACGATTCAAATGGGTCCAAATCCTATAGAAATGTTAAATTGGATCCGAATCCGTTCGAATGGATTTGAAAGGATCGAATGGTTGCGAATAGGTTCAATGGGCTGAATAAGTCTGAATAGTCTGGTTAAATCGAATGGATCGAATAGACTTAAAATAAGTTCAATAAATCCGAATCGGTCGAATGGAACTAAATAAGTTAATAATAATAATAATCCACAGTGTTGGATGAGCCGAATGGGCCCAAATAAGCTTCGTATTTAGTTTTAAATTTTAGAACAACTTTAGAGTATGGGATATTTAAGAGCCGAATTTAATCAATCAAATTTTTTTTTTTCGTAGTTTTTTTTTTTTTATGTTAAAAACATTTTTTCTCTTGTTCTTTCATAAAATTCAAATTAAAATTTCCATTTCTTAAAATTTGTCAAACTACTTAACAAAATTTAGATTTGATCCTTTTGTTCTTGTCTTCTCTTTCCTCTTCTTTGTTTCTCTTTTTTTTTTTTCCTTTATTTTTTGTTTCATTTTAGTAGTAAGCGGATTTTATTGTTATTGAAATTTGATTTTCAATTTATTTGAATCGCATCTTCATTTTACCGTTGTATTATTAAAATAACTATCATAATTTTTGTACTCTACTTTTATAGAATTAAAAAAAAATTATTTATATTATTATTATTATTATTATTATTATTATTATTATTATTATTATTATTGTTGTTGTTTTATTGTTGTTGTTATTGTTGTTGCTGTTGTTATGGCTCTATTACGAAAAGTACAAACTTTATCATAAATTTACATTTGCAATTTGCAACTTTTGAAACACTTGACTACACATTTACGACTGATTACTGATTATAGAGGAAATTATATTCTTGCCTTCTTATAATTTCACATTTAATTTTAATTTAATTCTTTAGCTTTCCTTAGCAAACATTTATATACAAAAACATTTATATAATTTAAAATGTAAATTAATCAGACTGAAGCACAGAAGAAAAAGAAACAAAATGTTGTCTTCCTGCATTAAAACAATTAAATTAAGAATTAAGGATTAAGGATTAATGTCTTTAATGATTAATTATCCTTGAGCTGTATAAAAATTAACTTAAAAGATGTTAAAAATAGGTAGAAAGCATTAAAAATGATGCGATTATTATAACAAATCGTTTTATCGTTGAAACACTTTTTTTCTAATAAATTTCCTTTTACTTCTCATTTTTCAATTCAAAACAACTTGTTTGCATATATGTAAACATTCCGAAGGGTTTGAGATAGACCATCTGTGATCAATGATATCAACTTAGATAAACTTTCTGAAATCAGTTAAGTTTGTCTGTCTGTCTGTCTGTCTATCTATTTCATAGTACTAGACGCAATTTGAAAAATTATTCAGTGAAATTTGATGGATGCTCATTTGCCCAACTTTATATGAATCCTAATGAGTTTAATTAGAATCGAATGTCCGCCATGTAATGTCTTTATTTTCGCTAACAAAAAATCGTTGTATGTGAAAAAAAAGTTAAAATTTTATATACATTTTAATGACAATTGGCATTTACTGGTATTTTGGCATAAAAAGTATAAGTTTTTAATTTAGTTCATGGACCCCTCTATCATATCATGAATTTTTAAATCATTAAAAAATTATAGTTATTTCTTCTTTGAAGTCTCTTGACTTGATTGTTTTATTTGACTTAAGCAAAAGCAGTTCGGGGTATTTCAGAATCGTCACACTATCGCTTTGCTTATTATTTTTTTAGGTGTCTTCTAATCTGCTTCATTTCGATATAAATAGGTTACTTTTCAATCCAAAAGGAACTTTTCAGACTAATATATCGAAAAATTTGATACACTCATTAATGATCTTTGCATTACTAGAAATTTTTATTTATTCGGTTTTATTATTCCAAAGAAAAAGAGAGGAAGAGAAGAAAAAAAACGTCCTTATTGATCAATTTATTGATTCTTTGCTTCTGCTTCTTTTTTATCTTCTTCTTTTTAGCATAATTGGCCTTGTCAAATAAGCAGTTTAATTGATATGATCTCTTTGAAGGGCCATATTCTCAAGTTGTTTTAAGCCCAAATTATTAGTTAATGGTGCTATCGGGTACATCATAATTCTTTAGGTCTTTGCTCCGACTGACCACGAGATAATAGTGTTTGATGTGACATTTTAACTTGTGGTGAATTATACACTGAACTTTGTATTGGAGTTTTCATTTGTACCTGCGCCAGTGGACGCATAACAAATCTAGTAACAAATCTATGTCTATGTCTATATAATTGATGTAAATGTTGTTGGTGCAGATATTGCTGCTGTTGCTGTAATGGTATTCGTTGAATTGGTTGACCCTGAAAACGATATTGGAATATTGAATTGTTGTAAAGTATTTAAGAGACGGCCTCGACCGACTATAACATGCCTATTTATTCTTTGGATTCATTGATATTAATTTACAAAATTATATAAATCTAAATTGAAAGAAGAGAATACGAAAAAGTAGATAAATAAAGAGATAGATAGACAAACAATTAAATAGAAGGAAGGAATAAAAACAACTAGCAGTGAATGTGGGAGTGAGTAAGTGAGTGATCGATTTAATGGGTTAAAGTAGATGAATTCGAAAAACGTATAACCGAAAGCGAAACGTACAAAATTATAATTAATATATTCTTATACCGTTTGGATTGACGCAAACGTATATTACGATCATCTTGCCAATTGTCGATGTGATGCCTTAAAGCATTTTTAACTTCGGAATTTAGGAAACAATAAAATAATGATACTGAAAAACCCTGAAAATGAGAAATATAATAAAAATATAAAAATGTGTCAATCAAGGTTGCCTTATAAATACCCTACACCAATTTGCTTAATTTAGTGTCAGTAGTCAAGAAAATCATTTATAAATTAAAATGATAGAAGATTTTAATTTTCGAAGTGATTTGAAAGATTCGATACAGGGCAGGAGAATTCAAAAAATTAAATGATCTGAAATAAATTTAGGGGTAAACATTTCTTACAATTATTATGTGGCGAATTTGATTACACATTATTCCAAAGGGAAAATATTGAATATAACATTGCAAATTTTTCTTTTTGCGAAAGAGAGTTTTTGCGGAGAATGCCAGTAAATAGAGTCCATATGGTCTAAAGTTTTACTAGGCTCAGTATTTAAATTTAAAATCAAATTTTATTAAAATAAGAACGGACAGGTGGGCTTGAAGCGAAACAGAAAATTTATTCAGCCAGTTGATCGGCAAAAATTTATATCTTGTATATCTTAAGTCCTTCTGGGTGTTACAAGTAGGTGCAAAGTAGAAAAATTATGAAATTTTTGTAATTAGATCATACGCACAAAAAAAAAATTAATTTAAAAGGAACGAAATCAAACCATAAGTCATAAAAGATAAAAGATGAAAATTTAAATTGACTTTGAAATTGGAAATTTCAAAATAATTTCAAAAAACTTACTTGAGTGCTAAGAAGTAATGCACGCATAATGGCAAATATATGACTAATAACACCAATATCATTTGGGCCAGCTAGTACAACTAAATGTGTTATACCGAATAATGGTATTAGAACTAAAAGAGCTTTAGCCGCTTTACGATATTGACGCATTTCTACCGTATTTGCTGAACGCAATTTTGTAATTAATACCTAACAAATTGATATTAATTTTATATGTAATGTAAATAATTATTGTTGTTGTCGTTGCCGTTATTGTTATTATTGTTGTTATTATTGTTTTAACTTACCCACATAATTCTTAATAAAAATAATAAATTAATTAGTAATACCATACAAATTGGCCCCTGAAATATCCAATCGACATACGTCTCATGCATCCAAAGGCAACCCAATAACTCCAACTGTAAATATAATTTATTCAAAATTTTTTATATATTTTTTACCATTCTCATTCACGTTTCAAACTAAATTTCTAACTCGGTTTTTTATGTCCATCAATTCAATAGTAAAAAATTTTAATACAGAAATATGAAATTAAGTTAAAATTTTATGCAGGCAGATCTGTAGTGAAGACTAAATTGTTCTGATTTTTCTTAGAATTTTCATTACTTTTTTCTTGGTTCAAGTAAATTACACAGAAAAAAATTTAAGTACAAGTTAAAAAAATTAAAGTCTAGTAATTAAACTGCTTTAAATTATTTTAATGATAGACGAATTTTTAAGCTTTATTATACCCTACACTACTTGTGGTATAGTGTATAATAAATTTATGAAGATTTTCATAACACCTAAAAGGAGTTAATATAGACCCGTCTTTTTTTTATTATACCGATCAATTCAGGATCACTTCTCTCTCCGTCTGTCCATCTGTCCATCTGTCATCTGTCATCTGTCCTCTGTTATCAAGCTACAAATTGCAATTGTTGAAGATATTTTAATGAAATTTGATATATGGATGAGTTTTAGCCCAGAGATGCAACATAGTAAAAGTGGTTAGAGCCAAACTATTTATATAATCGCTTCTCATGTAACGCCTTTTTTGGAAAAAAACCATTATATGAAAATATGTTACAATTTTAAATTATTTTAAGAAAAATTAATATTTTATTGTATTTTGGTAAAAGAAATATTTATATAAAATTTGGTCTAGATCGGTCCATTTTTAGGACCCTTACCCATACAGTGAAATTTTCAAGTAACAAAAAAAAAACCAATTTTCTATTTTCTTGACTTGTACTTTATGCATTTGACTTGTAGGGTATTTAAGAGTCAGCGCCCAACCGTCTGTAAAGTTCTTCTTTGGGTTTTTATTTAAGCAAATTTTCTTACTACTTCTTAACCGCGAAAATATAAGTTCTCTTAAATATACTTAAATGTAGACTTAAATTTGGCAATTTGGTAAAAATTCGCCATGCTCAAATCGTTCAAGCCCATTAAGTATAACACAGAATCTGGTTGATAGTTAGTTAAGGGCATAGTCTCCGCTACATGAAAATGTTTCACATATATATTTTATACCATACTTACTTCTTGTTGGTTCTGATATAACGTGAGACTTTTTGCCATGGTCCATAGAACACTGAATATAAAAGGTCCACCTACATTGAACGATATGTGAATGTATAAGTAAATTTTTTATTTAGGATAAATTTTTTTTTAAGTATTAGACATTTTAAATATAAATTTTAAATATAATTTTAAATTATATTTATAATAAAATTTATTTTTCTTTTTTTTTAGAATTTTTTAAATAGAAATATAAAGTACAATTTTTTAACTTCGTTGACGTTATATAGTGTAATTAAAAGTCGGTCCCGACCGACTATAAAATTCTTACTTATTTTTTTTTATTGCTAAACATTTGCCATGACTGATCAAATTCAAATGAAACAATATTAATAGAAATAAAAGTCCAGCCAACAAAAAAAGCCAAAAAAACTTACCCCAACCGATTAAAATATAGATATTAAGGCGAATATTTTCCGAAGAGAAAGTTTTTACTACCAGCATGTACAAATACAGACCTACTTAATCGTGTTGCAGTATCCATTTAAGCGGTAAAAATATGGAAAAGAAAAGCAAGTAAATTAAATTATATCTTTAAGCGGGAATAATCAAATATTTAGGGGTGAAAAATTGTAATGGAAGTAGTTTGTACTTAAAAATCATATTCCAATTAAAATTACTAAAAAATAAAAATCTTACAAGATGTTCAAATTGGATGAATTATGTATTTTGTTATAAGTTACAACTTTTCCCATCAAAATTCTCATTCTATAAATTTTGTAAATTATTTATGGGATTATTGTTACACTAATTGAGTTTAATACGAATTTCAGAATATTAAAATGGAATTTAACTAATCAATTGCGTTTTGAAATTATGCCTTTTTAGTTTTCATATAAGACCAAATTGCCATTGTGCCAACTTTATCCCCTGAATCTACCTACTGAGGCTTTACAAGAATTCATAGCAGTTTAAGAAGGTATTAATTATAAAATTTAACTTGAAACTATTTGGTTGAATGTCCGTCTCATATAAGTGTTCCCAGGAAAAGTAAGATATAATTGGGTAAGCATAAAATTTAATCTGATTTGATTTGGTTTAATAAATTTAAATGATCAACTATCATGATGAACTCTACAATACGGGCCATATCCGAAAGTATATATGTTTTGTAATATCAAGAATGGGTTGACATAGATCAATCATATTTTATTATACCAAATGACTTTTGAAGTATTTCCCACATAACGCCGTTCACTGAAAACTTATACAATTTTTGTATAAATTTTCAATGAAAGTTACAGGTCCGAGTGTTTACGTGTACGTATAAAATGGGGGCAACCAGTCCCGAGAAGCACCTACTCAACCTGCTCATGAGATGGTGATGCCGGCCATCAGGGTGCATTATGAGTCACGAGATCAGATCCACAGATTTAATTTGGTAGCACGGGATCACCAGTTTTAATATGCCCATTGTGGTGATATTGAGGATGGCTCCGTGGAGGCTGTGGTGCCCACATCGCGGGCGTCGCTCGTTCAAACATATATATGCTTTTCGTGCGGGGTCCCATTTCCCGAATAAAATGGATAGCTGGGTAGGCTTATTGGGCTAATTTAAACTAAACCAAGGAGTAATAAGAAGGCTCCGAATCTAGATATCAAAGATGAAGCCATGTATTTAAGGTGCAATGCAGGCTTTTAAATTGGAAGCTAGTCGTGACGGTAGCGTGCACCCTGTGTGACGTGTCTACCAATGCTAGCGATCATTGCATTTGAGCCTTCACGTCAGGTATGCATGTAAAACACTCACCGCAATGTACGTATAAAATCAATGTGCATCATTTAATGCCAAATGGTCTTTTTTTTCTAAATCTCTTACCATATAAGGATGAAATTCGTGACTACGATAACTATATTTCAATTTAATTTACTTATTCATTTACTTTCTTAACTTATAATTACTTTTTTGACTTTTTTAAAAGGTTTAAATAAAGTATTGTACAGTTCAGTTTTGACCGTCTTGACGTCTTAATTCGTTTATAAAATTTTGATTTGTTTTAAATTTTAAACATAATAATAATATAATATAATTATTTTCAGTTATAATAATAATAATAATAATATTAAAGAATATCATTTAAAATTGTTTGAATTATTTGTAGGACAAGTACTTACCTTCCACCAGCATCCAAAAGAAATTAGTTAATGTAAAGTAATGAAATAAAACTACTAGAATAATGCAACCACCTAAGCTAATGCGCCATGATATCTATAAAATGTATAATAAGAAAACCAAGTAAAAATTTTATAGTCGATCGGAGCCGACACTTAAATACTCTACATCATTTTGGGTAGTGCCATTAAAAAGTCAAATAAATGAAATGCAAGATAAGAAAGTTAAAAAATTTCAACTGAAAGGTTCGTTATATGGAAAGGGGATTCAAAAAAAAAATGGCAGGATCTGGACCAAATTTGGCATACGCATTTTTTATATCAAAATGCAAGGCAGTGTCAATTTTCGTTAAATTATTTTGAGACTTGTAACTTTTTTCCATAAAGCGACATTTTTTCAGAAAAAGACGTTACATGATAAGTAGTCATAAAAATAGGCCGATCTGCTCGAAATTTGATACACATAGTTTTTATGTTAAAATACAAGAAACTACCAATTTTTGCCCGTGCAAAGACTTTTTTTTTTTAAAAAGGTCTTATATGTGTAGGGGTCGTAAATATGGGTCCATCTAAGTCAAATTTGGTACATACATTTTCTATGTTAAAATATATGCAAAATTAGAACTTTTTCCATATAACGCTTTTTTTTTACGAAAAAGGCGTCATATGGAGAGTGCATTTAAAAATTGTCCCATTTTAACTTTTTTCAATAGAACTTGCTTTGGATTCAAAATACACCTGCATATCAAATTTCAATAAACCGTCTTCCAAAATTGTAACATTTAGCTTGACAGACAAACAGATCACTTTCTAAAGCGATTTAGAAAGTGATTTTAAGTCCATTCGTATAATAAAAAAAAAAAAAGATGAGTCTATCTCTATCTTTGGATATTACGCACAATTACACAAACTTATAATACTTTACATCATAAGTACTGTGCGCTACATATCAATATTTGTATCTATTAAATAAAATTATAAAAATTCATAATTTAAAAAGTACAAGACTTTTATATAAAACAAAAGAAGAAAAAAAAAAGACAAGAAAAGTGACGCAAAGAAAAAGGAGAAGGAGAAGAAAAGTATAATATTAATATTTAAAATTATTGTACCTGAACCGATAAAGTTAATATCCATAATAAAGCTGACATTATGTATGTAAAAAATAAATTTGCATGTATGGAATTGCGTAAACAACGTAATTCTCTGAAAGTATATGAAAGATGTGACAAGTAATAATGATAATAGTAATAATAACAAGAACAAATACATTTACAAGTTGCCATCTTAATATTTATAAAAAAAGAAAATTTTCTCATCTCATTATCCTTAAAATAATAATGAAGAAGCATATTGTGAATTTAGTTCATATGAAACTTTTTGCTTTTTGAGTTTGGTTGTTTTCTCATCAAATGGTTTTTGTTTTTTTAAATTTTTTTTTGCAATTTCTAATCGTTTTATATTTTTTGATTGTTAACGTGAAAGTTTAACGTATTTAATATTTAGCATCTTTTGATTATAATCTTCTTATTATTATGCGCCCTTACAAATGAGTTTTTTTTTTTTTTTTAAACATTTTATTTATATATAAAACCCCAAAAAAAATTAAGAAGAAATTCTTTATATGTGAATAGAGAAAAAAAATGTATATCTGAATCATTTGTGCGGCATGCGTTACTCACTTGAAATAAGTAAAAACCACAATGGCCATTGTTAAGGATATTAAACTGATTGTGTAGCCAATGTAATAAATAATTGTTGGTAGTTCAATAATCGGTTGAAATTCTGTTATTATAGCTGGATCTGGATCTGGTAAATGTAAACATGCATCATAATTTGTATATTTTTCCCAAGTACCATTTGCTTGACAAAAGCGAGTAGCATTTTCTAAAACAACAAATGACAAATGAAATATGTTTGATGAAATATGTAAAAATTTTATAGTCGTTTATGAGCCTAAATAATTCCTAAATATCGTACAACAATTTGCTTAATATAATTACAAAAGTTAAATATATGAAGTCCAAATCAAGAAAGTTCATGATAACATGCAGATGATCGAAAAAATGAAACTTTTCCGAAACAAATTTTGCGCACATTTTTTCTATTTTACAAATAACAACAATAATTTGACCAATATTTTTCCATATAACGACTTAATTTTTTCTTTTTTTTTTTTTTAGGAAAAGGCATCTTAAAAAAAATGATTTTAAAAATGTTCCGCTTCAGTAGGCTGCCATTCCGGTTCAAAACTCATCTGTGTATCAAATTTCTTTAAACTATCATAAAAATTTCTATCACCGACAGATGGATAGACAAACAGATAGGCTTAAATCGTTTGAAAAAGGGATGCTGAATCGATCGGTAAAACAAAAAAAAAGAGGTACATCTACCTTAACTTTGCACCGACCTATAATACCCTACTGATTACTAATTGTCTTTTTTTTTTTTTTTTGTTTTATATTTTTTCAATTTTTCTTTCTTTTGGACCATTTTAGCAATAGAATTTTAGCTTAAATCGGCTCATTTTTAAGATCCCTTCAAATATAACACGTTTCCATTAAAAAGAGTCATTATATGGGAAAAATTTACCATGTGAAAAATAGTTTAACCAAAAATTGGCATTTTAAAGCATATTAACATAGTGTAAGAAATTTTGGTCTAAATCTGTCAATATTTTGGATCATATGCCTTATAATGAACTTTCCAAATCATTCCAAATTATTTCAAAAAATTACAATTATGTTTTTTTTTTGTGACTTTTCTAATTTATAATTCATGTGCTTAAGTTTTTTCATTACATTAAAAACAGTGATGTAAGGTACTTAAATATCAGCTACTACCGATTATTTGTTATTTGTTATTTGATATAAAATGATTTGTAAAAGTTACAACACTTACGTGTACTATCGTATTGTATGCCTTGAAATTCATCCAGGCAAGATAAAATAGCAGTTGTATTGGAACGTGTTCGTGGCCAGCATAATATTGTATCATATTGAGTTAAACAATACGTACTAACATTACCATACCTTATGACATCCATATGCTCCAATAATAAACATTGCAATTCTGCATTATGAAGAATTTTCTCCAATTTTGATGATGATGCTGAGTTTGTTGATGATAATGATGATGATGAATGCGTTTGATTAATGCTAATACCAATGCTCGTTAAATTTAAATCGTAAATATCAAGCATGTCAATTGTTGATAAACTCAATTCTTTCTATTATCATTTGTTTATTCTATTTTCTTTACTCTATTAATATTTCATTGATTTTCTCTAGGGATGACATATAAACATATATAAATATTTATTTATTTATTTATGAGCATTTATAGTTGGCTATGCTTATGGTAATCGTTCATGGCATTGTTCTATATTAAGCCTCATTATATTCTTGTAAAAAGGAAATTCAAGAAAAATTCAAAAATTTTATGCTCTCTAAATTAATTTTCAACTTAATTTTTTTGCTGCGTTTTTTTTTTTTTCTGATTTACAATCACTTCCCACTTCACTTCACATTATCTTCTCTTCACTTCTCTTTTGAAAAATGAGTACTTGAATGAAACAAAATTTATTATTTTACAAAATCTATATATTTGTTTTTTTTTTTTCGATAATGATGCACAATGCAGAATGATTATAGGAAGTAATATATTTTGTCCATTTAGATCCATTTTTTCATTCTTTTTTGGTATATATCTCTCATAGAACAAACCTTTCAAATCATTTTAGAAATTTTTATTATTTTGTTACTTTTCTGATTTGTGTTCCATTTTTTACATTTTTGCAGTACTCAAAAAAAAAAAAATAATAATATAAAGTATTGAAAAGTCGATACGCATTGGCTACAATTAATAATTTTTTCTACAAATGCGATATAGGTCAAAAAACATGCAGCATAATTAACTAAAAAAAAAATTTATTGTTTAGAAAGTCTATAACATCATCGTGCTCTTTTTCAAGGGTCTAATGTACAATCCGAAGCTCCTCTAACTTTCTCCAAAACCTTTCTTTTTATACCCGACACCACACACGTTATCTGTTATTATGTGTTTATGAGGATATATGTAACATCTAGTAAATGTTAAGATAGATGTAACGCTTTATAATATCAATCGACTCCGAATTACTTACCCATGAAAGTTGAGCCTGCCTATCCATCCATATAAATTTGTTATCAAAATATATATCCCAAATTTAAAGCTACTTGAATATAGTTTGATATGTAGGCCTGATTGAGCCCTAATACGCCCGGGTATAAATATGGATAAGATCAGACTATTATTATAAAATCTATACGATCCATTTTACAAACGATTTTTCTTTTGAAAAACTTATAATTGTGGGTAGTCCTTTATAAAAATGTCGTGTAGGGTATTTAATAAACGGTTCCGACCAATTATAATACCTATTTCATTTACCTTTGCTCTCAAAATGGAAGCCACCATGCAAATTAATTGTCAAAATTTTCATGTACATCGTTTGAAGAACGATCGTTAAATAAAAAAATTTTATACCAAATCGAGAACTTATTAAACTATTTAACATTGCTTCAATATATGAAAAAAATAAACTAATACAATGAAATTAATGATAGAAATTGAAATATTTTAGTTTGCATTTAACTTTTATCTTTGAGAAAATAAATACAAACAAGTCCATGGAGATTTCATAAACATTGAATCAATTTTATTACTAATACTAATAATAAATAAAAATCAAATGTATGGCCATGCTCCTTGAATGACTTATGGCAGAATTTATTCAAAAAAAAAAAATAAAAATAAAAATAAAAATAAAAATAAAGGAAAAAAAACGGTAAAAATGAGAAAATTTTCTTTGAGTAAAAGAAATGGAAAAATTTACATGAAAATGGGCAAAAAAAAAAAAGGAACACATTGATTATTCATGTACCATTGAAAAAATTATTATGGATATATTCATTCAATGGTAAAGGTATTATAAGAAAAATAAAAGGAAAAGATATTAAAGAGAATGACAGTGAAAGGTAAAGGCAACGAAATATTAATAAATAAATAAATTTATAAAAAAAATTTATACATTTACACCAAATATTTATATTTAACAAGCACAAACTTTTTAATAGATAGAAGCCGATTTTTAAATATCCTAAAGCAGTTTAATTAATTTGAAAAAAAATTTGTCAAATTAAATAAATTACAAGTCAAGAATGCAACAAACAATTTACAAATGAAAATTATATGAAAAGTTTGTTATATGGAAATGGGCCAAGTTTAGACTAATTTACCAAAATTTACCACAATTTATGGTTCAATTTACATCAAATTTAATAGACATATTGCTTATATTAAATTATAATAAGATGCTAGTTTTTAGTAAAATTTATTCAAAATTGTAAAACTTGTTCATATAATAACTTTTCTATTCCAAAAAAGACATTAAATTAGACGAAACTTATGAAAAATTTTAAATTATTCAATGGAATCATTTAAAAAAAATTTTATGATTTTTTCTTTTACTGCTTTTAGTTTATTTATTTATTTATTTATTTATATGTATTTATGTATTTTTTTTTATTTGTTTATTGTGACTGGAATATTTTTCATTCAATTTTACTCAATTGAATCAATTCAAATCAAATAACAATGTTTATTGAAATTATTGAAAAAGCGTAAGGAAGAGAAAAATTATTATTCGAATATTTAAATTTCAAAATAAAAATCAATACAATTGCGGAATAAGTTCCGGCGAATGGTTATATAAACATGTAAACTTACTTATACATATACATACATACATACATATACATACATACATACATGTACATACATACATACATACATACATATATGTGTGTAAGTATTTTATACGATGATATAATTTTATGATTTTAAGCGAAAATTTAATTGAATTACTGTTATAAAGAAAATCAAGTGGCACAAAATAATAAGCGGTTGAAGATGACTCTTAGATGCTGTACATCAATCACTCTGCTTAATGATTTGACCTTTTTTTTAAAAGTCAAAAAATTTAAAGAGTCGTAATTTTCATATGATTTGAAACGTTCTCTAAATGTGCGTTGAATGAAGTCATCTGGACTCCATCGATTAATTTTTAAATCGATATTATATATATATATATATAATCGATAATATATATAGAATCTGGTCCATAATAATGTCGATCTAAACAAAATCCATTAAAATGGTGTTTTTTATGAACGGATAGACATGAATGGGTAGATGTGAGTGGATAGACATGGAAGGTAAAATATGAAGGTGTAGACAGACAGCTTCAGAATTCAGAGACAGGTTCAGAATGGATGCAAAAAACAATTTTAAGTTAATCCGTACAATAAAAGTTGAATCCATCTCAAACACTTCTAGATGATCCATCTAGAGGCCTTTATCATCTCACAATTATTGTAGAGTATAAAATACCTATAACTAAACTTATACATATCTATAAAAATCGTATCAATACCATGTACCTTTAACTCTCTTCCTCTCTCTCTCTCACTCTCTCACTCTCTCACTCTCTGCTAATCTCTTAATTATATAAATTTCTTAATTTTAATTTTCTTAATTTAATTTAGTTTTCTTTCTTAATTTTTTTTATAAAAATTATTGCACAACGAATCTGCGGTAAAAAAAGAAGTGAGAAAAAATTTTCAATTAATAATTAAAAATCTATTCTCTTAAAAGATCCAAATATCAAGCATTGTTCTAGTCTGCTCTATTGAAGACCGTATTAGATCAAGTATGCATCATCAACTGCATCTAACTTACCACTGATTAAATTTATTCATTCAAATAGCATTTTGTGAATAAAATGATATAAAAATATTGATTAAGAAAAAAAATGAAAATTGTAACATTCAAATGAGTATCGAAATGAAATAATGTCTTTATGGTAATCAATATTTTTAGAGACTTCCCTTTTCAATAGAACTTTTAATTAAATTATCTTTTAAATTTAAATAATTCAATTCATCAAAATCGCCAAAAAACAGAAAAACAAAATTATTTATAATTTACTTTGAAATTGATTTAAAATCAACAAATTCATTTTAGAATATTTCCTAATAATTTCAACTAAATAATAAAATGCATATTTAAATGAAAATAATTTTATTATGCATTTCAATTAGTCCAAATATATAAATATATGATATAAATGTGATACATATGTTATTCATTGCCCTCCAGGCTTTTTATTAGCATTGTACTTAATGTCGCCACGTTCAGTTAAACCATTTGATTTAAATAAAAAATGTCAATCGATAAGTTGAGCCATTTGTTGGCATAACTTGGGATTAGTTAATAATTTTAATACAATATTATACATTTACAATGTACAACATTTATATGACAATAGTATAATTGTAAAAATTTGAATGTATGTGCAAAATAATTTCAAACTCACTGCTATTCCAGGAGACAGGAGCAGTACATTACTATCTGCTACTAAAGGTTATTGGTAAACTTTAAGCGTTATGTATATTTTTAAACTATACCACTTGTGATGTATAAGTTGATGGTGATATTTATAATATGCAAAAGGAGTTGAGTTGGACTTATCTCTTTTTTATATATATCGATCAACTTAGAATTATTTTCTTTACCGATTTAAGCCAGTTTGTCCATCTGTCTGTCTGCTAACACGCTACAGGTCGTCAGTTTTAAGATATTTTAATGAAATTTGATATACGTAGGGATTTTAACCCAAAGACATAACCTATTAAAAATGCTTGCAATTGGACCACTTTCAAGTGGACTCTCCATATAAATTTTTATTTTTTTTTTTCAAAAAAAAAAAAAAATCCTTATATAGAAAAAAGTTAGAATTTTAAATATATTTTAACGAAAATTTGCTTACGATTGTATTTTAACATAGAAAATATGTGTACTAAATTTAGTCCAAATCGGTACATTTTTTAGAATCTCTTCCATATAGTAAAATTTTCATTACATTCAAAATTATACAATTTTTGTACTTTCTTAATTTGCAATAACATTTAATTTTAATTAAAAATTTATCAAATTAAGCAAAGTGATGCAGAGGTAATTAAGAGTCGGCTCTCGAACTATTATGTAAAATTTTTACTTGCTTTATTCTAATTAATATGTAAATTTTAAATTGAACATTATTTTCTTTTTTTGTTTGCAAATTTTAACATTTTTCAATTTCTCAATACAATTTTCATGATGATTTCATATTTTGTACACTTTTAATTACAAACCTGGAATTAGTATTTTAGAGAATTGAAAAATTGTTAAAAATTATCCGTTAAGAAATGTGGCAAATAAATTAAATGCAATTACTGGTAACTTAAAATTTGAATGCAACAAAAAGAAAAGTCCAACAAACTGAAGCAAATAATTGTTATTGAAATTATAATTAAGAATCGTGTAAATTATATATAAAAATTAAGTAATTAATGTAATGCTTGGTAAAAAAAGAATTAAGTGCTAAAGAATATGAATGTATGAATAAATGATGAGTAAAAGAAAAATGGCAACAGCGTATAAATAATTAAATTCTTCGATGTGTAATTTGTTGTTATTGTTGTTGTATGATGAATGTACTTGATATCATTAACAAACGTTTACTTTTTTCTTTTTTTTTTTAGTATCTGTTTTTTAAATGTTTGGGACAATTTAGATTTGTTGCGATTACATAAATTATCATTTCTATCTGCTATTTCTCTCTCTCCATCTACGTAACTCTCTCTCTCTCTCGTTCATTCTTTCTCTCATTCTTTCTCTCTCTTATACTTTCTACTTCATTTCATTTCACTTAATCATATGTTTGAACATATAAGTACATATATATAGAAATTTTTATGCCCACCATCTGGAAGTTGGCGTTGTATTCATTTTGCCGAAATGTATTGTAATGGCTAGAAAAAAACCGTTCAAGATCTTAAATGTATACATATTTTTGATTAGCAACAAATTCTGAATCGATTATGACACGTCTGTCTGTCTATCCATTTTACCCTTTTGACCGTGTACGGTAAATATTCGCTAGATTGCAAAAAGTGAGATAATAACTTCTAAGTTCACAGAGACTTTGGAAATTCATATGCGTTAGTTGGATTTGAAAATGGCCTCAATCGGTCAAAGAGCACGCCCACAGTGTAACACAAGTTAAGACGATTTTTGTACTTTTAACAAAAATTTACAATTTTTTACTCATAAATTGAAAAGTGAAACCAGGAATTTTATATAAATATTAAGGCCGTTGTTCAACAATACCCCCAAGCAAATCGTACAAATCGGCCATATCTATCAGAAATAATAAAAACTTTAAAATACCTATCTATATCATAAATTACCAAATAACGTGTCTAGGTGGTGTGCATTCAAGATTTGGCCCCAGCCAAATATAATTTTTTTTAAATTGTTATTTTGTAATTAGAAGACAAAGAAAAATTATGGGAAAATATCATCTGAACTTGCACTTTTACTTGTAACTTTTCATTTAAATCTCTTTGTCTCTCTATCTCTATCTCTATCTCTCTCTCACGCTTACTATGTCTAACTCACTCTTTTTCTTTATTACTTTTTATTTCCTTCTACATTCCTCTCTCTTTCTCCATTAATTAAATAATTTATTAAACTTTATTTTTCAGTGTTCTAAATGAAAATGAGATTTTTTCAAATTGTTTCATTAAATTCTTCTGCTTATTTTTTTAAATATAAAAATTAATTAAATTATGCCTAGCAGTATAATTCGTTCGATCGTTTAATTAGACAGTATAAAGATATTTACATTGTAAACAGCACTAAAAAAAAAATTCGGAACGATGAATTTATAAATGAATCAAAAAAATTATGAGAAATCAAGCGTCGCGATAAGATTCTTCGACCCCCCTTCTCCATTACAAATAGTTTATTAAAAACACAAGTAAATACATTACAATCGACCGGAACTGACTATTAAATACCCTACATGCCATTTTTATTAAGGACTACTCAGAATTATAAATTTTTTCACATAAAAACTGTTTGCATTAAACAAGTGGTTCTATGAAGCGTGGTGGTAATAATATGCTGATCATATCAAAATTATTTCCGAGCGTCTTCGAGCTAAACAACGTCTATATATCAAATTTCATTCAAATCGCTGCAAAATTGCGCCCTAACAGGTATCAAACAGATGGACGGACGATCGGACGCACGTACAGACAAGGAGGCTTAAATCGAAGAGGGAATTGATTCTAAATCGTTCTAAATCGCAGATTTTCTTCATACACTTCTAGTACAAGATATTATAAGTTGATGCAGATGTTTATAACACCAGAAAACGATTGAATTAAACCCATTATTTCTGAATTCATTCAAGCCTGTCTATCCGTCTGTCCGTCTATTATCAAACTACAGACTTCAATTATTGAAATAAATTAATAAAATTTGGCACATGGATGAATTTTGGCTTACAGCCGCAATCTTTTGAGAATAATTAGAATTAGATAAAATTTTGGAATCCTGCCATATAACGCCTTCTTGGAAGAAAGGGTCATTATATGGAAAAGAAATTTACAATTTTGAATATATGTCAATGAAAGCAGGCATATTATTATATTTTAATATAAGAAATATTTGTACCACATTTGATCCATGTAGGGCCATTTTTTTGAACTAAATGTCATAAAAGGAACTTTTCAAATTACATCATTTAAAAATTACAATACTTTTTATTTTAAATTTTTTGACTTGTAATGACTTTTTAAGCATTATTAATTAAATTGGGAATAGGGTACTTAAAAGTCGGCATCAATCGATTATAAAATTATTATTTGTTAATAATAAATGTACTAATTATTTACTCTACTGTACTTTAAATTCTTTACACGATTTTATCAAATTTTTCTACAATGAAAAAGCTAAAAATATTTAAATTACACCATCGAAAAAAAATTTCTTTTATTAAGCTTCATTAAATTGTAAAATCAGTTTAATTGTATTAATGTATATTTTGAGGATTTCATATAAAAATTCAGCAACAAGTTACAGGTTACAGAAAAAAAACAATTGAGTTTTCCGAGGTTTCGTAATCAATTCTAAGAAATTTTTAATTGATTAGAATCGAAGCCTTTTCAAGTAGTTTTATTAAAAATGCTTTCACTTTATTCTTTCGATTTGTAGTATTTATTGCTAAAATTTAAACCAGACTTTAAATTTTCTATACTAAACGATATATCTGGGCTTTGAGTATTCAAAAAATGACTCCGTTTAATTGTAACATTTATTATTAATTTCATTTGAGATTTTTGTGATTTCTGTTTTTGTATATTTTTCTATTTATTATTAAACAATAATTACCATCAATAATAATATTTTGTCGAAATTGTAATTTTCACTTTCACAAGATTTTTGATAAATTCAATCATTTATTTGTATTATTTGGAAAATTTCTTTAAAAAAAAACAAAAAAAGAGATAACTTCTGCAACAATTTACTTGCAACATTTAATTTATGTAAAGGATATTTAACAAAAACTTCAATCTTGCACTTTTTCTTTTTTTTATTACATTCATTTTTAATTTTAACTTTACAATTAATTATTTTACGTAATAATAATCACAATTATAAATTATAAATGATGCAAAATTCAACACAAAAAAAAAAATCAAACAAAAAGAAACTATGAGCTACCTTTCGCGCCATTAATTCTTGTTTGTTTTTTTTTCCTTTATTTTTATTTTTGTTTTCTTTATTTCTTAATTTTATATCCCGTTAAAATTTCGAAGAGAAAATTTGCATCTCAACAGTACCGTGCACTATGAATCGTGTTTAGCGACTGTAACAACTGTTGATGAATTTTAGCTGTAATGAAAATCTGATGCGTACCCTTTGTTTCCTATTATTTTGTCTTCTTCTTTTTTGTTTTTTTTTTTCTTTTTATGTAATTTGAGTTTACTTTAGGTTACAGGATACATTTACAAAAAAAAAAGCTTCAAGAGAATTTCTTCTCTCAAAAAAGTTAAGAGACAAAAAAATGTATCAACAAGTAGCGGCTGGATACAATTTGAATACAACACTCAAATTAAGGGCAATATGGAAGAGCAAAAAGTTTAAGAATGTCAAAAATAAACAACAATAACAACAAAAACAAAACATAGCATTTTTTCTTTCGTTTTTATATTGTAAGAGAAAATCAGATAAAAACTTAACTGAAAGGCTTAACATCCACATAACATCTGTTAGGTATTGTAATTATAGCACACATTTAAATTATATAAAATTGTGAAAAATTCTATTATAGAAAAAAAGTTCTTGTATTATAAAAAACTATTCTCATCAAATTATGGTAAAAGTGCCGGTTAACGAAATGTTGAGCGTTGCTGATAAGCCTTGTATATCTATGTTTATATACACATTCAAACTATATGTTTATATACATTTGAAATTTATGCTTATATATATTTAAGCTGTATGTTTATACACATTTACATATGCTTATATACATTTACACAACATGTTTATACATAGAACTTTATACTTGTACACATTACTATATTATATTTATATACATTTAAATTAAAAAGAAACATGTTTCTCTACATTTGTATATAATGTATAATTTTTATAATTGGTAAGCAAATATTTTTTGAATGGTATAGGTGTAATCCCAATGATGAGCCTTCTTGCAATGTAACGGCATTTTTAACTTTTAAAGTATTTAAATTATTTTAAAAAAGTTTATAATATTAGTAAGATACTTTATTTATCATTCATATTACCTAGCATATCTTTCAAATAGAATGCACAATAAATAAAGCATGACTGAACAAAATTAAAAACTTGGGTACGAGACCCGGAACGAACAAGATTCAAATAACTGGTAATAAAATGTTACTTGTATAATAACATAATTCTTTATTGCTTAAATAGTATAAAATTTCGCTATAAGAGTACACGCTAAACGACAAAAGTGAATGTTGCCGAAAGTTTAATAGAACAACGAGATTTTTTTAATATAAAAAATACATGAAATACTTGATAACGATATAAATTTTACTACATATTGAAATATTGGCAGAATAAATAAATTTTGCTTAAACTACTATTTGCATAATATTATTTAATGATTTGGAACCCAAAATGGTCTGTGCATATTATATTTCACATTAAATAAATGAAGATAAAAAATTTAAAGTAATTTTTAATTGTCGAAAACATTTATGTTATAGTTCTATTACCGTGTATCTACTGCCTATTCATAAAACTGAATGCTGCATTAAAGGCAAGTTTTAACGATGACATCCAAGCTATTCAATGTATAATACAAATGTTGAAGGACGTCTTAAGAATAACGTACAATTTTATTATCTGGCAACCGAGTCCCCTAAAGTTGGCTACACTTTAAAAGAAAAAAAATATATAACAATTGCTTTCTAACAGTTTTAGCAGTCAATAGATGTCATGTTCTACAATTAAAATTCAAAATTTCGTTTACTTTTAGATCACACCCTCTATTATTCCCGTACTTTATTATTTTCACTTCACTCATTATTTCATTCATCTTGGAGCGATGCCTCAATAAATGCTAAAACATTCAGCGCGATGGCAGAAGAATTTCAAAAAAAAGTTTTTCTTAATTTAGATGAGTTAGATATAAAAAAAAAAAAAAAAAACAATTGAAGTTTTTCTATAAAAGAATTTGTAAATATGCATGGAAATTATTGCGAAAACATTTCATTAAGCCCAATGATTTATATATCGTATCAGAAATATATGTAGAGCATAATAAATTCCAAAATAATGTGATTGCTCAATGTGATTGCCAGCTTGAGACTTAGACAGCTTTCTTAGATTCCATATTAACAGGGCTGTCGTTATCTATATTTTGATTTTTCAGTCGATTTTTTGTACGTTCCGAATAACGTTGAACTCTTTTATGTTTAAATGATTGTTGCTGCTGTTTTTGTTGTAAAAATTGTTGTTGCAATTGATGATCTTTCTGTTCATCTTTCGTTGTAACAACATTCTCACAATCGGAAGTCGATTGGCTACGTGTATCACCACCAGTTCCAACACAATTATCATTTTCTTCCGATATACGTAAACGTGCTTTTGGCTGATAAATCGCTATAGAAGGGCGATCCTTGTTGCGTATACGTTTCTCATCACGTCTTTCCTGTTGTTTATGTGCATTATGATTGCTGATGTCATTATCCGTGTTGGTTGGTATAGTAGGCTTACTCTCCCCATTTATACCCATTTTATTCCTCCCTTGTACTTGCTTTGATCTTTGCTGCCCTTCCATTATTTGATCACTGATTGTATCATCTACGTTATTCATATCCGATTTCTCTTCTTTAATTACTGAAATATCTTTTGATGTAATTGTTGAGGCGATATTTTGCGTAGCTTGGTATATGAAATTGCGAACGGAATCACTTAATTCATAAGATGTGGTTATTATATCCTCTGATTTACAATTCAATTGACAATCATCTGAATTTGTTGCCGCAGATTCTTTACGTTCCCTCTCCTTATCTATATCTTTTTGCCTATTATTGTCATAACGGTTATGACGACTCCCATTTTTATCCATGTTTTGTTCATCTTGTTCGTCATTGTCACTGCCATTATCATTATTTTGCAATTGTTGACGTTGTTGCTGTTGCTTCATATGCTGCTCTTGTAATCGCTTCTTAAATTCTTCTGAACGGCGCCGATTACGTTCAGCCCTACGATCATTACGACGTTTAGATTGCGTTCCATTTGTATTATCTTCTTTTACCCCATTGCCATTACCCTTGCAATTGTTACCCATTGTTGCATGATCTTTGCGATTTTTACCATCTCCTTGTTTACCATTTATCTTTTGTTGCCTTTGCTGTTTCTTTTCGGTTGTACGTCGTTTAGCCTCTTCGCGACGTTTCTCTTTTTTATTTGCCAAATATTGTAATAATGGAGTAGAGACGATTTCTTCCTTCTTCCGTTCCAAATTAAATTCTAATTTACCTTCACCCCCTTTGGCTAACGCCTCACGCTCCTCTTCCAATTTTTTCAAAAAATCTTGATAATGTGATTCCGATTCAATGGTATTGACTTTAAACTCATTACCTCGACATCTATTCTTTAAAATACCTTGGAATGGTGCAAATTCCACAATTGCTGGATATTCGTTGCCACGATTATCCACAAACACGTATCCATCGAAACGATCGCGAAATGGCAAAATATCATCGTAGTTCTTTACAGTTATATATGCCCGGCAAGTAGCATCTGCACCCAGAGACCAATCCGCTGGGGCATAATAATAATAATCATTATCCGGTAATGGTTCAATTTGCTTTAAAAATTCTTCTTCCGTCATTGTTGGAGGTAAATGACGTATAATTATCTTATGCGATTTCATACTGTTCTATTTCTCCTCAATATGTGCCGAATATTTTTTTAACGTATTTATGCCCCCTGAGAACAGTATTCATTAATTATATGAGAACGTCAATTTTCATTTCAAATGATTTATTTTACAAAAAAGATGTAGATTGCTTTGAGTTTTTCATCTTCTTCATCTTTTCAATACTTGGTAAATCAAAGGCAAATGATTCAAAGCGTAATAGCAAATGGTGCAATTTGTAGATAAAATACTTTAATCAAAATATTGTAATTCATCATTTTCTACGTAATCTTTTGCAATCACAAACAACACTTAACTATATTAAATATTTCTTAACAAACATTTTAAAATTTTACACTAAGCACGTGATCAAATCTGCGCACATACAGCAAAAACGCAGTACTTACTTTAACAGTTATACTTATTATGATTCATGATAATTATTGTTAAAGTCTCATACAAGTATAAAGATGCCACAGTGTTTAGATTATATGTCAATGCCATTATCCAAATACGATTAATTGATATAAATTAGTTTTGTTTATTAGAGTGCTGTGAATTTCGTTTGTATCAACACAAAAGTGACAATTGTACGCGTCTTCTTTTTCTTGATTTTAGAATATGTAATTCATTTAATTGAATTCATATGGTTAACAATTTTGTTCCATATCAAGGTAATCGTCAATGATATCTTTTTGTTAGCAAAATTTATGCAAGTGAAAAATTCTTCACGCATAATAGAAGAAGAAAAATATTCAAAAATAAATTCAGGCAAATTTTTCATGCAAAGTAAATAACACTTCAAAGTGCTTACATATATTATACGTTCTTTTTAGATTAATGTACTTCTAAATGAATTATTAAAGGGAAGGTAACGAAACGAAACAGCAAAAAAAAAAACAAAGATAAAAGAAAAAGCGATTTAGACAGAAAAAAATGTCTGCTAAAAAATTACAACAATTGATGGCATCTGCTGAGGAGTTTCAAAATGTTGTGCCTGTGGTGCCCATATACAGTTGTAAACGTTGCAATAAGGTAATATTGAATATCGAAAATATTAAAAAAAAGGCGTAGCTGACTAAGAAATATAAGAAAAACGATGGATAAGCAATAGCAACAACAAGAATTGACTTAATTGTTAAATTTTTAATTTATTAATTTGTTAATTATTCTGTAATAGGTATTCCCCTGTAAACGTGATCAATTGCTGCACAAGAAAGAGGTACACTCGCAAACCAAATCATCATATGAATGCAAAATATGTGAAAAGTTCTTTTGTAATAGCGGCAATTTGGAGCGCCATATGAAAGTTCATAATAATGTGCGTCCATTTGAATGCCGCATATGTGGCAAGGCATTTGCCCAATCGGTAAATTTAACGCGGCACTATTCCGTGCATAATGGTGAACGACCATATCAATGTACGTTTTGTAGTAAAGCTTTTACCCAACAGAGTAACATGCAACGCCATCAATTAACCCATACGGGTGAAAAACCATTCCGTTGTAAACGTTGCGGACGGTACTTCTCTCAAAGGGTCAATCTTAAGAAACATATTATGGGCCACTTGAATACGAAACCATACGCTTGCAAGATCTGTCAAAAAGCATTCATACAAATGGGCAATTTTAAAAAACATTTACAAAGTCACATTAAAGATGGTGTTGAAATTGATATGAAGACAACATTAGCTGATGCTCAAGCTCAGGCCCATCATACTTTAGAAATGGCTGATGACCAACCAGTGGGTTTTGAGTGTGCCGTTTGCCGCTCAGTCTTTAATAATTTTACCGATTTTGAGATGCACGAAAGTGAATGTAATGTGAGTGGACAAACTGTCGATTCAAGGGATAATGTTACCCATGAAGTGGTTGTGCAAGATGGTAATAACGATGAGCGTGTCGAAGAACATATTATACCAATGCCTGGGCAAATGGGACAATTTGCTCCCATGAAATACAGTGTTTCACACATGGATACCAATGAAATAATTATCGAAACCAGTCGATAAAGCGATCACTCCTCAAACAATTGATTGTCTTTCACACTAAACAAACACAAAAAAAAAAAAAAACAAAACTAAAAGCAAAAAATGAACAAAAAAAAATGCAAAAGGATAAATGGGGAAACAGATAAAAACCAGTGGAAACGTTATGGTCGGTCGAGGCCGTCTTTTAAATACCTTGCATCACTTTTTTTATAATATATTTAAAATAATAAGAAAAATATTCGAAATCTTTGAAGGAGACGCATTATCAATCAAAGACAGGGGTTCCGTAAAATAGACCAATTAATTCTACATTTTGTCATAGAACAATTTAGGTCAAACAAGAAAAGAAGAAGAAATGAAACGAAACTCCTTTTCAATTCAAAGCATTTTCCATATAATGTGTTCTTTACAAATTTAATATCACAACGTGAACGTGAATGGATGGGTAAACACATCTTCCGCATTATATCATCAAACTTTTTTAAGTTAGGTTAGGTTAGTCTTTAAAACTACTAGCGTAGTACAAAACCAAAATGTAAGCTTATGTCAATTTTAAAATTCTGTTCTGAATTCAGAACAGTGTCGTCTTGTACAAGTGGTGTTGGGTTAAAACAAGTAATAAATACCAATTAATTAGAAATCGGCCTAATCTTGATTGAAACTGTGAGAGATATAGGTTTAGAATGTAAAAGATATGATAAGCACTGTAAAAGCCAAAGTTTTCAAATAAAAAGAATCTGGTGGCAAAAGAAAAAACAAAAAAAGAAAAATTGAAAATAGTAAAGATTTAAGTTAAAAAAAGTGACATTAAATTGAAATATTGTAACGCAAATTTCTCATTAATACTTAGTTCAAAATCTAATTATACATAATATGTAACGTAATTACTTTACGTATAATTTTATGTAAGAAGAAATAAGAAACACACACAACTATATAATAAATAATTTAATAAATGAGAAATTAAAATTAAGCGCAAACGATTGAGAATTTGAATTATTGTTACTTTCATTTTTAGAATATTCCATGGATATTCATGGACCATTACATATTTATAAAAAAAAAAATTCAATTTTTATGTTGTATGTTTATATGTAGAATGATCAATTAAAAGATTGCATCAAATTATGGTCGCTATATTTATTTTTTATGAAAAATATGTTTCACCTTAAACAAAACAAAGCTATACAATAAATACTGAAACGATTTAAGGATAATTGCCTATATTTTTGACTTTTTCTTGATGACAAAAATTTATATCAAATTTGATAGTAATTCATTGATTAATTTCGTAAAATAGGCCATATAATGTTAAATCGGGAAATGTTTTCCATTGATTTCAAACTTTTCAAATTTCCACGATTTTCTAAACGTTGTATTTCTTTCAGTTATTCCACAGAGTAAAGATAATGTATAAAATTGGTGCGTATTTATAAAAAGAAAAAAGAAAAATCAATTAAATGATTCTTCACTGGAATTATTTTATTATAGTTTTTCTTTTTTCAACATACTTAAAATTAATGCGAACACCATTTAAAATTAATTGGAATAAAAATGTATAATACATAATTAAAATTGTAAACAAAATCTCTTTGCATTTTCATATAATTAGTTTTTTGCGCATTAATAAAAACTAGAATTGGAGTTACAATTCATGGATGACAAAATTAAAAAAGCCAAAACGTAGTAATAATTAATAATAATAACTGTAACAAACAAAAAGAGGAAACTATTCAATTCATTTAAAATAGGAACTAAAATGAAACAAATTAAAAAAATTTAAGAAAAGAAAAAAGCAGGAAATAAAGAAAAAAAAAAACTTACTTAAAACACAATTATGTGCAACTTAATTATTTATTCTTGTTGTTCTTTTACTAAAATTTCATATAAGAAATATTAAATTAGTTAGTCTTTTTATCACTTTTTATACCCTGCCACACTTTGTTCTTATTTACAGAAATATTTAGGCGATATCGGCTGATCTGTCTATGCGTCCATTTAATTAAAAAATAATTCTGTAATTATAAATTTGTGTGTTCAAATTATAAACAACTGGGCCTCAATTTTTGTGAGCCATTTTATCAAAGAAACGCCTTACATGCAAATATTTAGAATATTTGGACGAATTGTATTAGAAAGAGTCTTGAAACGTTCATTTATGTAAAGCATTATTTTGAAAGAAGTTGTTAAATATAAGCAAGTGTACACAAATTTTCGTATTTTTTCATAAAACTGGTTATGGAGTAATTCTTTCTTCTACACTTATGCATCTGACATCTGCTCTTTTGTATGCAAGTGTTTACCAAATTGTAATATCAAAATTATATTAGGCTAAGTAGTGTTAGGGTAAATAATAGTCGGTATTAACCGACTTGCAATATTTTTAAATTTTTTATGTTTTTTTTTTAATTTGTTTTTAGTTTTTCCGAACTAATTTTTTTGTTATGTATAATTACATACGTTTTTTCGTGATTTTCTTGTTATGTATAATTACTAAAATTATGTTGCAATAGAAGAAGTTCATATTACGCGTTACGAATCTTCTTCTATGTAACATTCTTGTTCTTCAATTACTTATTTTTAAGTAATTTATATGATACTATTGTAAGTGTTATCAATGTTTTCCGTTTCATTTTGCATTATCGAGTGATTTTCATTCTGAAAAAATCTATTTTTCTTCCATTTGTTTTCTTGTTTTTTTCGCTTCTTGTTTCTTTTCTTTTCTTTCGTCGCTTTTCCACATGAATGAATAAATCAAGTTTAAATACATAATAAAAAAAATATAATGGATATACATTCACACATTTTAATGTTTACCTGCATGTTTGCTCGTAATAATAATACTAATAATAATAATAATAATAATAATAATAATAATAATAATAATAATAATAATAATAATAATAAAATAATAATAATAATAATGAGTTATGTAAAAAGTATATAAAAAAATTCAATTAAACTCGATAAATTCAAAAACGTATTGATACGTTCGTATATAATATATTATATATATATATATATATATATATATATATATATAGTATTCATATATATGTATATGTATATGTATTTACTAGTGAAGGAGTTGAAGCATATAAGTTTCTTGTATATTTACTATACCATTGTGAAAAAGATTTTGGCATTTGTTTCTTCAATTAGTTTTTTTTAATATTATCATTCGTTTTATACGTCTATGGGGAAGAAGTCTTTGAGTAGAGTAGTACGTCGTTTTTCCGCTATGTCCATTTGATTTTCTAAATCACCTAAATCTGTTGTTTCCGCACGTTCCACTTTCCATGATAAATTCTCAATTTCAGCTTCCAGTTGTGCCTTAAAGAAGAGGAAAGAAAAAAAGAATTAGAAGAAAAATTCTAACTTTTCTTCTTATAAAATTTGTGCCTTTACTTTTTTAGTAAGTCAATGCGTATGCATGTAAGGTGTAGAAGAGCTTGAGATAAATTTACATTTTATTATACGAATCAATTCGGAATGAGTTTCTGAATCGATTTAAGCTTTTCCGTCTGTGTAATTACAAACCGTATAAATTAATGATCAAAGTACTGGTTGCAAATTATAAATTATTTCAATTTTAATTACATTTTTAATTTGTAATTAATTTCTTTGAATTTAGAAACAGATTAAGTGGCGTGCGGTACAATGTAGTGACTTTTTTAAATTTAGATCGATGGAATGGATCAAATTTAAAATACAATTAATTGTTTTTGTTATAAAACCAATTGATTATAATTATTGCTTATGTACCTGTTGATATTCAAAAAGATCTTTGCGTGAGCCACTTTCCATAAAATATGCATAGGGGTAAGTGTACTGTAATGTATAGCGGCATTTGGCTAGTAGAGCAGCAGCATTAAATAAATACTGCCAATCAATCCATGTGCCACGACCTTTCATTACTTTATCATTAATACGTTGACGCAAACGTGTCAATGTTTGCTGTTCTAATTGTAATGACTTTGAATGGTTTTCCCATCTCTCATAGTAATGCAAATATTTCTTTAGGGCTTCACGTGCCTGCACATGGACAGATTCATTAACAATATTAGGATTATCTTTATAACGTGAACACTCATAATATTCTGAACCGTGTGTCTTCCAGTCACCTAAACACATCCAACAGAAATCATATTTACAATTGAAACATTGCATATGATTACAACCACCATTCTTCTCAATACAAATATGACATTTGGGGCAATCTTTTGTATTGGCACTAATATAATTGGCCGTTTCACTATCATCGGCACATTTCGTTAACCACTTTTTTATAATTTGACAATCGGTTGGGGCATGATAATCGGTGCCACATTTGAAACAGAATGCCGTCTGACAGAAATGACATATAGCCCGTTTCGGTGATATATCTTGAGAACGAATAATAATCTGGCAGTTGGGTCCCGGGCAGAATCTTAATTCTGGATGCGTTTTCACATAATAACGAAACGAAAATTGTTGATATTTTTCACGCATTACTGGTCGTGTGACTAATGTTAATACTAAATCTTCGGGCACACGAACATTGCACATTTGAGCCATACAACCGATTTGTGTGGAAATTGCCTACAAAAAAGTGATAAGAAAAAAGGTCAATAATTGCACTACATTATAAATTGTTCCTTTTTTTACTCACTTGAAATATCTGCGTTTCAAAATACATAGACCAGCAATCTTTACAGAAGGAATGACCACACGAAAGGCTATAGAATAAGTCGCCTAATTGTACGGTGGCACATACGGGGCACATTTGACTTCGATACAAATTTGTATTATTATTGTTATTGTTATTATTATTATTATTATTATTATTATTATTGTTGTGTTATTATTATTATTACTGTTACTAGTATAATTATTACTATTACTTGTTATTAAAGTTTTATGAAAATTTGTTGAAGATGTTATTGTAGAAGACGAATGGGAGGACGACGAAGATGACGAAGTTGGAGACAGACAAGATGACAATGATGACGATGATGCCGATTGGGCTGCCGCAGCGCTAGTACTTGGCACATTATTAATAATATCACTATCGCTATTGCTAGATGTATTATTGTATTGTTTCTGTTGTTGTGGTTGCTGTTGATGCATTGGCGGCTTAATTCTCGTTTCAATAAGCAATGCATTTGCGTCCTGCCGATATTTATCCACAACTACTTTAATCATCCATTGATGCTCAATCAGTAATACTTTAGCCAATGAGGGCGTTATTTGGAGTATTGTGCTTAATTTTTCCACAGATTCATTTAATAATTTCTCCACCCTCTTCAACAGTTAGGCAAACATATTCAAAATATTCAGGATCAGCTTTTTTTGGATCCAAACGTTCTACATCACAATCTTCAGCTGTGATTAAGAACGTGTATGGCAAACACACAGAAAGCACGAAACGGAAATAACAAAATGAAGAAACAATAAAGCAAAGAGAATATTTATTACTAAATTTTTGCTTATGTAATTATTTTAAAATAAATTTTAATTTGTATAAAGCTTTACATTATATTACTAATTTCGATCGATCCAGCATAACAATTACGCATAAAAAAAATTAATCTTAAAATTAACCGGTAATTTGTTTTTAAATTTACCAGTCAAAAATTGAAAGTATACTTATTTTATTAAAATGCTTTCAATACCCGAAATATATGGCCAGAGACCCCACAAAACAGTCGACTACTAATAACATCAACTTAATCACGTAAGCATGCGTTTCTGTTTAGTTTACGTTTCTTTTGAGTCTTCAAGATTAAAATATTGCCTTTAAATTTAAGCGGAAAATTTAAATTTTCACATGCAAGTTACTATGAAAAATAAGCCAGGACACGCCCCGCATAAAAACGAACACTTCGATCTCAATTGCTCATATTAAAATTATTATCGGACGTTTGGCATGCATATTGTACATGCATATTTACTTCCTTGGCTATTCCATTTAATCTACAAATTATACAAATTCTATAAATTGTAGATATGTTGCTTCATTTTGTGTACCATCGGCCTATTTCCTAGTTTTTATTCTTGCTATTTATTATATGATTTTTGATTTCTTGAACAATTATTGGTAGAATGCTACATTGTAGCATGATTTATTTGAAACCCATTCAAACATAGTAGATGATTCAATATAAGTATAGGGCACAAATATTTTATATTCTTTTTACATTTTTGCTCTTTCATTTGTTATTTCCGTTCTGTGACCTTAATGTGACTATACATATATGTATATATATAAACATATATATGAATTATAAAATGAAGGTTTCATTCCTTTAACTGGATATATGTAATGTGTTATATGTTACATATAGACAAACACACAAACTCCCACGGATACCCACTAAGGCGAAGGCTAAATGAGCACGTGAGTGCATCAATAACTTTTTCTTGATTTGTTTTTATTATTTCCTTCTTCATTATCAACATTTTGTTCTTATTAATGTTATTGTTATTGTTGATATTGTTTTCAATTTGATATTAACTGAATTTTAAAACGCAATAAAATTAAAATTAAATTAATTATTAATTTACTCACCTGAATTATAATAATCATCATATTCACAATCATTATCTGAATATTCCATATCCGAATCTGTCGACATATTGATTGTTCGCCCTCTTCCCCACTAACCCTTATCGCTCTGTATTATTTATTAAAGATTTCTTTTAATACAACCTGATCTAAGTTCTAAGGTAACAGAGGGCAAAAACAGGTACTTTATGCTGCTACGAAATAATATAATTAGTTATACAAAGAAAAAAAAAACAGGAAGAGAAGCAGATTTAAAAAGGAAAGCTAATATATATATATATATATTATATATATATATATATATATTGATTTTTACAAATGCACACATATAAACAATCTTACATTCACTTACCACACAAAGCCTGCTATAATTTATTATAATTTACTGATGAACGGTTTGTTGGTTTCTTTGCCCTGTTATTATTATAATTTCCAGAGACTTCCTATGTAGAATCTCAAGTTGAGCATTGTTATTATCTACCCAACTTTCCTTTTTCTTTCTACTTTATTTTTTTTTATTTTGGTAATTTATAAACTACAAGAGCTGTTGATAGTAAAAAAATTAACAACAATACTTACACGAAGAGTGACACTGTAGCCGGGGGTGGTTGTATAAAAACAAATATACAGAATAGGAACAATAACAAAAGAAAAAGCAATTCGAAAAAAAAAACGAAAACAACAAACAAAAAACACCGAAAACTAACCCAAAAAAATTACAGTACGCGGAGAGATATTATCTCTATTTTTCTTTTTCAAAATAAATTAGATTCTTTTTAAATATTTTCTTCTCAATTTTTTCCAAACTTTTCAGTTTTCCACAATAAACAAATCTATCCTCCATTTGTTCATTGTAACGTATAACATTACTCCAAAAAACCAAAAAGAAAAAAACAAAAACAAATGAATCACTAGAAAAGTACGTTGTCCGTTTTTCTTTTCAAATTACAACGTAAGTAAACTATTTAAATTGCCCTTTTTTTTCTTTATTTGTGTTTCCACAATTTGATAAATTGACTATTAAGATATAATATGGTTAGCTTCAACATCTTCTAAATTTTTTCTTTCCACTTTACACAACACGGCGGCAATAAAGAGCTAAAAACTGGAAAGAGACAAAATAAAATGAAAATCATTTTCTTTTCACACAACACACTACATAAAAGAGATGAAGTTAACAAATGCATAATAAACAATTAGACGCGCCCTTCGATAAAATTGTCTTATATAAGTGGTAAGAAATATCACACTAATAAAATGCAATAAAATGTAGATAATTTTACTAATGAATTGAAAATATCAAAAAAAAATGTGTTATCTAATAAAGCGAATATTTTTATCCATAAAATTAATGCGTTCATTTGCAACGAATGTTAATAATAACTTTAAACAGCTATTTTTAAAATGGCAGTTTAGATGAGTTGTGACGAGTCTGACATCAAAACAATGACAGGGATATTAAATGTGTTTATTTACAAGGACAATTTCTGATCATTATTTAATCAGATTAAGATTTATTTGTGCTATTATTTGGATATTGATATAAATTTGTATAAAATAAATACAACCAATGATTAATTCAATTTTGTTGTGACTGGAAATAAAGCATTGCATTTTTATTTACATTAAAAAGCGGGCAAACTAACCATAGCTGATGTTAATATAAAATGGACATAACCAACAATTGCAGCTCAATTTATAAATGTAACTTTAAACGGAAATTTCTATATGCTGAATACCATAGAAAATTGATAAAGGATGTAAAGAGATAAAGGATGGTAAAGAGGCCCTGCAAGTCTTTTCTAAAGAAATACAACAGTCAGTCATAATTACTACATAAAAAATTAAAATGCCCTTTAAAAAAAGGAAAAGGTAAACAGAATTATTGGAGAACAATTAATTGAATGCTTTAGACGTTTACTAAAGTGGTGGCACCGATGACGTGATTTTATGGAAAACGGCATTAAGTGAAAGGCGAAATAGGCATTTACAGCGCAGTAGACTATTGGTCTGGAGCAGAATATTTGGTTCAATTTATAAATCAAGAAAAATATAATTATGATTTGCCTTATCTCTTGGCGCTTCAGGAATGAATGAGTGAATGAAAATCCAAAAACCAAAAGATAATTGTAAAAATATATTGTTTAGAGGTACAAAGAAACAATAGTCGTTTAAATATACGTAAAACAAAAAACTGTTGATGATTATATGGAGTATGGAAAATCGTTAAGTATTTGTATGATTTAGATAATGAACCATAAATTATTACCATTGATTAATGTAAACAATAAAAGTTGATCGAAGTCATCAATTGCTTTTGAATTGTTCCCTTATGAAGTACAATATGACTTTAATATGTGAGTTGAATTGTAATTGAAAGTCAAGTGTAAAATTTAAGATCTTCAATACCAGATACATTTTACCAATGAATTTTGGCAATATATTTATCAAAATTCAAAAATCAAAATTCACTTAAAATCACTGATAGTCTGACAAAGGATTCAAGCCTTTTACATTTCAGTTATTTTTTTTTTTCTATTATCCAATTGCACTTTATGTTCTCGTGCTGTCGCTTAAACTAATTAACTGTTTTGTGCTAGTTTATATATGGAATATATGAAAATCAGAAAACGAATTTAAATTAAACGTGCAGTAAAATATGTATATTATATACATTTTGGCAATATATCACATTATGCATACTTTTTTGCATGATATGTTTAACCTTTATACTTAATAATGCATAATGCCCATAAGAACAACAAAGAGAAATAAATAAGAAAAATCAAAAATAAAATCCTTAAAAAATTAATATAATAATTTGTGTGTTTCATTAGTAAGATAAAGAAAGCGATATTTATTAAGGAGAAAGAATGAAAGCTATTGGGATTGGGAAATTGGGTATAATTATAGGAAAAGTTACAAAAGATGTTGATAGCTTATGTAGTTAGCGTTAGATAATAGGCAATGATATTTTTGTTCCAAATTTCAAGTTGCTTCTGTTTGCTCTGCTAGCTGCTAAATTTTAATTGTTTTCCAATTTGAATCTTGTTTTTTTCTCTTTCAAGTTGGTTGCTAAAGTTAAATCGCTCGTTTTTACTCTCTTTCAAATTAATTGCTATATATAATTGGTTGTTACGTTTAAATCGCTTGTTTAGTTCCTTTTTCAAATTCGTTGCTACATTTAAATCGCTAATTTTTTCTTTTTGAAGTTAGTTGCTATATGACTGTTAATTAGTAGATTTAAATTGCTTGTGTTATTACACTTTAAATTATCCATATAAATACACAAAATTTTATTTAGATTCATGTTTATAAGCAAATGTGTACAAATAACTTGGCTAATATTATATAAGAATGCAACATAAATGTTTATATGATACACAGCAACAACATTTGCATAATGCATAATCTGTTTTCTCGATTACTTCAACATCTATGATCTGAACTTATCTCTTGGCACATATTTTTACATTACGAAATTTTGTCATATTTGTCGATTTCAATAGGCTTAATAATATTTCTTCAGTTTCGAATAAATAATCCTGAACCCAATCAAATGTTTTCTGTCTAAGGTATCCGGATCAAATTTGCCAGAATCATTAGAAATTCTTACACACATATTGATATGGCTGATTGAAAATGGCCGAAATCTGTGCAAGACATGCCCATGCATTTAAACTATGCGATAATTTTGCCAGTACGAGTGTCAATAGCCAAAAAATGATGGCTCTCTAAAATTACGTTATAATCTTCTAGTAAAAAACCAATCCTACACTTTTTAACTATCATTTTCAGTATCGCAGACTTTTGGCTAATTATCGGCGCAATAACTCACCTATGCAACTCTTCTAAGAAACTGAACGGAAAATATGGCATATGTTTGGTCTCTTTGAATGATCATTTGGAACAAATTATGTAACCGATACAGTTCAGTTAAGTCTTTTCTCATAAGGCCAAAAGTCCAGATATCCAATGATTCGAAAACAAAAAATTCATACAATTTGCCAATCAAGTAGTTCCATAAAGTTACATCCGCCGATATTTTCTCGCGCGAAAGTCGGGAGTTTTACTAAGCATGTGTACACAAGCCACGTCTAAATCTGTCACTGCGAATCGTGCATGCCAATGTAGATTTCTCTGCGCCATTGCCGCATAATAAAAAATGCAATATGGCACATGCAAGCAGAAATAAAGTATGAAAATTTCAATTTGTTAACAGTTGACGCTTAAATCTTTTCCAATAGCACAAATGTTTGTATGTACGACAGACACAAAATCTTATTGTTGTTTTTCAATAACATTTCTTCCACTTGTTTCTCATTTATTCGTGTCTTGAAAAAGGCTAAAAAAATGAAAAATAAAAAATAAAAAAACAATTTTCAATATGATGGATATGAGAGTTGATGATATGACAATAAAAGTTATGTTTATGCTTTGGAGTCATGTAAACAGTGACGCCCATTATGAAGATAATCGAGTGAATTGAGAGGACGAACAAAAGGACGCTTTTCACACGTTTCTTTCCTTTTTTTTTTTTTTTTTAAATAACATTTTGTTTAACATTTGCGTCTTCTCCTTCCTATTACCTCACATTACTGCCCCTTCTATTTTTATATATTTATTTATATTTGTCTACTTTTTTTGCTATCACGTTTTGTGTCACACAATATTTAACATCCACCAAGCAGTCTACATGAGAATCACATAATAAATAAAATAAAAAGTATTGCCGCTTATTTTAATACCATTTAATTTTGGCGATGGGTGTTTGATAGCTTCAGAAAGAGTAAGAAAGAGAGAGAAAGAGAGAGAGAGAGAGAGAGAGAGAGAAAAGAAAAAAATTGTAGAAAAAGTGGAAAATTCATAACTATTAACAGTCATTGTGTTAAGGTAATTTATGAATTATCATATCGTTAGATAAAATTTCCATTTTTTTTTTTATCATCATCATCTGCTAGAAGTTGGAAATATAGTTAATTTGTTATAATGTTTGCAACACTTAGAAGAAAAAGAAAATCGGGGCCTCCATAAACTATAGAGATTCTTGATTAGCATTAAGTTTGAAATCCATTTAGCTTTGTCTGTCTAGCCATTCGCTAGGGAATATTGAGCAATGCACGCAACTTAATATTGAAAATTCGGTTAAACTCCGTCAAAAAAAAAAAAAAATCCATCCATAGTGAACTGTAAAATGAGAATCTCTCAATTGTTTCAAATGAAAATTCCTCGATCCTTTTTTTGGCATCAAATAAAGAGTTGACGTTTTGGGGCAACGTTCCACATGTGATCGTTTTGTTTGTTCAAAAATAGCACTAACTGGTTACGCCTATTTTATTTTGTATGTAAGCTTTTAAACTTTCATTATATCTATCTAATATATATGTCCATCTAAATGTATCGAAAATGCCGTATGGTTTTACAACTTACTCCATATTTTTGAGATTTTGATTGGTAAAATTTTAAAAAATTTCTTATTGTCTGGCCATAAATGAAAATATAAATGTTTACTGAAATATTGAAATTTGCATTAATTCCTATATACGAAGATTTTTATCTGCTCCTTATAGAAACGTTAACTGCGAGAAATATATAACGCCTGTATCTGAACTTTATTTCCAAAATTCTCAATTATAATACCTGACTCTAAAAATGATCGATTTGTTAAGTGTTTGTGTTTATAACGCCCTTATCAGCACTTTATCTATATTTTATCTAAATTTTATCTAAATTTTATCTAAATTTTATCTGAAAAATTCGAAATATGTTGCTACACTCTCCAAATCATTTAAGGCCACACAATATTTGCACTTTATCTAAATTTTATCTATAAAATTCTCTCTTACTCCAAACCATTTCAGATATCTGAATTTTATATACAATTTATCTAAATTTTTATAAATTTTATAAAATTGCCAATTATATTGGTAGACTCTCTGTAGTCTGAATTATTTGTTATGATAAAATGTTAAAGTGGTAGGTATTTTAGATTTGACTTCATTACCAAATAAAATTTTTTTTTTCTATTTATTATTTCGATATGGTTTCTGGCCCATCACCACCATCATGCTTAATTCTTAAGTTCATAAATGAAAATTGAAAACAGGGGAACGTTTTTTACTTTTTTTGTTTTTTTTTTTTTGTGTTTTATTTTTATTTTATTATATAAAACGAAATATTACTCTAACTTTATCTATTGTACGCTTGTTTGCTTAAAGTAAATAATTATTATTATACTTTCAGTTGTTGTTATTGTTGTTATTGGTAAATGGGCTTTAGAATCAAAGAGAAGAAAAGGGAGACCACACCTTCAATACAAAATACATGCAATATAATCGTGCTTTATCTTGTTTAACAAATTGTTTCATTGTTAAGAATTAATAAATGAAGCAACACAATAATAATGAATTTTCAACGACTTGCACACTCAACCTATATCCATATATCTCTATCTCACTCTATCTAGATATATAACACATATAATATATATATATATATATATATATATATATATCTTTTTGTAGATATATTTAGTTTTCACATTATTTTGCTAACCATAATCACATTCCCAACAGATGAGTTGAGTATTTTTGCAGTTACTCCATTAGAGTTGACTAAATAAAAATGTGTGTTTTCTTGATGCATAAATCAAAATTCATCCCTTAAATGTATGAAAATCAAGTCGATGTTTTTATTACCGCCCAAACCCCAACCCACCATTAAAGCAATTTTTTTTTATTTTATTTCTATTTATTTGTTGTAACGGCTGCTTTATTAGACTTTTACTCCCACATAATCAACTATTTAATAATAATATTATTTATATACACAATAAAAAAGGAAAAACAAAAAAAAAAAAACGGAGGAATAAGAAGAAAGAAGAAAACAACTTATATAAATAAGCAGCAACAACATATTGCGTAAAATTTTGATACGGCAAAGCAACACAAAATGTAAAATTTATTATTAATAATGGTTTGGTCTTGGTGTTTGACGGCTTGTTCTTCTTTAACATGTACCTTTACTTTCCACTTTGATAAGTAATGTTGATTTTTATGTAGTTCTTTTGGGCATAACCAAAAATAAATAAGATTAATTGAAGGCTCGATAAAAACGTTTAGATGAAAAGGGTAAAAAAGAGAAGAAAGAGAAAGGAAAGTAAAATTATTGAAATGAATAAAAATAGTAAAATAAAGTTAGTTGTAGTTATTTGTAACTTTCCATAATCACTTAATGAATAACTTACGATTAATATTCAATCTGAAAATGTTAAAAATATTTTCGATTTGTTAATTTTTTGTAAATTTGCTAATAAAATTTCGATCAGTATGCTCTTTCATTTTGTGCAAAAGATTGAAAAGATTAAAAGGACTTTTGCAGTCGTTTAAAAATTCAATAAAAATTCATGGGGTCTTATGGAAGATGATACTCCTTATATTTTATTGCGATCATGTTTAGATGCACAGCTCAATTCAGATAAGCGGAGACTTTTTTCTCATGGGCGTCCCCGAAAATGTTCTTCTAAAAAATAAATTACATCTTTGATGGTTCAACTCAAAGTTACATGCGATAGCCAACCTAAAGGAAATGGAAGCGCTACTTCATTCAATTAAAATAAAACTTTTGAACTTGTTTTTAACACAAATCACTGCTATCAGAAAGGTTTCTATTTATATTTAAATTTTCACTTATATAAAAATTAGGGTAGTACTTTAAGGCCTTTCAAGATTCGATAGAAAGATTCAAAGATTGAGCCAAGGGCTTCAAAAAATTTAATTTCTTCTCAATATTACCCTGAGTGGGTGAATTTTTTCTTATTTTGTCACGTTATCTAAATTCATTATTGAAGAAAAAATGCTTTCTAAATTGAAATTGAAATGGTGGAAAGTAGTGAAAATTCGATATTGCATAAATTCTGATGAGCGTGTTTAATTTGCTTCTGCTCTGTAAAGTTCTCTTAAAATAATCTAAATTATTCGTTTATATAAACTCACAGAGCTTTCTATTTTTATTGCCCATTTTAGGTGAAATTATCAAGGAATTACAAATTTTTTCTTAGGACTTGTCTTTGATTTTGTTTGCATTTTCAATAACAATCATCATACATGAACTTGAAATATTCCTGGCAATTATTCATAATTTCCTAACTTGCTTTAACTAGACAATACTTTGAGACGGACAGACGGACAGACGGACAGACAGACAGACAGACAGACAGATAGATAGACTTATGTAAATCCTTTCAGAATTTCTTACTAATTCAAAATGTATATAATTTGTTGGGTTTTTAATGTTGCAACTTTTGGATATCGCACATACAATATGATAAAATGAATGTATTCTCCATTTTTGGTATGGTGGATATAAGAAAGAGCGCATGCCCCGGACATTACTGGATTGGCTATATTGTAATAATAATAAGAATGCCAAGCATTGCTCTTGTGACTACAATAAATGGTTGAATGTAATTGCTTGTGTTTTTCTTAATTTTCTTCTTCTTATTCATCTTGTTGTTGTTGCTGTTATTGTTTTTGTTACTGCTATTGCTTAAGTATTATTATTATTATTATTATTATTATTATGTTGGTTGGTGGTTGGAAGTTAATTTCAGTTGATTGGGGCATACTTTCTTATGCAATTGGACTCGTTCTTTATGTCTATTCTTTTCTCTCTTTCTCTCTCTCTCTCTCTATCTGTTTTGTGTGCAGGCACACAATATATTGTATGTATATACATATATTATATATATATATATATATATATATATAGAAGTTCTCAGTTTTCCATTATAAAATTGAAACATAAATCGTGCCCGCCATTATGGCCATTAAAGTGCAACCAACACTTTTAAAGCCCAGGGCTTGACAACGATAACTAAAATAGCAGCGGCAACAATAATAATAATAATAAACATGACAACAACAACAACAACAAACAACAACAACAATCAAAAATAATAGATTTGAACAACAGCAACATTAAAAATTACAATAATCAGCCACTTACAAATGATCCCATTTAAAAGTATACGCGCACGCACATTTTTATATCAACTCTTTATATGCCACATTTATAATCACCCATATAAATGTACATCTTTACTTTTTAGATCTATCATGCAACGGCTTGAAATTATGCTCTCATTTTGTCAAATGTTTGCAAAAAAAAAAAAACAAGGCGAAAACAGCATCAGAAATTCTACAAAGTACATAGATTCTGTCCGTTTGTCCGTCTGTTATTTTAGATAATCTATTGATCGCAAAAAATTGAGATATCGAAGCCATATTAGGCAGCAACAATAAATATTGATCATTGAATATTGCACGCAGTTTGTTATTGAAAATTGATTTCTTAAGGAAAAATTTGTAGATGAAATTTCGTATACGTATTAAGGACATTGTCCCATCATACCCATCAGAAAAATTTTATATGGCTGAAAATGAAATTTCGATGTTCATATAAATCATATGATTCTCGCTACTTTCTGATACGTACCATGTAATTTGAGATAGGTTTCCAGATAAATTTTTTCATAATTTTTGAATAAATCTCTAGATAAATTTCTGGGAGAATCGCTACATAAATTTCTAGATAAATTTATACATTAATTTCTAGATAAATTTCCATACAAATTTCTAGATAAATTTCCATACAAATTTCTAGATAAATTTGCATACAAATTTCTAGATAAATTTCTACATAAATTTTTAGATAAGTTTCTACATAAATTTTTAGATAACTTCCTAGATAAGATTCTAGATAAATTTCTACATAAGTTTCTAGATAAATTTCTACATAAATTTTTAAATAAAATTCTAGATAAGTGCCTGCATAAGTTTCTAAATAAATTGCTTTATAAAATTTCTACAAAAATTTCTAGATAAATTCTTAGATAAATGTCCAGATAAATTTCTAGATAAATTTTAAATTATAGACAAATATGACTTATGAGTAGTGAGTACAATGATGGAAATGCAAAGATAATGTAAATTTCAATATCATATAATTATGGGCAAACATGAGTGATTTCATTCATTTTCATTTGGATAGTAAGGCAAAACTCACACCATATAAAATTTTTGGCTTCATCTAGTAAAATTCTCGATAAAAATTTGCTGTACACGATTATCTTTATACAACATTTAACTCATAAGCAATGTACAAAATATTTTCATTTTTAGAACGTTTGGCCCCGTTATTAATACAAATCTGTAATTTTAGTCTCTATGATCGAGATAAATATTAGACCAAACGGTTAGAAATATTGCGTAATAGACAAAATACTCGCTAAATCAATTCAGTTAAGACTGATTAAAAATATATTTGTAAAATGTCTTTAATGGATACGATATATTTCGATGAAAAATGCGGCTTCACACTTAAAATGGCAAATTTTTCTACATTTTAACTTGCCTTAACTGAAAAAAAAGTATCGAATTAAATATTATCATATATTTATATTTCTTGATGGTATAAATTTAACAATTTTTGTAAATTTTTTAACAGAGAACGCTTCACTACAAACATGAAGCATATAGATAAATTTTCAACTTGTGAAAAGTGAAAATTCATTTCATGTCTCAATTTATATTTTAAGCAGATATTGTAAGACCATTAAGCCTAGAATCCGGTATTCACTGTCAACTTTCTAGTTGTTGCGTATTGTTGCGTATTGTTGCGTCTAGTTGAGCTTATTGATTTTGATATAAGGTAAATATCCTCTGTAATGCCTCTATAGCTTCCCTTTGCCCCTGGACAACGCTTCAGCAAAAAAAAAAGTCTGTATACCCTTAAATTTAAATCCCTTATAAATTAAAAGATATTGATGCATTGTTTCTATATAAAATTTGTATAGATTTCAATTGATAGGTAAAGTCCACATTTCTTAAGTTTCCTTAAGAATTCTGGGCTACTTTGATCATACTGCCAATGCCTGTGCTGAGCTTTTGGATTGTTCAGTCCAAGTTGAAGTTTTCTCTCTCTATCTCTCTCTCTCTCTCTCTCTCTCTCTCTCTCTCTATCTCTATCTTCCCCCTTCAAATTCAATTCATAGTCCAAACATTTTACTTCCTAAAATGTGAAATATCGATTGGGCTTCCAGTGCTTTTCATCATCAGATGAATCTGCAAAAACATTTTTAAACATTTACATTGACATGGAAAAAGATTTCTTCCTTTTTTCTTTATTTTTTGTTTTTTTTTTTTGTGTTGATTATCTTATTCAATTATTGTGGCGAAAGTTACCTATTTATTACCCTTCGCTGGGGTGACTTTTAAATTGTGCCAATTTCTATAGTTTTTTTTTTTGTTTGTTTGTTTGGTTTTGATTCCAAACTAATAAAATCGTTTATATTGATGATTATTCTCTCATACAATAATTTTATTGTTTGCTGTAAATGGCATTGTTGTTACTATTATTATTACAACTGGCGTGCACAAATTAATACTCAAAGGATTTAAATAGAATGAAACAAACCAAAAACTCATGGAAAATTCATCATAATAGAAAATTCTTTTGTGAATGAATGTGTTTGGATGTCTGTGCGTGTCTCGTCTTAACAGATTTTTTCAAATTGATTTACATTTGTTTATTATACAACTCAAACCATTCCATGTGCTTATATTCTTTCTGGGTATCTATCTATTCATCTATTTGCTGAGTCTTTAGGGGCGAAAAGCAAAAAAAAAAAAAACAAAAAAAAAAAAAGAAAAAACAAGATTTAATATATTTTCCCACTGAGATTTTCGTTAATGATGTCTATTTTCAAATTAATAATATAAATTTGTATACAAAAATTATGGTTAGTCCGTTAAAATTCTCCATTGAATATTTATGGGTATACTTCGTATCTCAAAAGGTTTGTTACACATCCCCAAAAAAAAAAGTATGCTCATTTTTGATTAGCATCAATAATTTGAAATAATTTAGCCAACAGTTTTTGTATGTTCGTTTGCCCATCTGGCTGATTAATGTAGATATTCTCCTTAAATGTTAGGTATGTTTATTATTAAAAATGACCTATGTCGGTCAGCAGATATGACCGCCTTGCCATGTAAATTGAGAACATTCGCGTGTTTTCCAAGTAAAAATTCACGAATGCTAAAATTGTAAATATTTTTATCAATAGGTTTAGGACAATGGGGCACAGAACAACTGATCGCCTATGCCACGCCTACCTTACATTATTGAAATAATTAATTTTCTTCTAAACTTCCTCAAACAATTTTTATTGATGATTCCTCTCTCAAATCCTCTCTTAAATCAAACTAATAACAAATTTTGTTATATATACTTCAAATTATTTGTAATTCGGCCTAAGCCGTTGTCTATCCAAACAAGAAGACAGACCAATGAAAATTGGTTAGATCTAATTCTAGAATATTATAAGATCATAAAAAAGGCCACTTTTTATGCTCTTTTAGATGTTTTTCTTATTTGTATAGATGATTCTATCATAACCTCATATTTGATCTTAATTCATCCTTTTTATGATTTTTACAAATGAAATATAGCAATCACAAATTTGTGAGAAAATTTTTTATAATGTAATACTTTATATTCTGCCGGAAAAGCGCTTACCTTGTTTGTTATAAAATCGGAAGAATTTATTGTCTACGGCATTTTGGCCCAAACAAATTTTGAAACAATCAAAAGAAATGTGTTTGTTTTTTATTTTTATAGCAATCATAAATCTTTTCGTATTAAATAGAAATTTTATAAACGATAATAATTATATACTACATTATTTATTATTATAAATTTGTGCAGATGTTTGTAACATCCAGAAAGAGTTGACATAGATTATATCGTTTTATTATAACGATCCATTTAGAATGACTGCCTGATTCGATTTAAGCCTGTCTATACGTCTGTCCACCCGTCCATGTAAATTTGTTATCAACTACAGGGCGCAATTTTTGAGATATTTTACTAAAATTTGGTGAATCAAAGGCGTAGCTCATTGAAAATTTGTACGGCCATGCTTCATAAAATGTCCTTTTTAAAAAAAAAAAGAGAACTTTATATGGACAAAAGTTATAATTTTGAAAATATTTCAATGACAATTGGCATTGTCTTGTATTTTGACTTGAAAATTATGTGTATCAAATTTGATTCAGATAGGTCCATTGTTTTGTACCCACTCCCATATAAAGAACATTGCAAATAATTTTCAAAATATTTGAAACTTATAATTTTTTACTTCTCCTATTTGATTTTTCTTATTCAAAGTGATGTAGAGTATTAAAAAATTGGCTGCGATCGTCTATAAAATTCTTATTTGCTTTTTTTTCTTCTTTTTAATAAGTTTGTAAAAATAAAAAAAATTCGAATCTTTTACGTTGTAGAATTAAAAGTGAACCGTCGGCTGTTTCAATGTTCGCCACAAAATGCTGTGTTTCTCTTCCAGTTTGCTACATTCTTTCACATATTATTTAGAAATTTTATACGTATTGTATTCAGGCATTTATTATTATTGTTTTTCTTATGAAATTTTTTAAAAATTATCTATTAGTATTGTCCTTCATCGTTCACTCATTCATTCTATTTGTGCTATCAGCTTTGTATATTTCATTTCATTATTATTGGCCAATATCTGCCTGTGGATTTTGTGGTAATGATGATATTGCAAATTATCAATTACATTAAATTTTATTTCTTAGCAATTTACAATTAAAATGTCGAATTTATTTATGGGCACAAAATTGCTTACGACATTTGATATTTTAGCCATTTCGGTTCAATGTGATTTGAATGTTTTCAATGGCTAATGTTTGGTATTCACGATGTGATGGTTGCTTATGTCCATTAAGTTAGTTCAAGAACGAATCCAAAAAAATTTATAAGCTGCCGTTTCTGCCGTTGGCATTTTAATCATTATTAATCTGCTGTCATAGACTAAAATTTTTGATAAAATCTTGTCGCATTTGCCTTAATGTGTACTGCTTTTTAGAAGCTCATTCGTACAAAAAATTTGTTTCCTTCACTTAGCCAAAAGGTTTTTAGGCACTTTTCATCAAACACTACCTTATCTTTTTTAGCTTGCTTGATGTGGATCCGCTACTTTGGATCACTTTAGTCTAAAAATTGCTCATTCTTTTTTAAGCCATTACCTTTTTCTATTCCGTAGTATTCTATTTAATTGTATTCTATGCTACTTTATTGTTGTTGTTGGTTGCTCAGATCTAATGGCCCATATTTTTTCGTGATTACACAGTTCATCTGATTTTTTAATTGTAATGCCAAGTTTTTACTCTGCAATTAACCTGAGATCATCTAAGATAGATTTATTACGCTCGCTTGCCTAAACGCGCCACATTATCGCGGTACATGCCCTATTTGCCCATTACTTTTTTCATTATTTTCTAAGCATTTATTAATGTAATATTGCTCCATTTTGTTACGAATGTTATAATTTATAGATTTGAATTAATTTGTATACCCTTCATGCTTCGCTTCTGGGATTACCGGGTAGTATAATTTTGCTGCAAAAGCTATTTTTAAATTAGACTCCACTTTTTATTATAATTAATTCAGTTTGATGAAAGAATCACTTTGTGCGGCATTTCAAAGAAGTCGTTTCATCCATTCGTCTGTCCTTTACGGTTCTGACCATTTGTAAATTATAAGTCGTACACTTTCTCTACCCTTCTAAGGTCTACTGTCTACTGTCTACTGTCTACTGTTTATTTGTAAATATGCCTTTTAAAATTAAAGGTTGTCATTTTTGTTAAAATTTTGTTGAAATTTGGTAGGGCCTTGGCCCACCCGTAAGTCCTATTTAATTGGATCATTTTTACATGACATTTTTATTGAATAGTTTGGCTGATTTTTATGAACCCTCACACATCTAACGTTTTATATTGGAATAAAATCGATGTACGAAAAAAATATTGACTAAATATTTTCGAAAAAATTCTCTCATTTTTTTGTTGTTGTTTTTTTGAACTGAAACTAACATGAATTTTAAATAGATTTAAAATTACAGTTGTTGTTGTTAATTGCATAAAGTTAAACAATTTGTGAGCAGCTCTGAGTGATTCCATGATTTCTCCATAGAATTAGAATTTTCACAAGAATTGAATTTGAAGCGATTTATGAGAAATTTCAAATTGCTTGAAAATTACAATTTTCGTTGGAATTATTGTTTTTGTTTTTCTTTTGTTGGGATGTTTTCTTGATTTTTTTATTTTTTTATTTTTTTACTTTTTTTATTTTTTAGTGTCTTAATTTATAGTTGAGCAAAAATGTTGTAGTGGATATTAATAAGTTAGCTGCGATCCATTAAAGGCATTTTCATTTTGTATTGAATTGAATTGAACATTTTGTAAAATTTTGGTTAACCTTTTCAATCATTTATTACGCATAATGAAATTTATGTAATAACCACAACAACCTGGTTTAATAATGTCTATAATATGCCTCATGATTTCGGTGTAAGTTTGTATCTGTTCTTAATATTGTTATTATTATTATTATAATTATGTTGTGATGCTTATTTTGTGTTTTCATTTCCCTTCCCCCCTCCCCACACCTATTTTTTTGTGTGCTTTTTTCCATTTTTATTTTGTGTTGTGTATGCGCTGTATGTGTCGTGTCGTTATGTTATTGGATTATGAATATTAATAATTTCTTTACATCTATTTTCATCTCCCTCAGTTAATTTTTCTTCTTCTTCTTCTTCTTCTTCTTCTTTTTTCTCTTTGGGCGTTTTAGTTATTGTAGAACATTTATATTCTTATACTACAAGTTGGTTAGTACTCCATGTTAATACATAATTATAGGATGGAAAAAATAATATAGGAACATAAAGTATAAAAAAAAAAAAAACAAAATAATAACAACAATAACAATAACAATAATAATAATAACAATAATAATAATAATAGAATAACTAGCAATTTTGGTTACAGTGTGCATGTATTTATTCGATTTAATAAAATAAATGATGTTCAATGACAGACGGACAGACGGACAGACGGACAAACGGACAGACGGACTGAATGACTAATTGAAAGACAGACTGACAGACTGACAGACTGACTGATTGAGTAACTTTGAATTAAGTTATGCGTTATGCAAGAGTGAGAGAGATAGAGATAGTAAGAGAGAGAAGAGAGAGAGAGAGAGAAAGAGAGAGATGGCGATAGAAAAAAGAAAAAAAATGAGAAGAGGAAACATTAAATACATGGCAAACACGCACACATAAAACAAATTACAATAACGATTGGCGAAAGCAAGAGCAATAACAATCAGAATAACAATAACAATAACAATAACAATAACAATAACAATAAGAATAACAAATTTAACACTTACAACAACACAAGCCATAAATTTTTATAATTTAATCCTCAAAATCACTTGAAGCTACAAAAAAACAAAACAAAACGAAAATGAGCGACGCAAAAAAGTAACATGAAACAACAATAATAGCAACAACAAAATAACAACAAAATATTATGAAAAATTTATAAGAAAAGAAATTATTTTGTAAATTATATTTGGCTGGAGTCAAATCTTGATAATGCACCAACTTTAAACAGTGACCATGCACACACACACACACACACACACACACACACACGCCTGAATTTTTTTTATTTTATGGATTGTATTGGATTTATGAAATTTGAGAAAATGAGATTGAGATGTCGTTTATGTCGTTTTATGGTCAAAGATCTTTAATGCGAATTCCTTCAGTTTACTCCTTTTGTATATTTCAAATAGAATCCTTAATTTTTGTATGCTGATTTCTTGAAAAGTATTTAATACAGTTTTATAAAACTTTTTTCTCAGTTTTCAGTTGGCAAATTTTTTTTTTTTTTTTTTACTTAAATTACAAATGTGATTTAATTTAGCAAAATCATTTTCTATTTTTTAGATCTTCTTGAATCTTTGTAAAATAATAAATGCGATTTTATTTTTTTTTTTTTTTGTAATTGTTTTGATTTATGCTGAACCCATAAGAACATTTCCAAGAATCCTTTAATAATTGTTCGGCGGTAAATGAAGAACATGTAAAAAAAAAATATTTACACTCAGTTAAAGCTCCAATTATGGATGATGGCAATAGTTGGATAATTTAGCATCATATTTAGAATTTGTAATTAAAATTTAAAACTTCTAGTCTGTTTAATTAAAGAGCTAGGTATAAAACCTTCAAGAATTTATGGTATGGCATATTTTCACTTTTTGAGACTTAAATAAACAAAATGAAATGTAAACTCGTAATGTAAGACAATGGATGAAATTTTGTAATTGAGTTATTTTAAGTTTTTAGTATTCTAACATTCCACTATCTGGCTACACTTCCAGCATTTGAATATTAATATCTAACAAATGTCAAAAAAAAATGAACAGTTATAAGATTTTTCATATAATTAATTATGATTTTTAATAATCGATTTTAATAATCGGTTTGAGGAGAATGGCTGGAAAGGCTGAATGAAAAATGAAAAATGTGACAAATGAATGTTTTAAGATGATTATATAATTTTAATTATAATTAATTTTGTAATTAGAATTAATTATTTAATTAATTTTGTAATTAGAATTAATTATTTCATTAGAATTGTATTTATAATTAATTATAATTAATTATTTAATTATAATTAATTGTAATTGTAATTATAATTAAAATTGTAATTGTAATTAATTATAAATATGAATATTATTAATTATGATTATAGGCAATTATAATTATAATTTTATAATAATAATAATTACAATTAATTATAATTATATTTATAATTACAATGAAGTATATATATCATTACAATTAATTTAAATTATAACTATTATTAATTATGGTTAATTATAATTATAATTATAAGTATAACGGGAAACGGAAATTGTGACTTCAATCTATAAACATTATTTTTTTTTAAATAGCTCATTTTAATTGTTATTATGATTGTTATGGTTGTTGTTGTTATTATAGCTCTTGTGATTATTAATATTAATATTATTATTATTATTATTATTATTATTATTATTATTATTGTTGTTGTTGTTATTGTTGTTATTGTTATATATTACATAAATTATTATTGTACAATGTCATGATGTAGCAGTAGTAGTGGCATGCATATCAAGTGTGGGTTATTCAATAATTTGTTTAAGTACAAGTATTTAAATTAATAAAAGTGAGTTTGATGAAACACCTAAGTAATAATAATAATAATAATAATAATAATAATAATAATAATAATAATAATAATAAAATGTTGTTGCTTCGTTTGTTGCTGTTACCATAATTTGTTTGCCTTGTTTCGTCTTATTTTGTAAAGTATATAAAAATGATTATAATGAAAATGGCAAAAGGGGATAAAATTGAAGAGTTGGAAGAAACGAGGTAAAGGAAACGAAAGCCAAAAACAAAAAGAAAATTTTATTTATTTATATATATATATATATTTTTTTTTTATTACTTACATTTTTTGCGTAACGTGCAGCAAGCAGAGCGTGCAATGTGTTCTTAAATTAATTTGAGTAAAAAGTGGTAGCGTAAAATGCGAAACATGGAAACATTGGGGCAACTTGTATCCATGACATAAATAGGTATAAATAATTACCTTAATAATGTAAATGTGTATCGCAAATATATATATATATATATATATATGTACGTGCATATGTATATATGTATCTATGTATCTATGTATCTATGTATGTATGTATGTAGATTGGTTAAGGAGCGGTCGTCGAGTGTGGTGCCAATGTATTCATAATAATATTAAATCTTATCTAGGGAACAGAACGAATACCAACGCATGAAATGGGGAGAAGAATTCTAGAGGGTGAGCGAGAGAGAGGTAGAGAGAATGGGATAGAGATTGGGGCAGTGACAGAGGGAGAGAAGTGAGTGTACTTGTAAAAATATTCATTACATGCAATTTTAATGCACAAAAAAGGAAATTGTTGTAAGTGAAAGACTTGGGAAAAATTTTGGCATTTAAGCTTTTTTTTACTCTTTTTACTTTATTGGCCTATAAAATTAGTTATAATAAGGTCCAGTGATTGCTAAATTTCTGATGGCCGTTGTTTTCAACGTCATAATGATCAAAAATTAAGGACTTCTAATATCTCTCTATCTCTGTTTATCTGCTTGTAATATTTTTTGCTGTACGATGTTGTGAGGGGCGACCAATCCCGAGAAGCACCTGCTCAATTGGGAGGGCTCATGAGATGTTTCTGATCCATATCCATCAGGGCATCATGAGTTTCACGAGATCAGATCCAAAGATTTAGTTTGTACCAACGGGATCACAATTCAATTGCCATTGTGATGTTTGGATTTGGCTTCGTGGGGCTGTGGTGTCCATATCGCGGACGTAGCTCGACTATTATGTTTATACCACATAATTAATGTTTTTGTCGAGCAGGGTAGCCATTTCACCGATAAATATGGCTAGCTGGAGTAGGCTTATCGTGGCTATTATCTGCATTGAGTCCAAGTATGATGTATTGACTGTACGATGTTGTGAGGGGCGACCAATCCCGAGAAGCACCTGCTCAATTGGGAGGGCTCATGAGATGGTTTCTGATCCATATCCATCAGGGGCATCATGAGTTCAGAGATCAGATCCAAAGATTTATTTGGTACCACGGGATCACCAGTTCATATTTGCCATGTGGTGATGTTGGAGTTGGCTTCGTGGGGCTGTGGTGCCCATATCGCGGGCGTAGCTCGACCTATTATGTTTATACCACAATTATGTTTTTTGTCGAGCAGGGTGCCATTTCCCGAATAAAATGGCTAGCTGGGTAGGCTTATCGGGCTAATCTAATCTAAGCCAAGGGTATTAAGAAGGCCCCGAATCTTACACCAAGGATTAAGCTAACTAGATGAGGTGCAATAGTGGCTTTAAATTGGAAGCTAGTCGTGACGGTGGCATGCACTTTGTGTCGTGTCTACCAACGCTAGCGATCATTAGTATGTTTATACCATGCATTTGAGCCTTCACGGCAGGTATTCATGTAAAACACTAACTGTACGATGTTGTGATAAATTGTGCGTGTACGATTTGTCGATTTCTAGATCGATTTTTTATACATTTTTGCACTGATGGCTTTAGAGCGATTTTTTGAATTGATATAAGTTTGTCTGACTATACGTTTATCTATCTGATCTCTCTGTCTGATCTTCAAACCGTTGAAATATATTAATGATATTTTATTAAGATCCCTGATTTGGTCCAAGCACAATTGGACCGCTCTTTGTGTAAAGACCTACTTTAAAGAGAATCGTTATGTATAAAAAGTAAGTATATACATTACAATCGGGCGGGTTAGGCTATTAAATACCTTACACCACATTTTAAAAAAGAACATTTTTCCAAAAAAAATCCTTTGTAAAGTAAGTTTTTGTATTTGGGAGTTTTCGTAGTAATAGTCTGATTTTAACCAAAATTATTCTCACGCATTTCTCTTGAACTAAACCACGCCTACATACCAAATTTCATTCAAATGTACATGGACAGATAACAGACAGAGAAACAGATGGACAAATAAGTTTAAATGAACTCAGAAAGCGATTCTCAGTTGATCAGTTTTATAAAAGGTAGGTCTATTACAACTCCTTCTGGGTATATCAGAAAATGGTGTCGGTTATAAACATGTCAAAACCTTAGACTCCTAAATTGAGCGCTCTGCTCAAATGTTTCAAAAACCAAACGAAAATGAATGCAAAATAGGAAAAAATCCAAGGTGTTGTGATTGGAAACAAGACCGAGAATGGGGGGTCCAAAGAATAAATCGATCTTGAATAATAGTAGCACAAAGTATTATATTTTACATATTTTAAACGTTGTAAAAAGGGAGATCGTTAAAATTGATCTGGTTATTTTTAGCATTTTAAAATAAGTTTCATTTCTGAAATGAGGCTCAAGGCATTATATTCAAAATATTTATGCGCCATTGTAACCATCAACTTGAAAACAAAAAGGGTTATTGATATACATCAAATGGATGAAGATTCTTACAGATGGGACCGTTATTTTGAGTTTTCAGATATTTTTTTTATTGCTTGACACATTTTGATTTGATTTTGATTTTGATGAAACTTAGCGTCCATTATATTTTCTATTAGTCCTTTATAATGCATCGATTTTTTGTTTTGTTTATTTGTTTATTAATTCAGCGACGAATGATAAATTTACCATGATTGATTGATGATTTGTTATTGTTATTGTTATTATTGTTGCTATTTGCTATTTATTCTTGTTAGTATTCAATGCACTCGTTTATTACGGCCAATTATTTTTAATATTTTAATTTCACTTAAATGAAGACGATTTCTGCTTCTTGCCAAGCAAACCAAAAAAAAAATAAATAAATAAATAAAAAGAAAGCCATTGAAAACTTGTACAGAAAATTAACAAGAAATAAAGGAGAATAAAAGAGATACGCGTCCATGATGCATGGTCATTATTATATCAAAACATATATATACACAAAACAAATAACGAACACACGAATAAACAAGCAAACAAAATGGCAGGAATGGCCAGAGTTTTTTCTAAAAGTAAACTACATTTAACTTTCTTGAATATTATTATATTTATGGGCGGTTCTGCATAAGTCAAACAATAAACTTAACTAGAAGAGAGTTTTACAGAATTTTTATTCGATTTATTTCGATTTAGGAATTTGAGCTCAATGCATATTTTTTTTTTATTGAATTCAGCCAATTTAAGTCCATTGAAAATTTTTTTTTCTCCTCATTTGGAAATATATTTCTTACAAATATTTCTATAATGTAATTAGACCAAAGGATTTTAACATTTATTTCTAATGCATGGCCCTGGAACGTGACATTTTATTTCAGGACTTAAAAGTATGAATTTTTATCAAATGTAATGAAATTACTCTAGATTTCTTATCGATTTTCTCTTTATATAAAGACTTTTCAGTCAAATTGGAAAAATTGAAATCTCCTGTTCAAATATTAAGTTGAGTGGTTTGTTTAGATGAAATCCACAAAATCCAACCATAGTTCAAGAGAGTTTGTAAATCTAACATGTTAAAAAAAGGAAGTTGTAGGGGCCATTTCCATGAGCTAAAACTTATTTTTACTTTATACTTTCCGGCCATTTGATCAAGTCCCTTCATATCATATTTTATGTTATTTTAAGAGCTAATTACTTCTGGAATAAAGTGTTAAGATAGATCCAATTTTTATCAAACAGAACGAAAACGATTTAAACGATTTAAGTCCGTCTGCCCGTCTACACGTCCATCCATCTATTCGTTTATCCATCTATTTGCCTATACATCTATCCGTCGTTTGTCCACCAGTCCGTTTGTCCACCAGTCCGTCTTGTCCACCAGTCCGTCTGTCCACCAGTTTCCCAGTCCGTCTGCCACCAGTCCCTCCACCAGTCCGTCTGCCCACCAGTCCACCAGTCCGTCTGTCCACCAGTCCGTCTCACCATCCAGTCCCACCAGTCCGTCTGTCCACCAGTCCGTCTGTCCACCAGTCCGTCTGTCCACCAGTCCGTCTGTCCACCAGTCCGTCTGTCCACCAGTCCGTCTGTCCACCAGTCCGTCTGTCCACCAGTCCGTCTGTCCACCAGTCCGTCTGTCCACCAGTCCACCAGTCCGTCTTTCCACCAACCCACCAGTCCGTCTGTCCACCAGTCCACCAGTCCACCAGTCCGTCTGTCCATCAGTCTATCTGTCCACCCGTCCGCCTGTCTGTCCATCTGTTCGCCTGTAAGAGTGGCTTTCAATCATTTACAAAGTCCTTATAAAGTTATTTAGTGAAGTTGACATTAAAATTATTTTATAAGTCAAACATTCGATAGTGCGAATTGAAAGAGTTGACCGATTAGAAAAATCAATATCCACATAGATTTCATTATTTCATGGAAAATTAACGACTCTCTTAACAAATAATATTACATTTATATAATTAATTTGAGTTAATGAATCAACTTAGCTCAACGTTTGTAAATCACGTGTTAATAGAAAAGAAAAGGTCTCGCGCATAAGAAAAGTAATGTAAATGAATTTCGACGGAATTTTGTAGAGTTTTATTGTTGTTTCAATTCATTCCTTGAATAATGAATAATATCGTTTTTCAGTTAATTTGTGTTAATACCGCATAAGTTGATCGTTATCACTTTAAATAAATGTGTTTATGGATGCTTAATAACAATCACTAAGAAATTAAATCTTCAATGGCAAGTCAAGTAACGTTGAACATTTAACGTTGTAATTTAGATTAGAGACAATGACGAGATGATGAGGAGAATTCATCATATTCATATTAAAGAAGAACAATTCCCTTTTACGAGCCACGACTTCCAACCACATTTTCATTTCTTTTCTTTTTCTTTTTATGTGTTTCTGTTGTCTCTTTGAGTAATGATTTTTATAGTTTATATTTATTTATTTATTTATTTATTTATATAAATTTTCTTACATGTTTTCTTTCCTTAAAGTAACACGCACACAAACAAATCTTAAGAGTTCAGACCACCCAATTAGATGATTTATTAAAATGAGACCACAAATCTATATAAAATAACACCGAGATGACACAAAGAGCACAACAAACAAAAGAGCAGCAACAAAAAAAAACCAAAAAAAAAAAGCAAAAGGAAACAATCTGACTGCTCGTCTTGTACGACGTGTTAAGTGTTTCCAAGCAAAAAATAAAAATATAAAAAAACAGGACAAAATAAATATTAACAATCAAATGAACACAGCCACAAACACGCACACACACACATACATCCATTACATATATATGCATAAATGAAAGAAGAAATGCCGGAATAATAATAAAGAAATCACAACAACAATAACAACAATAATAACAATAACAATAACAAAAGCAGTAGTAGCAGCAGCAGCAACAATAGCAATAGCAATACATGACTTATAAGAAAAGCGAAAGAAAGAAGTCAAAAAAAGCACAGGCAATTTGATTTATAAGTTTGAGCCAACTTTTGAATACCCACCATCCTTTAACCATTATCATATATCTTTAGATACATTTGATAACATTTGAAGCAACCATTTTGAAAATTATGCTGATCAAATGTTGGCTTGATAAAATATGGTCCGTATGATTTCCTCTGGGTAAGATCGATTTGAATCATTTTTGATTTGGTTAATGAAGCAAAGCATTTGAATTATATAAAAATTTAAACCACACGAATTAATTTAAACTATCTTAAGTGTTGAATAATTCTTAATAAAAATTTATTGTGATTTAATGTTGAGTTCAAATTGCTCCATTTTTACTTAAAATAATACTTGAAGTTTTTTTTGGAGGAATAAAAAATGAAAACCTTTCAGCTTTATAATTTTTATAATCTATAAACAATAAATGAACATCTAAAGAAAGAAAAAATTTCAGTGGTCCATCCGATTTAACAAATTTGGATATAAAAATTTTCCCACAATTTTAATATCAATAATCGATGAGAAAGTTTATTAAGAAATGATAGAACCATAAATGTATAAACTTGGTTAATATGAGCCCTTTATAAATTTTCATTTCGGCCATTGCAAAAGTCTTTAGATTTTTGAAAAATAAATCCAATGATAATATAATAATTGTTCGGGTCTTTTCTTGCCACATTTAAAATTTAATCAAAATTGGACAATTTAATACATTTCTGCAAATTTCTAGTTTATAAGTAAGAATTTTTGGCAGCCCTAAAACTAAATTTCGTTTATGGTTAACGTTTCCCAAAGAAAAAAATTATCCATTTCTGTGGACAGACAATGCAATCGAATCACATTTTCAATAAATTAGAAGAACATTCAAAATTTTCATTTGAAAAATTTAGAAGCATAAAGAAATTAAATTTTAAAAGCATAAAACAATATGAAAAATGCCACGCCCATGCTTTATTTCGTTTAAGTGTGATCTATTAAAAATTATGGCATAAGATTTTTTAACACTCGTGCAAAATGTCATAAATTTTCGCTTAAAACTATAAAAGTTGTCTTACTTCATGTTGCACAGGAGGACGTGCCCTTTAACCGATTTGGGCCATTTTCAATGCCAACCTGCATAAAAGACTTTACAATGTTGCTGTTTGTTTTACGACTTTGAGAATCTTAACACTAGACAATTAGATGGTCAAATGGACAAATGGACAAATGGATAGAAATGTCAAAATCAGAGTTTTAGAGTTTGACGCTGATGCCGATATATCTACTTTGTAATATCTCTGAGCTTACCTTATTGAGGTGTTACAAACACAATGACATTGTGAGTGCATTTCTTAACATCTGGAAGATGGATATAAAAGGAGAAAATGAGTACAAAAATTTGATAGATAAGAAACAAAGAGGAAATCTCTTGTATTTAATATTTATATGTATATAAAGTTCTGTTAGATCCTGCTGAGTAAAAATATTACATTGACAATACCGACCAAAATCTGTAAATATAAACAAACACAAAAAATAGAAAAGAGAAAACCGAAAAAAGAGCACACAAACCCTAAACGTCAAAGTTGATCTGATTTGATTTGGTGTGATTGGAATTCTGCCTTTGGCATATGAGTGTGAATATGTGTAGGTGTATGCTGCTCTTTATTTATTATTATTTCGTTGTTATATTCAATTAATTAAGACGTTTGTAAGACCAACAAAAAAGGGCTGCGGATCTTCAACAATAAATTACGTTTATATTTTTGATTGGCATTAAATTGTAAAATGAATTAGCCATGTTTGTCTGTCTATTTATAAATCAGCCATGCCCAATTCGGAAATTATATCCGAAATTATAAAGTTTTCTTATAGTTTTTCCATGATCTATAGATTTTGCATGATGATAACATGAATTGTCTATTCGAAAATTTCGCAAATCAAAAACGCCCATTGAAATGATCTAAACATTGTACCACGTTGTCCGTCCAAATAAGTAAAGGATATTGTAATAAGTATAAAGAATTCTGAAGTCTTTAAATTTATAATTTTGTTGTTGTTATAGAAATTTTATTGTGCTACATACAAATTGGCCATACCTATAAAATTTTTGATATTGATACAGTCCTTGGATTATGGGTGTACAAAAAGTCGACTCAAAACTAACATTAATTTGTATTTGCCTTTTAATTGTTATTTCTTCTTCTTTTTTTTTTTGTTTTTGAGGCACTAACTCATTCTATCTTGTATTGTGCCACTCTCTTCCTGCATCATTGTAAAGATCACTTAAAAAATCGTAAATGTTGCGTTTTGATCTTAACCGGCATATTTTGTTTTGACATAAAATGTACAAATATTAGTAAACCCTAACAACAACAACAATAACAACAACAACAACAACAACAACAGCAACAACAATGATATAAATAAATAAAAGAAAAAAAGAATAGTCACAACAGGAACAGTAGGTGACTGCATCATAACTATAGTTGAAGAGACAACCACTTTTAATGTTTAGGTTGACCGCACTCTATGCAGCCACCAAAAGACAAAGAAAATGAAAAAGCAAAAAGCAAAAAACCAAAACAAAAGACAAAACAAGCACTAACAATTATTAAAAGGGCAATAATAGCAACAACAATTTTACATGGACACGATGCTTCCAACTAATTGTCTAACGATTCATGATCCTTTTTAATTTCTTCTTTTTTTTTTTTTTGTTCTTGTACATTTGCCGCCTTTTGATATGAAATTTTCATAGTGTTATGTAATATTTTCAGCACTTATCTTCTTCTTCTTCTTCTTCTTCTTCTTCTTGTACATCATTTACATTTTCGGCTTCTTCTTTGTCTATGATTCTTTTCCAATTTTCTTTCTATTATCCTTTTGCTTTCCTTTGACTTTTTCACTTTTTTTTAATTTTTTTGTAACAACAATAGCAAAATGAAAATGTTTAATAGCTTAGAAAATATTTATATAAATATAGTCTAGATATTCTAGATCTAGAATATTTATAAATGTCCATCCGTCTGTCCGTTTAATAATGGGGCTATCTGCTTTTTAATATTCCATTGGAACGCAAAATAAAAAGCTGTGAACATTCACTTTGGTAAAAACATTAAATATTCTTGTTTGCGATTTCCCATTGAAAATAGATCAAGTCGTTTACAGGACACGCTGTCATCCATTCAAAGTAATTTGAGAATTTTATGGGTTTTTATTTAAGTAAAAATTTATACTTTTTTTTTTTATTGGTTGTTAATTGAAAATGGCAAAATATAGAAGACTGAAATTTGATCTAAGCATTAGGCCGATTATTCTTCAAGAATTTTTCTAAAATTAAATAAATTGATCAGGCCTAATTTAAAGTTATAAAACATCAGAATTTCATGGTTTCGCTTTCACAAAATTGCAATAGATAACTGATTGAAATGTCTAAGCATAAATAGAGAAAATTGGACTTTATTTTCGATGAATTTTTATCCCTTTTTACAGTTTTTTATTTCATTCTGTCAGACTTTTTTTTATTGTCTACAAGTGAATCGTACAAAATAAAGCAATGAAAATTGTTTAATCCCACGAATAGTTAAAATGGAATTCGTTGGCATTGTCTATCAAAATTATCTTCTGCTTTTTCAAAATCGCAACACAACAATTTTAGCCTTTTCCCATTTTTTTCTCATACTTTTATAATTTCATTGGTTTTGTAAGTAGAGAATTTGAAGTTGAGATTTGAAAATTTGTTTGACTCTTTTAAGTTTAAAAGTGGTAATGGAAAAAAAATGTTGCCACGCCCACAAAAAAAGTTATTATTTTATTATGCAGGTTTTTTTTTTTGCTTTCAGTTCATTTTAGTCCTTTTGGCTTATTATTTTGTAAGTTCGAGGTGAAATAATTTTAAAAATTTGTTCACATATATAAAATTTGACATTGTCTGTCCAAATATATAAATTTATATATATATATGTCGGTGTAAAATTTGCCTGCTTTGCTTAGTTATATCAAAACAAGTGAAAATATTAAAGTTGTTTGAAGCCGACTTTTAAAGACCCCGCATCGTGGGACCACAATGCCATTAATTAAAAAGGTCTCCATAAATGGTCGAAGTGTTACATAGAAAGAGAGCGATGCAGAAAAGAAAACTGTATATAATTGAGATGAAATTTTAAATATCCATCACCTGGAGATTGTTTCATATTTTATGGTAAAAATTTTAGTTTAAATCCTACCGTGAAGAGTTTTGCTTGTGTCTTAAATCGCAAGGACCAATTCCGTCTACAGGCTATAGGCTTGAATTTGATAGACTTGAATTTGATATATACAATTATATGGAGTCATTATATGATCTATTAAACGATTAGGATTGCAATTATTTCATTAAGGAATTTTCTAAGGGCTTTTAACAATTCAGTATTGATTTACTAACTTTCAGATTAGATTGTTGATATATTTTAGAGGGCATGATTTCTCACAATCTCATTAATAATTTTCTAGAAGATTTCAATAAGGAAAGATTTCTTAAAGTTCAATAACAAAGGATCAACTGTTATAAAAAGTTTGGAATGTTTATGGGCCACAATATTTATAAAAAACGTCTGTTTTTTTTTTTTTTTGGAGGGTTTCACTAAAAAATGAAACTCACACAAATTGATCCAATAAAGAACTTTTCAGTTACGTTTTTTTCTGGTTTTCTGAAATTAAAATTAAATTTTATTTAAAATGGGATGGTTTAATTATAGATTGTTTGATCAAAAATGTAACAACTTGATCGAAATTATAAAAAATAAAATTCTCATTTTATTTTTTGTTTTATTTTGATGTTCCATTTTGCTGCTTTACTAATTAATCCAAAGTAAATTTACGTATATTTTGTTAGTCTGGTTGATTGTCTGTACGTCTGTCTATTTAATTGTCTCTTTGTATTTTTCGTTTGTCCAAATTGAAATCAGCATGTTGCTGGATAATTGTTAGCCAAGATTTTGCCCAAGTTCAACACAACTTCCTTTTCAATGTTGTTGTTGTTGTTGTTGTTGTTGTTGTTATTGCTGTTGAGTTGTACATAATTTTTTATCCTTTTTTGAAGAATTTTTTTTTATTCTTTCTGCCTAATTTTAACTGTAAGCCATCTCTCTACCTCTTTGATTCTCTGTCTCTTTCCTTTTTTTCTGTCTTTTCTCTGTCTCTCACACTTTCTACGTATATTCAAATTAACAAATACCAATACGTGAAAGTTGAATTTATCATTATACAATAATTTTTTGATTAATATAATATCCATGTAACACACACACACACACACAGAGAGAGAGAGAGAGAGAGAGAGAGAGAGTAAGAGAGAGTAAGAGAGAGATAGATACATATACAAACACCCATAATAATGATGATAATAAAATATTTGGGATGTTGTTGTTCATATAAATGGCGTAATAGATGGTTGGCTGTTTAGTTTGTTAGTTGCTTTGTTGGTTGTTTGGTTGGTTGACTGGATGCGCGTGTTCTGTATGCATGTGTATCTGTTATATGGTTATATTATATATGTATTGAAGGCTGTCAACAGCCTCCAGTTGAAATGATCAACATTGATCACATAACGAAGATTCAGTTCAGTTCGTTTCGTTTCAGTTCAATTTCAAATCAGGTTTCTACTCCCTATTTCATTTCATTTCATTTCATTTCATTTCAGTTCATGTTATTGCTATTGTTGTTATTGTTGTTGTTGTTGTTGTTGTTTATCGAACTATATATACATATATATAAAATTTTTACCACAAGCATACAAAATTTAATAAAATTCATGGTAGGAAAATTTAACAACGTAATATATAAGAATGAAGTAGAAAGAATGAACAAGAAGAAGAAGAAGAAAGAATTGAATTATTAAAAAATTACAAATTTATTATTACTGTTTATGTTGCTGTTGTTGCTATTATTATTGATATTGTTATTATAGTTGTTTGGTGTTTAATACGAAAAGCAGCTGTTTTTGGTTTTATGTTCATCCTTTTTTTTTTGTTTCATTTTTTTTCTTTTTATTCCTTTTTTTTTTTGTATTTCTTTCTTTTGTGTTTTGTTTTGTTTGTTTTGTGTTTGTTATTGTTGCTGTTTTGTTCTTGTTCTCTTTTGCCTTAATTTTTGTTTTAGTTGCTGTTTTATCGTGTTTCTATTAACGTCTTCCATCGGCCATATTGCATGAATAATGGTTTCTTTTTCACTTTTTCTTTGCTTTGCTTTCTTTAGTTTTTTTTTTTTTGTTTTTTTTTTTTTACTTTTTTGGGCATAACTTTAATAATCAACCACAGACGGCAGACAAAAATTCATTTATTTTGGAATTTTGGTTTCTTTTCTTTTCGATTTTTTTTTTGTTTTAAATTTTTTTCAATTGTATTTGGTATTGTTTTTTTTTTCTTTTGGGTTTCGGTTTTTCGTTTTTTTGTTGCGCATAATTCGTGTTTCATTTCTGAAAATTTTCATCCCTTTCTCTTCAGCCTAAGCCATTAATCTTTCTATATAACTTTATCTTTATCTCTTTTTATCTTTCTCTAGCTGTCTCTGTTTTACACATTTTTTTGTTGTATTTGGGTTTGCAAGTTGTGATTGAAAGTGATTAATGGCAGAAAACGCAAACCCATCCCCCCATCCCCCCATCCCCCACCCACTCCCCCATAAAACAATAACAAAACAAGAAAAAAAAACCAAGGCCAATAAAGTATCCTGAGAGCCCAAATATAGGATTCGATAAGAGATAGAGAGGTTTGAAAATTATATTTCCCAAAAAAACCAACAAAAAAAAAAACAACAAATACCGAAAAAAATACCAAAAAAAAGGCCAAAAACAAAAGAGCGAAAAAAAGCTTCTTAAAACCGAAATAAAATGAAATGAAATCGTTAATGTTTCAGGCTGCAGAAGGAGCATACATAAAATTCGTAAATAACAACAATAACAACAATAACAACAATAGTTAACAATCAACGCTCAATATCAATATTTGCGGTTTTTCGTTCTTCATTTTTGCTTTTATTTGTTACTGGTAGATTAATCTTCATGGCCAAATATTATGTTGTTCCTTTTGTTTTGCGCTTCTTTGTTATTTGTTATTGTTGTTGGTATTATTGTTATTATTTTATTTTATAGTAAATATAATGCAGAATTGATGTATAATGGTATTTTTGTGGTTGCTGTTGTTGTGTTTATTGCTTTCATTGTCCACGTAAAATAAGCTATTAAAAAGAGAAGAAAAAAAAAAAAAAAGAAGAACCAAAAGAACAATAGCAAAAAAAAAAAAAACGACAAAGCAAAACGAAAATCAGCGAACAATTTAATTCAACTCATTTTCATTTTCATTTCAGATTGGCTTGTCTTGACTTGGCTTAGCTTGGATCGCTTTGCTTTGCTTTGGTTTGCTTTGATTTGGTTTCACTTGAATTTAGTTTGAATTTACTTTAATTTGATTTTGTTGCTTTATATTGCTTTACTTTCATTTCATTTGATTTTGTTTTTAGTTCATTTGCAGGTTTATACACCAAAATCTTCATTAATATGACTCAAAATTTAAAGGTTTTGGGGTTTTGCATTTTAGTTTTCATTTTGAAAAGTGCAATAAAAATTCGATATATTGGAATGGCATAATAAGAGATTTTTTTCTTCTTCTTGTGTAATTTGAATTTGTGGACAGACAAAGCAATCTAATCATGTTTGCAATAGATTAAAAGAAAATTTAAAGTTTTCCTTTGAAAAATCTAGAAACATAAAGAAATTAAACTTGAAAAGCAGAAAAAAAAATATGAAAAATGCCACGCCCATGCTTTATTAAGAGGCTACACTTCGGTTAAATGTGATCTATTAAAAATTATGGCATAATGTTTTTAACACTCGTGCACAATTTCTACCACGAATATTCGCTTAAAACTATCAAAGTGCTCTCACTTCATGTTGCAGTTAAGAGGGACGTGTCCTTTAACCGATTTAGGACATTTCCAATACCAACCTGCGTGTTGGAACTTAATGTATTACAAGTCGATAGGTTGTTTCGTGCGACTGGAAGAATATTAGCCGACGGCCATGCATTGCCTAAATCGATTCAGATATTTTTGCTTATGTAGAATATTTATGGACTTCTTCTTTTAGCCGTTACAAACATAATAATGAAATGGGTGTAGCACTAACCAATAAGTGGTGGGTATAAAGAGAAAATTCCATATGAACTATATTTGTTTTATACTTGAAAAACATGTTTCTTGAAGTAAATGGCTTTAAGCTCAATTGTCTGGGCGTACTGATCCACAATAAGTGATCATTTAAGCAGCGACTCAACTGGCTTTCGGCTAGAGTGAATTCCACATTGCGTCAGTTTTATAATATTAATCCCTGCCAATAAATAGCAAATAATAAACGAATAATTACTCTGCTTCTAAAGTAAATTAACTACGTCTTAGAGATCAGGGATCAGAAAATTGGAACTACATAAAGTAAAATTGTTTGAGAATGCTAATTCAGTTCTGAAATTTAATCCGATCAAATATATCATAGCGCAGTACTTGATAACATTTCTACAGGGCTACTTTTATTGAAGGAGATAACGCTAACTGCTGCATTGCGTGTGTTCTTTAATATCACCACATAAATTTGGCTCCATGTCTTTAGGAGTTTTTTATATCATAAAACGCTGCTACTCCTCTCCACGAAACTAAAGTCTGGAAAATTTTACCTACTTGTTCATGCGTTGAGACACAAACAACAGCAGCATTCAAGTTGTGTATGCCGAGCTATTGTCCGACTGTCTATTCGTCCTTCTGTCCGTCTGAACTTTACGACCCTTAATTGTTCTGGCATGTAAACTTTCTGGTGCCCCATATTCCATTACTCTACATTACACTCTTCTATATTATAATAGGTTAGTTTTTTTCTAGAGATCACAACAAGGGACATTACACGACATTATCTAAAACTCCATCTCTAATTAAGTATGCATTTCATGTAGCAACCTCTGTGAAAACCCAAGTTCTGTAACTGAAATTCTAATTCAAAACATAATGAACAATGTTTATTAATTCTATATTATATTATTATCTACACACATACACACGCAACTACATACACACACACATAAATCGAAGTATTCAATTAACTAAACATGTAACATTTTTTAACAAAATATATAACCGTAACAATTTATTACAATTTATTATTATACACAACTTTTATACCCTACACCACTGAAATATACTGAGTATAAATAAGTTCGACTATATATTTGTAATTCCCCAAAAGGGGTCAATTAGATCCACCTCTTTGATTGTCTCAGAATCACTTTTTGTAACGATTTAAGTCTGCCTGTCCATCTGTCCATCTGTCCATCTCTTTATATCCATCTGTCCTTTTGTCCTTTTGTCCATTTGTCTATCTATCCATGTCCATCTGCTATTACGCTACACTTTGCCATTGTTAAAGATATTTACATAAAATTTGCTACATAAATGTGTTTTGAGCCAAAATTAAAATTGGGCCATTTTTTTTTTTTTTTTTTTTTTTTGGAAAAGAATTGACAATTTGGATTATATTATAGCAAAAATTGTTGTGTTATTGTATTTTGATATTAAAAAAATGTTCACCATATTTAGTTTAGATTTCCAAACATGTAACGCTCTCGATTTTTTAATCATTATTAAGCAAAGTGATGTAGAAGTATTTAGGAGTCAGCCCGTGCGGACTTAAGCAATTTTCATTTGTTTATTTTTTCTTCACGTTTTTCTTTTCTTTTTTTTTTAACTCAAAATTAAAAGCGTAACAATCGTAGTCGGCTGTTTTGGGCAAGATCATGCGTTAATTAATAAATAAATTTTTGAAATAAATGAAATAAATTTCGTAAGTTTGTCTAATAGAAAGTCTAGATAAAAAATTTGACGATTTCTAATGTTGAGTAATAGCAGGCATCTTCAGCTTTATGTCGTTTAGATTTCGCAAGCAATAAATCGAGCACTTTATAGTTTGGTGATTATTTAACCGATTTGGCTGATACATCATCCATATAAATTTGCGTAAATCTTTCCATCTGAATGTTTGCTTGCATTTGATTATGATATTTTCTAAAGTCAAGAGATTATTTAATTCATTCAATGCTGACTGAAAGATTGAAAAAAATATTCCAAATATTTTGCATTGTGAATTTATTTGATTAGTTATTGATTTAAACAATATGGACGTAGCAGACTGATACAAGTCCTTTTATGTCTTGTATATTGTAAAGACGATCATAGTAGACTAAAAGAAATCATTCCACTTTCCATATTTGGGAATTTTTGAAACTTCTGCCTTGCATTTGTTAACATTTTGATTATGGCATTGATTAGAAAATTAATGAAACCAGCCATTCAAAACAGGGCCTTATTCTCAACTCACAGTATATTTTTTAGATTGTATCCTACTTAAAATTTCCAAGGATTCTACTAAATTTGAAGTGGAAATCTGAAATTTTTCAGCCAACAGTTGGCCAAATTCAATTAGATCTATAAAAGATCTATGGGATTCCTAATGCTTCCTTTTTAGTTGTTACAAATTTTGTAAGAAAATGAGTATAAGACCAAAAAATTGAGCAGACATTAACAAATAAAATAATGATAAAAACGTGACTATCAAAATTTAAAGGGGAAGAAGAAAAAAAAGCAAATGTATACAGATGTTGGTTTCATTTATATAAAAAAAAGCACAGCCAAACGCAATTTTTATAATGCGTATTTTTAGGGTGATATTTAATGTTATTTTTCAATATGGTTAACAGGGCGGAGTTTTTGGCAGCAGAAAAACTACAACAACACATGAATAACAAACACTATGAAAGCAATGGATTCAGAAGGAAACCAAAACAAAAACCACAATAAAAACAAGTAAAACAAATAAAAAATATAAGGAAACAACTCTAAATGGATGATCAGTTACATACGCATATATACGCACAAACGCACAATAACACACACTAACATATGCACACTTACCAAAGAAGCTAATAAAGAAACGTATCAAAATTTATATATATTTATAAAAACAGTTTATATTGAAAGATAAATAAATATCATTATTATACGCATCACACGGTGGTTAAGTATAATGGTAGAGGTGGGGTGGATAAGGACAAGGATGGGCAGGGGGAGATGGGTGGGGTATTTTTATATACCTTTTGCCATGATTAAAGGGCAGCGCTCAAGATACCCAGAACGCAAGATACGCATTATCGTTCATCATACGAATTTTGAATAGACCTAGAAATATCCGCCTGTCTCTCTGTACATGGGGGCAGGGGGCGACCAATCCCGAGAAGCACCTGCTCAATTGGGAGTGGCTCATGAGATGGTTTCTGATCCATGGCCATCAGGGGGCATCATGAGTTTCACGAGATCAGATCCAAAGATTTAATTTGGTACCACGGGATCACCAGTTTCATATTTGCCCAAGTGGTGATGTTGAGGTTGGCTTCGTGGGGGGCTGTGGTGCCCATGTCGCGAGCGTAGCTCGACCTAATTATGTTTATTTTGTGTTCCACTATTATGTTTTGTCGAGCAGGGTGCCATTTCCCGAATAAAATAGCTAGCTGGGTAGGCTTATCGGGCTAATCTAATCTAAGCCAAGGAGTAATAAGAAGGCTCCTAATCCTTACACCAAGGATTAAGCCATGTAGATGAGGTGCAATATTGGCTTTAAATTGGAAGCTAGTCGGGACGGTGGCATGCACGTGATGTGTCGTGTCTACCAACGCTAGCGGTATGTTTATACCATGCATTTGAGCCTTCCAGGCAGATATGCATGTAAAACATTAACTGTACTGTACATGGGGGCAACCAGTCCCGAGAAGCACCTGCTCAACTGGGAGTGGCTCATGAGATGATCGTTGATATTCAGTGGCCATCAGGGCGCATCATGAGTTCACGAGATCGGATCCAAAGATTTAATTTGGTACCACGGGATCACCAGTTTTAATATATGCCCATTGTGGTGATATTGAGGTTGACTTCGTGAGGGCTGTGGTGCCCATATCTCGGGCGTAGCTCATTCAAACATATATATGTTTGTCGCACAGGGTCCCATTTCCCGAATAAAGTAGGTAGCTGGATAGGCTTATTGAGCTAACCAAATTAATCCAAGGAGTAATACGAAGTCTCCGAATCTAGATATCAAAGATTAAGCTCTCTATATAAGGTGCAATACGGGCTTTAAATTGGAAGATAGTCGTTACGGTAACATGTACCATGTGTACATGATTACCAACGCTAGCGCTCATTTGTACAATTGTGTACCATGCAGTTAAGCCTTCACGGCAGGTATGCATGTAAAACACACATTGAACTGTCTGCCTCTCTGTATATCTCTCCGTCTATCCATGTGTTGTTAGACATTCTCTTGGTTACACAATTAAAGATATCATCTTCAAATTTGGTAGGCACATTGAAAAGTCTTGTACGCAGGTTGGGATTGAAAATAGGCCAAATGAGGCAAAGTTTATCAAAAATTAAATGCCATGTGGTCACTTCCTTTATCTAGTGACGATTTTTTCTTGATTTTTCGACTCCTTTGTTATTTCAACTAAGATGTTCACTTTGCCCGAAAATTTCCAAAAAAATTTAATCAAGGAAAAAACATGTAAGATAACTATCTTTAGCTGGGGCTAAATCTTGGAAATCCAGACACCATGATATTACGATGTAGAGGCTGTTTGAGTTTTTCGGTAGCAAATGAAAAACTTCAACATAAAAAAGTTAAATTTTGATATTGTATAACTTCGCATAGCGGTGGCCAATTTGCCTGATTTTTCAATAGGTTTTGAAATCCAATGTCCTCAATAATTCTGCAAAATTTCAGCTTTTTATCTTTTGCAGTTTGCAGATAATATGCAAAAAACCACAAAATGTTGTTTAAAAAACTGAGACGTTCTCAGTTCACGTTGCACTGAAAGTGTGCCCTTTGCCAATTTTATGAATTTTCAATATCAACCTGCCTGAAAGAACTTCCAATATTTCTATCAAATTTGAGCACGATATCTCCTTTTCTTGCGACCAAGAAAATCTTAACAGCACACGGATAGACGGACGTACAGATAGACATATCTAAATCGAATCAGAATTTGTTGATCAAGAATCAAGAATATGTATATTTTGTAGGGTCTCCAACGCTTCCTTATAAGTGTTACAAACACCAAACTCTGGGTTAGGGATGGGTATTATTTAACATTGAAACACATTAAATTTGTATGAAGATTTTTTTTTAGTTCGATAAATTTCTGAACTATAGGCCACTAATTTGTAATATGTTTTGACGAAGTTTCTTAGATTAAAGAGTTTTGGTGCAAAAATGGAAATTTGTTAGAACGGAATCATTGTTACAATTACTCTCCAAATGCTTTTTACAAAAGAAAATAAAATTCACATCTAATGAAAGAGATAAAATAATTGCCAAAAATTTCGTTATCCAAGTCCGTCTTCTAAAAGGTGCTACTGGGCTTATGTAATACAACTAATATCAAAAAACTTAACTTAGCCTAATGATTATACAGCTTGATGAGCTGACAGCTCGATACCTCTAACAGATCGCTTTTCGTATGTGGAAGATTCCAGATTTTACGAAATTCAGTATTGCTCACATTCAAAACTTTTTATTATTGCAGTTCCGGCTTTGTAGGGTACACACAAGATATTAACTGTCTTATTCATGGAAATTGTTATATTGAAAATTACGATTAATAACGAGTAGCAAAAAAACCGATCAAAATGGCAAAGTAGATGAACAGCATTCTATCACAATTATTAGACTGTCATTCTATTCACATATTTCATTATATATAATTATTTCAATTTAACTATTACAACAACAATAAACAAAGAGCAACATCAATACAATAATAATCCGAAATATTGGCAGTATACTCTTTTTGTCAAAATGTGTGTAACATCTAATAAGCAGGCATTAGAGACCTTGAAAAATTTGGCATACATTTTTGATCATCAACAAATTTAGATTCGTTTAAAACATATGTCTGTCCGTCTATTTTTATATTTAAATGTTGAAATATTAAATTTAAATTTTTGGCAAAAATATTGGAAGTTTCAAACAGATTGCCTAATATTGTAAAATAAACTGAATCGATTCAGGGACATGCCTATAAAGTACTATCAAGAATTTTCATATGATTTTCTATTTTCATTTGAATAAAAAGTCATCAAGTTTTTTCTCATCATTCATGAATAGAAATACCTACAAAAAAAAGTCATTAATCTAAAATACTTCTTACAAAATCTTAGATAAATCGGCCAATTGAAAATTAGACAATAGAAAATTAGCAATTTTCTCCTCTTGAGATACATTGATTTCATTGAATTGCCATTAATGGTCTAAATTCGATTCAAAAATTTTGAAGTAAATCAATCAGGTTTAGTTAAGTTTACAAACACATTAACTCTAAAGTTTTTGCCATTTTAAATAAATAATGTTAAACATGGAAAATTTAACTGCATTGGAAAAAAATTAGCAAACAGCGATTCAGCTAATTCAAAATTATGATCCAAAAGAATTGTCACGTTTTCTACGTTTCATTTATACTTTACATATTATTTTTATTTTGAATTGTATGAAATGTTAAATTGAAAAGTTATCGGTACAATTTAAATCATGAGTTGTGTTGCATTGGGCCTAGCAATGCTGAGAAAAATAAAAATCTATTTTGTTGTTATTGTTCTTTTTCTTTTGTTATTGTAATGTTACTCTTAAAAATGGATACGCCCATCAAGTATTTTGTAATGTATTTGAATGGCGGATTTATAAAATTTGACTCCAGCCAAAATTAATTTTCTAAGTTGTTTCGGGCGTTTCTATTTTATTTTTTGCTTTTTTTTTTTAAAGTAACTTAAAAGCACGCTATTGTTGCTAGTCTTCTTCTTTTTCTACGTCTTCTTTCTCTTACATTTAGTCTCTTATTAGTCTTGCCATTATTGTTACAGAACAAGAAAAGCGAAGAAGATAAAAAGAGGAACCTTTAAAATTTTGAGCTGAACATTGAAAGTGCATGACATGATGATGCAGGCCAATATACATAAAACAGGCAGACAAACAATTCTAGATATAAGTCTGCCTATCTGTCTACCTATCTGTCTGTCTGTCTGTCTTCGATGTTAATACTCTTCTAGAGTATACATAAAAATCCACACATGGATACAATTCTCACGTAAATAACTACAAAAATGCATCAACAATATAAATATAATTTTATTTTTATTTCTATTTTTATTTTTATTTTATTGTATTTTGTTTTAAAGAAAATCAAATCAACAAGAATAATAACATATATATCATTAAAACATCTACAACAAACACCAACGATAGCAGCAGCATAAAATCAAAATGTTTTTCTTTTAATTATTGTCTGTCAAATAACTAGTTTGTTTGTTTCTTATTTTTGTTTCTTGTTTTTCTATTTGTTGTTTTTTATTTGTTCTCTTTTTTTTTTGTTTTGTTTTGAAACGTTTTTAACGACAACATTTAAATTTATCAAAGTCTCCATAAAATATCAAACTTTATATTGATCTAAATATTACTGTCCATCCGTCCATCAGTCCATCCGGCCATCTGTTCATCCGTTTATTCGTCCATCCATTCATACGTCCAACTGTGCATCTGTCCATCTGTCCATCTGTCCATCCGTCCATCCGTCCATCCGTCCATCCAATCATCCATTCATCCGTCCCTTTGTCTAGCTATCCTTGTGGCTATCTGTGATAAGGATTATAAGCTTTAGAAGGCCACTTACAAATTTCTGTACCTAACTTAATATTGCGAAAACTTTAAATCCATTAAATCACATGGATTCCACAATTCTGCTAATGCCAAGATTCTTTACCGAAAAAACCTGAATTTTTACTGGATCACATTACAATCTCTATATATAAAAATATCGAATATCACTTAGCTTATAAGGGACTTGAAATTTTCTATGTATATTGTAACTATTGCGAAAAAAGATCTCAGCAATTGAAGCTTCTTTATTTTACTTGTTTTTATGTTTATTTTTTGCTTTTTGCTTTTCGCTTTTTGGTGATTATTTAGTTAGTTGTTGTTTTTGATTTTGACGTTTTCCAGAAAATACTTGTTAAAAGTACAATTTCTATAAAAATGCAACAACCACACATAGTTAGCTACTGTTGAATGATTTTACTGTACGCTTTTTGTGTGTTTTTTATGTTGTGTGTTGTAGCCTTTCAATTCTATGCGGTTTTGTTTCCATTTATTGATAGAAAAAAAAAAAAAGAAGCATACAAACTTCCAAATACATGCACACACCTATACACATACACATACACATATACACATATATACACAATAATCATTGCCATCATTATTACAAAGTGAAATTGAAAATCAAAGTTCTTGAGTTGCAACGATTGCTGTTTGGTTGTTTGGTTGTTTGGTTGTTTGGTTGTTTCGTTGTTTGGTTGTTTTGGTGTTGCTACTATTATTATTATTCACATTGTTGTTGTTATTGTTATTATTGTTGTTGTTTGTTGTCACTTCTCTAGGATAATGGCATAAGTAATAGCAACAAATAATAATAGCATTAACAATACGCATCAACATCAACATTAGCATGAGCAGCTGCACCATCAACCGCCGTTCACCATCGTCATCATAATCATTAAGTTATTTCAATTGAGCCTTTCGCTTTTTTCTTTTTCTTATTAATGCTATTTTTTGTATACTAAACGCATCCATAAACATGCACATACATGGACGTACGGACGCTTGGACGTACGGACTTATGGACGTAAGGACGTAAGGACGTATGGACGTATGGACGTATGGACGTGTGGACATATGTATAATGTGTATACTACATAAATGTTGTATGTTGAACACTTAGTATGGCAAATAAAGTGAACAACAGTAATGCCAGAAAGAGATAGCAAGAGATATTGAAATATTGTGAAGTGTAGAGAGCGTTAAAATAATTTCATGGTCATATCGTTAGCGATTGCTGCGATTTTTTAGTTTCATTTGATCTTTTTACTTTTTCTTCTTCTTCTTCTTCTTCTTCTTCTTCTACTTGTTCTTCTTGTTATTCTGCTTCTTCTTGCTCTTTTATTATATTAATTTTATATATATTAACCATCAACTGGAAGTTGTTGAAAAACTTTTGTAACACTTATTTTAGATGTTACAAACTAAATGACAAAATTATTACACTTTACACTTTCAATATCCAATTATTATGAATTCAATTCAATTCAATACAAAATTCATATGAAGTAAATAGTAACATTTAACATTTAAAATCATTTTTGCATAGAAACGCATAAATTATAAAAAAATTCTATGCATAAATGAATGAATAAATGAATGTGTGAGTTTGTTGCACGCGCGATTTGCTTTCGTGATTTTATAAGAAACTTACTACATGAAAAGTGAAGGAAAAATATAAAAAAAAAAAAAGAAAAAAAAAAAAAAGAAAATTGAAGCAAGAAAGTAAGAAAAGTAAAAACATTAAGTTGCTTTGTTTTTTTTTCTATTTGAAATGGAAATGTTCAAAGTAAACCGCTTGAACATGAGATCTATTAGTTTGGTCGATTACTTTATTGTATACAAGACAAACTTCGAATTTAATAAAAGAAACCGATATTATTTTACGCTACATCATTTGCAGATGAATATCAGTGCTATTATTCGGTTTGTACAAATATTTTAAAAACATTCAAATGAAATTACAACTAAATCAAGTCAAAGCAGTTTTGTTCAATCGTCCGTTTGTCAGTCTCTCCATTATTTTTTATTAAATTTTAGATTGCAATTTTTGAAAAGATTTTAATGAATTTTAATAAATAGGTTTGATTTAATTTTAAAATGAACTTTATTGAAAATACTTCGAATTACACCATTTTATACGATCACTTCTCAGATAATGATTTTTATCGAAAGCAAATATCATTATGTGGGAAAGTTGGGAAATTTTTGAAATTTTATTAAAAAAACTTTTTTTTTCAACAAAAATTGCTAAATTGCAAAAAAAAAGTCTCTATTCCATCGATCGATCGATTTTTTAAAACCTCTTCAAATTACAAAAGAAGAAAAAAAAGTTACAATTTTCAAAATATTTTTATGAAAATTAACTTGTTCTTTTATTTGATCATACAAATCGATCCAATTTTTCAAATCTCTGCCATACTTTTCCAAGAAATTACAAAAATTGGCATTTTTATACTTTCTTGGTTTACAATTTCATTTAATTTGACATTTTTCAGCATATTAAGAAAATTAGTTGTAGGGATGTTTACAAATCGACCATAATTTAATTAAATATTTTCACTTGTTATTGCTATTGCTATTGTTGTTGTTTTTATTGTTATTGTTGTTGTTGTTGTTGTTGTTGTTGTTGTTGTTGTTGTTGTTGTTCTTGTTTGTGTAATTGTCGTTACTTTAGTTTCTTGCATCTTCATTTTTCATCGTCATTTTATTTTTCCCTGTTTCTCTTTCGCTTCCATTTCATTTGATGCATTTGCATTTTTTTTTTCTTCATGCTGATATTTTAAGTTCGGTCCAGATCACTTTCAAGTGATTGTTATTATTATTATTATTATTATTATTATTATTATTATTTTTTGTTGTTGTTGTTTTTCTTTGATATTTATGTGCACGTGTGATCATACTAAATGCGTTAGCATTGTGAATTTGTTGTTATTTCATTTTCTTTAATATATTCATAAGAAGTAAATTATTCAATAATATTTGTGAAAAAAAAAAAACAACAACAAACAACAATAAACAACAACAACAATATGAATAACAAAACGCAAAAAAGGCAAAACATAAAAAGGCAAAAGCAAGTCATTGGTGGACAAACGAATAGATGCATTTATTGTTGCTCATTTATTGCTGTTTTGTGGTCAGTATCAATGGCATTCAAAGTCAGCAAACAAGTAACAAAATAACGAAATTCTTGCTTTTATGATTATTAAATTTTAACGATATTTTGTGTGTGCGTTTTTTTTTCTGCTTTTCTTTCTTTTTTTTTTCTTTCATATAAAACAACGCATAAAGTTCCCATTTGCCAAAGTAGACGATAATAATAATAATAATAATAATAATAATAATAATAATATGATGATGATGATGATGATGATGATGATAATGATGATAATGAAGAGGCAGAAACAGAAAGGTGCCAAAAAGGCCAAATAACAAGAGAAATGGAAAAACAAATGTTGATGTTTTTTTTTATTGCTCTAATTTGATTGCAAATTAATTAAATGTTTCAATGTCTAAGACTTTTAAATCCAACACGAATTCAAGTTGATCCAATTCGTTCCATTCCGAAGTAGTCTGAACTGATCTGATGCATGCGATTACAGTTCAGATTGTTAAGTGTTGCATTGTTTCTTTAATTATTACCTAATCAAAGAATATCAATATCATTGTAATCATTATTCATTATTTCATTCATTATGATCATTCATTATGATCATTCATTATGATCATTTGCAAATTTGAACTTTTGTAAAACATAAAAGCGAAACATTTGTTTCTGTTGTTTCTTCTTTTGTTTTTTTACAATAACTCTCACTCCAGCTAATTATGCTTTATTCTCTCTCTTTCTAACTCTCTCGCTCTCTCTCTTTCTCTGTAACTACCTCTGCCTTTCCCACTGTCTTTTTCTCTTTGTTGTTTTGTGTAGAATTGTTTTGTGCTCTTATTTGATTTTGTTGGAGAGCAAATAAATATTAAATGCACACAAATACACACACACACACACACATATATATATACACACACATATACATATATAAATATGCATTTATTTGTGCATGCGTATGTGTTACATACCGGGTGCAATGAAATAACTTTCATCATAAACCGCCATGAAATGATTCGAGACCACCCAAGACGTGAAAGATCGAATTATCATCATTATGATCATCATCATTATTAAGAAATCAAGTAAGCATTTTATACTTGATCGGAGGTCGACTCTTCAATATCCCTACATCGTTGTAAATCTGATGATTAAAAAGTTAACTTAAATGCATTTTCACGTCCAGAAAATCTAAAAATTGTAATATTCTTTGGCGGAAAAAAAAATAATAACAATCTGAACCAAAATTTCTCGCATATATATATTTTTTTTGCTTTTTCTGTTAAAATATTCGCTAAATTTTAATCAAAGGTATAACTTTCTTCCATAAAAAACAAAAGGGCTTTATATGAAGCGCGGTCATAAAACCGAAACGATTCTAATTCCTTTCTAGACCGAATTTCATCATCATCATGTGCAATGTTTAATTAAACATTTTAGTTTTTAGTAATTGCAGTAATAAATTCCAATAATAGATTCATAACAGATGGACATTTGGACAGATGGACAGAAGTCAATCAAAATGATCCTTTCCAACTTCTTTTGGGTCTGTATTAAAAACTTATCATACCTTGATATCGCCAAGTGATGTAATTTATATAAATCTCATTATTATTATTTAATTCATTATGATCATAAATATAATCATTATTATTGGTATCATAATCATTTAAAGTTTATGCTTTCGTTTGTTGCCTCTTAAATTATTGTTAGTCTTTTTTTCGGTTCCTGTTGTTATTGTCATTGTTATTGTTAATGTTATTGTATTTTAAACCAATTAACCAGCAACAAATATAAGTGTATTGAATATAATGTATGTAATACAACAGAAGCAGCATTAACAAGAATAAGAATAACATGATAATAATTTTAGAAGGCAACATGAGATGATGGCTTTTGCATTTTTTGATATTTAGATGAGAAACATGCGATATGCACAAAACAAAAAAAAAACTCTACAATACATTTAAAGTCACAATCATACAATCTCTCTCCCTCTCTCTCTCTCTCTGTTCTCTCATTGAACCATTTTTCTCTCTTGATTACTATTTATGTCTCATTGTACTTATCCGTTATTGTTCAGTCGACTACCGGTTTCAACTGAAATGTTTTATATTCTCGAATAAAATAAGTAGATGTAGAAGCCGATGTTGAATCGGCATAGAACGATTAATACATTCTTTGACATATTGAGATTTTTTAGGTAACGAGAATAAATCAACTTAATCTCAACAAGAACACTAAAACATTAAGTCGATCTAAAATTATTTATTTGTTTCTTTTTAAATTGCACAACTTATTTTTGTTTTTCCTTTGCCTCCTAAATTATTTCATATGTATAACTCTTTTTGACACATGGGCATGTATGTGTTATGCATATATAATTTTATAACACTTATGTAAATCTTATTTACTCATCCTAAAAGTATCATACAGAATTTTTTGATATACTCAATTTTTCAAAATGTTTGCAATACCAGAAAAAAAGCATCGGAGACCTTATTCAAGCATCCATGTACATTCTTTTAAATCGTTATAGCCAAGTCCGTCCATCTGTCAATTTATCTAACTATCCATCTATCTATCCGTCTGTCTATCTATCTGTCTGTACGTCTGTCTATGTATTTGTCTGTACGTCTGTCTATCTGATAGTTTATCAGATTATCCATATATACGTTTATCTGTCCATTTATTTGTCCGTCTTTCCGGCTGTCCGTTTTTCTATTCAATTATACGTCCTTATGTCTAATTGTCTATATGACAATTTATCCGTTTCTTCCGGTTATCTGTACATCTATTTGACCGTTTATCCATCCATTTAGACGTCCATGTATCGTCTGTTGGTTGTTAATATTCCTTTTGTCACAAAAATTGCTGTTTTGTTTTTAAGTTATGCAGATAAATTGGAAATTGGAAATTGAAAATTGAAAATTTGAAATTTAAATTAGTATTGAAAATCTAAATCGGTTAAATTGTTTCAAAAGCCAATTTTTGCATTTAAAATGGTCCCTGAAATTTTTAGAGGAAAGTTTCCATTATTTGAGTATTTCTATATAAAATAGAAGAATTTGTTATGTTTATTAAAATGCAGAACAGTTTGAATTACACAAAAATTCATGAATTGTTTAGGATGCGTATTTGCCATGTACGCAATTTCAAAGCAGGACATTTCAAGGACTGATTTTAGTTGTAAAAAGAATTTAAAAAAGCAATAATAATTATAAGCAAAAATTGTAGTAGATTACAACAATAATAATCATCATCAATAATAACAATGTTGCATACAACAACAACAATAATAATAATAACAATAACAATAAAAATAACAATCATATCAAATAAACAGATACATAACAATAAAATTTAGTTAAGTGCAAATAGCAATAGTCAAACATCTACAATAAGCATTCAAAGCAACAAGTCAACAAGTCAAATAGTCAACTAGTCAGTCAGTCAAGCAATCATTCAATCAGTTGGCCAGTCAGTTATTACATACAGCCACCCATAAAAGGTTAAATGCCGGTTAAGTTATTTTACGTGCGGCAAAACAATATAATCCAGCCCCATTATGATTCGAAAGATTAAATGAATACTAACAAAACTATTTGCCAGAAATGAAAATATCAACAACAGAAACAACAGAAACAACAGAAACAACAGAAACAACAGAAACAACAGAACAACTTGCAATAGCATTAACAACAATTTATCCATCTATTGTTGTAATAATACGCAACACTTAAGATGCCAATTTGAAATAACAAAAAAAAAAAAAACCGAAAATAATAAAAAAGCAACAAAAAGAGAAATATGAAATAAAAAGCCAAAGCCAAAGCCAAAGCCAAAGCCAAAGCAAAGTAAATAAAAAGCATACAAAAACAGAGGAGAAAAAAAGCTCTGGTGAGACGGACGCCCAGCCATATAAACAAAGTGTTATAAATTATTAGTTTCAATGCTTTGTTTTTTGAATAAAAAAAAATTTCGCATTTTCGTTCTGCTCCTTTTTTTCCTGCATTTTACTTTTTTGTCCTCTTTGTTGAATTTTTTGTTATGTATTCTAGTTGTCTGTCCATCCGTCAATGAAGTTTTATATGTTGTTAACTTAAATGAAATGCATGTGCCAAAAAAAAAAAGTAAAATAAAATAAAAAACAAAAATAAAACAACAGCAAGAAAGAAAAAAAAAAGACTGGTAAAAAAGTATAATTTCAAAAATTGTAAAATTGTAAATTTAAAATTTTCAATTTAAAACCCATAATAATAAAAGATAGATAGAGTGGTAGGATAAAGAGAGATAGATATAGAGTTAAGAGTGAGAGTAAGAGAAAGAATATAAAGGGAACGTTTGAAAGAATGCAATTACGATGATTCTAAAATTGTGAAATGAAATTTTGCTGCTTAAACGAAATGTAAAACTGACGAAAAAAACTAAAATTAATAAGGGGCATGTTTTATTTCTATTTCTATTTCTATTTCTATTTCATAGGGCTTTTTCTTTTTCTTCCCTTTTTTTTTTTTTTTTGATATGATTTAAATAAATCGATTCATTTAATGCTTTCATTTTATATTTATGTTTGATGTTGCACAAAGGTAAAACAACATAAACGCCAGATGTGACTTTTGCCATCTCTTTACTTCTCATAAAGATCATGTCATACGTTATAAAATTACGTTATAAATTTAATTTAACTTTAGAAATGTTTTATTATGACAAAATTGGGCATGAACTTTTCTATAATCAATGTCTCTCTGTCTCTCTGTCTCTCTGTCTCTGCCTGTTCATTGCCTTAGAGCTTTAAGGAGGTTCTTTCAACTGAACTTCTTTTATTTCATAATTATGGGCTCATCTAAGAACTATGACGAAACATCTTATTAAAATCATAAAACTGTGATGGAATCATAAAATTATAATAAAATTAAGATTTTTAATTTAATACCCCTCGAATAATATTCAGCCCTAAGAAGCACCAATTTAACTGACAATGGACTAAATTTTCAAATTCATACGTACAGCTTAGGAGTGTTGTAAGATCGTATCAAAGTTTTATTTTGTTGCCATAGAATTGTTAAATTTTAATGCCCCATTTAATCAGATTAGAGTTGGCTTAGGGTAGCGTGAAGTGTGTGTATCCATATCGGAATGTCATTGCTCTTCTCTCTCCATCTTATTCATACGATTCTCCGGCAAAGTTTCTCTTTATCTAATAAATGAACAAATTAGTGAATTTTATGTTATAAATTTACCCTAGAGGTTTTAAAAAGCTTCCATTCTTCCATCACAAAATAAGTTTTGTATATAAAATGCAATATAAAGTCTAGATTAAAAGCTAGTGCTAACGAAATCAAGGACATCAAACTTAGCGCAAAATTTAGACTTCGCTAAAGATGCGCCGAAACCTTCATGACATAAAACTTACATTGGACTCAATATTCACTTAATATAATGCTATTTTTATGGAAGAAATGGCACGTCTTTTGACAATTCAATCTAACATTGGATCTAACAATGAGTTACAATTTATACGCTGCCATAAGGAAATTTTAAGGGAATTGTATTTTAGAGTTACAAAAATCTTAAAACTTTTAAATACATATTGTTTATTTGCAATATTTTTAATTAATTAAATTAACTTTCAATTGTAATTAATCCAAATACGTTCTTGATAAGATAATATAATATTTTTAAACGCCTAAATATATACAACAAAATTTTTCAGATAATGTTTCGAAAAAATAAACATGTGATGTGGCTTAAATCAATTATCTCAACTATGAAACTTTTTAGCTTTAATTAAATAAATTAGCATGTTAAAATAATGAACGGATAATACGTCATTGTAGGCTATGCCACTGGCACGCACAGATTATAATAAGTTTGAACATATGTGTGTAAAATGTAGAAGAAGGAGTTTAAATAAGCTTTAATCTTTGATTTTAGCTATCACTTTAGATTCATAATTTAAATCGATTTAAGCCTGTTTATCCATTCGTCTATCTGTCCGTCCATTATCTAATTACAATTTACAATATTTGAAGATGCTGAAATGAAATTTAATAATTGAAAAATGAAATTTTGCCTTGAGATAAATTAATTAGAATCCGGCAATTTTTACAACCATTCTCCATTACCCATAAAACGCTCTCTTCGAAAAGAAGTTGCTTTATGGAAAAAATTCGTAAATATTTTAACAAAAATTCAAATGTTATTGTAATTAGACATAAAAAAATATCTGCAACGAATTTTATTTTTTAGACCGATATGTTTTTTGCCTATTTTGAATTTTAAATTGAGATTTTGCTTGTAGATCTTTTCAACTGATTAATTTATATGTTGGCAACATTAATACAATTAGTTAATTAAAAATTTTTTATTTAACAGTTCTATGTTGGTGATTATATAATGCGATTGTTGCTGCTACTGCTGCTACTGCTGCTACTGCTGCTGAGGCTCTTGTAGTTATTATTATCATTATAAATTATTTATACGTTAATTGTTCTTATTACATTAAGTATTGTTGAATAAATTGTTAAATATGAGATTTTCTAATTAATCTGCAAATAATTAAATCATAAATAAATAAATTAATAAATGAATAACTTTAAATTTTTATATTGCTTAACTTTGAAACAATTAAAAAGTTTTAAGATCCCTCAATCGGTGCCGACTCTTAAATATCCTACATCGTTATGCGTTAGTTAAATGAATTTTAAAATCAATAAATCAAAAAAAAATTGTAAATTTTTATAATTTTTATAAAAAGTTCGTTATATGAGAGTGGATCTTGAAAATAGGCCGATCTGTACATACACATATTCTTTATGTCAAAATACAATAAAAAGCCAAAATATCAAATATATTTTTTTGGAAAAGGACATTATTTGGAGAGTAATCGTATAAATAGTTCAGTTTTTACCATTTTCTGGACCAAAACACACCCATATACCAAATTCTATCAAAATATCTACCAAAATTTACGCTTTTTAGTTGGACATGTCTAGATTGATTCAGTAAAGTCATTCTAAAGCCATCGGTGCACCTTTTTGAATTCCCTATTCTCAAACTTATTATACCTTTTATCTGTAAGTGATGTAAAAGATTAAAACGATTTAAATTATAAACCGCGTCATAGACATTATTATTTATATATGAATAGGCAAAAGAATGTTTGGGCAAGAAGGGTCGTATTGGGTACGGCAAGACAGATTAGGTAAATTGGATAAGTTTAATACTAATTATTTGTCAGAGGATTTTACACTTTTAATTAATATTAGGACCTTGAAAAAGTTGCTGATGGAATTTCGAATGGTAACGCCCATTCAAAGAAGTACTATTACCTAATCAAATATATAAATAATAATTTTGAACTTAAAGATAAAAAAACATTCTAGTGCAGAAGTTGAAGGAATTACTTGATAAGTAGTTCTTGGAACAACATTTTAAGTAGATGAGACCACTGTTTCAAAACGTTTAAAAGTGCTAGGAATGATCCAGAAATAAAGATATTGGTTGCCGTATGAATTGAATGTGGGAGATGTCGAATGGCATTTTGTCACGTTTGAACAACTACTTTAGTAGCAGAAACGGTAAGGTTCCTTGTAACGTATCATGGCTAGCGATGAAAAGTGGTTATAGTACAATTATCCAAAGCGTACAAATGTTTGGAATAAGCTCAGCTATTCATTAACATTGACCCCAAAACCAAATATCTACAGTTCAAAACTTTTTCTCCATATTTGATGGTACCTACAGGTGGTTATTTATTATGAGCTGCTCAAACCTAGTGAGACTATAACGAGGGATCGTTATCGACTTCAAGTGATGCCATTGAGTTGAGTCTTAAGAAAGCTAACGTTTGCTAAACGAGTGGAGACATAATAAAATGATTTTGTTAGATGACAACGTTCGGTCTCATGTTGCAAATTCAGTGAAAATACTTTAATGGATTGTTCTAACGCATCCGATATATTCACCTGATATAGCTTCTTACGATTTGATAAATAAAGTTAATGATTAATAAAAAAAAAGGTGGAAACATATCGAATAAGAATCCATTTTACGGCATAAGGAAACTTCTAAATAAATATAAAAAAAAGTTTTCTTCCTTTTCTTCTTCAAGAAGAAAGCAGAAAATATTTGTAAATGATTTGATAAAGAAGAAGTGGAAAAAAGCTTAAATAATGTTAAAGAAAAATTAAATTCAAAAAAATAATACGAAAAGTTGAAGAAATTGTAGGCCCTTTTTTTATATTAATCAGTTAACAATTCTTAGATAATATTTTGATATAATATTTTAGTAATAATATTATTAGAATATATTTCAAATTTTTAAAAGAAGATAATAGAAATAGTCCTCTTATGTAAAAGGATGATTCGATTTTTTGTTAAAAAATTTCTTCATTTGATAATTTTTCTTGCCTTTTCTTTGTGATTTTATTTAACATTAAACATCTTTCATCAGGAATCGTATAGTCCTGAAAATTAATAATAAAATAAATAAAAAATTATAAGAATAATTAGTAGAAAAATGTAAATGCATAGAAAGAGAAAGGCAAATTGTTCGAAGGTCAAGGCCAAAAAAAAAAAAATACTTCATATAAAAACTAATAACGATAATGAACATAAAAATTAATTCAGCAAAAACAATAATAAAAAAGAAGATAAAAAAATCCAGAAGGAAAATATTTAACTGAGAAAAAATATACAAAAGCAGAAAGCAACATGAGTAGAAAAAGGCCATAAATTACATAAAATTAAACAAAGTCCAGTTTATGGGAAAGAAAAAAAAAGTTATTTTAAATTGTTTGAAAAGAAAACATTTTGCTTCCGTTTGCATTTCAAAGAAAATAAGATTTATCTTTTTTCAATTTTTATTTTATTTTATTATTATTATTATTATTTTTTTTTTTTTTGAAAAACTAATAAAAATTGAAGAATTAAAGTAAATTCAATCTTTAGAATTGAATTTGTCTTTGTAGAAGTGAAATTGTAATTAAAAAACTAAAGAAACTGAAAATATCAATTAAGCTGCATGCAATTTCTATGGTACTAACTGTGTGGACAAGAAATCCAATTAAAATTGTGAAGGCTTTTTAAGAATATAGAACAATAACAATAGAAAAAAATAAGTTTGGAAGATTCTTTTTATATTTAATGGGAATTCTGGATTTTATTTTAAAGCACTTTAAATATTTTTAGCAAATTTAAATGTTAGAGGCAATAAAATCTGAAAGATCAAATTGATGAAAAAGATTAATCAATTCTTAAGATATTAGACTAAAATTCCAATATATTTAAATATATAGGAAAAAAGTTTGGAATTACAACAATTGAAGATCGGTTTCAACGGTGAAGGCTTTACGGCCGTAAAAATGGACTATTTTCAATCACGTTCGTCTCTGGATCAAAAGACACTTATATAACAAATTTTATTAAAATATCTCCAAAATTTGCGCCTTTTAGTTAGATTCTATACGGATAGATGGTCAGGCGCCGTTAAAGCCAACACCATTGAATCGTCTAATCTAAACGTTAAGCTAAATCAGATATTCAGATATTGGATGCTTTTATTACTAATTTCAGAAAAGGCTATTGAAACTTTATGTTTATGATTTGGAAGCCGAAAACCCTTAAAAAATATATTAAATGAAAAGATCAATATGAAGTTCTAACATAAGAAAAAATAATCTTGAAATGAAAGAGTGATTAAACTATTTCAGGATTTTGAATGGGATTTTGAATGAGATTTTGTATGGGATTTTGGAACTAAACGAAAAATATCTTCAAATGGAAAATTTGAGTAAAACAATTCAACATTCCACATTTTCCACATTCTTTTTTGATTTAAGTACCTCCATTGTGTTATATTTCGAAGGACCTATGAAGAAAAATTTGCTAATCTTTTCAAACATTATAATTTACGTAGATGATAAATGAAATAGCAGCAGAAGAGCATAAAAGACTTTTAAAGGGATGTTAAAATGTAAAATATTATCGAATGATTAAAATATCGCCGTCGCTTTAATTTAATTTCTCTTATTTATAGAGATATGAAGATATCAAATTCTCAAATTGTTCCAGTTTCAATAAAGAATTAATGTAAATGTTATTTCATTATTTTTTTATTGGAAAGGCATCCATAATTAATCACTTTGTTCAGTTTGAATTAATAACAATGATGAATACGTCCAAGTTGATATTTATATGGAAAGAATTATTGATAAATTGCTTCATTGATTTATTATGATGGTCTAAACCTATCATGGGACATATTTAAGGCTAAGAATTTGAAGTTGCAAGGGCTCAAATATCTCTTCACATTTCAATATACTTAAATTTGAGATTTCACATAAAATAAAGTGATAACTCTAACTTTTGATGTTCTCGATCTGCCTTCTCTATATGTTACCATACCTAGACGTATCGTAAGAAGTCTAGAACAAACTGAGCAATCTGGAATAATCTAGCACAATGTAAAACAATCTGGAACAATCTAGAATAATTTTGAAAAATCTAAAATAATTTAGAACAATAACTGAAACAATCCAGAAGAATCTGGAGCAATTTGGAATAATTGGGACAAATCTAAAGCAATCTAGAACAACAATTGAAACAATCCCCAAAAATCCGGGAACAATTTAAATTAAATTAAAACTAAAACAATAAAACTAAAAAATAACAAGGATTAAAGAAAAAAATTTCCCTTTTTCAAGAATAATAACATTAATCATAACAATAACAACAATAGAATAAATAGCAATCAACAACAACAAAATTAAAACTACGTTATCAGCAATCATCGCCAACATCATCGCCAACAAGTTGAACTGTGGAAATTGCAGTAATTAAAATTCATTAAAAATATAATAAGAACAAGGCAAAAAAAAAAAAAACAGGGACCAGGGTAACACGTGAAAATATACACCAGCCTTATTAACATTGAACGCAACCAATAATCAGCAAGCGGCAGTAGCAATAATCACAATAAGTCCAACAGCAATAGCATGCAATAAAAACAAGCAACAAGAAGACCAAAAGGAATTTTTTTCTCTCATTTTTATGCAAACAAAAAAAAAAAACTTAAAAATTTCAGTCGGGAATTTCATTTTAAATCTACAAGAAAATTTTCACTTTCAAAATTCTTCTTTAAAAAAACAAAAAACAAAAACAATATAAAATAAAATAAGAAAAAGAAAAATAAGAAGAAGGAAAACTTAGCGATACAAAAAATTAAAAACTAAGGACATACAAGTAAGAAAAATTTGTTCATAATATTTCGTTTGGGCCCATTCCTTGAAATTCCACCACACAAATACTCTGAAATTATGATTTGGAGGCAATTTCAGTTCTTGAGTTTAATAAAGAGTAAACAAAAAAAAAAAAAAGGCAGGGAAAATTAGTGAAATTGTATAATTTCACGTGGACGTGGCCATTTTATAACATTTTCCGCTGGGTATTGTAGACGAATGGCCTTAATGCTAGCACAAAATTTCATCTTTCTATCTTTTGACGTTAGCTTTCAAAAAAAAAAAAAAAGAACAGAAATATTTACAGTTTACGTTAAATTGTGGGCGTGTCCTCCTCCTAACGATTTGGCCCATTTTCAATAATAATCTATGTGCCAGAACTTGCCATATTCCTGTACAATTTGAGTTCGTTATCTCTATACATGAGCAGATATACAGACAGACAGACAGACAGACAGACAGACATATCTAAAACGATTTAGAATTTGATGCTAATTAAAGATATAGATACGATACATACTTTTGAATGTTACAAACATAATGACAAAATAAATATACCATCAAACTTTGGTTGATGAGTATAAGAAAAAAAAGGAAAGAAATAAGAAAATCAACATAAGTTTTGGTTGTTGATTTATCTCATTTTTTTTTTTGTTTTATGCACACAAGTTATAACTAACCTTCTTCCTCATCTTCTTCTTCTTTTTCTCTTCTTCACTCTACTACCAGTTCTTCATTCTATTTAATGTGCCCAACCACAATAGAGACGATGCGTTAAATTGAGAATTTAATTAATATAAATAATAATTATATAAGAAAAAATATCATCACAGTTGATCTGGCAGTTTATATTATATAAACGTTATGTGTATGTGTGTAAGTATATATATGTATATATATATATATATTTTTTAAATTTCTTTTAATAAAGTTATATACATTTTAATTATGAATTGCTTTTTAAGACATAAACTTAATCATCTCAATTGCTAAACACTTTTCGCTCATTCCATCAACACTTCACAAGCATAACGGCAATAACAACAGCAAAACAAACAACTTCAATTTTCAATAGCAGCAATAATTGAGAAAGTAACAATAGCTTCAGCAACATCCATTACGTGAATGAATACAAGTGAAATTAACTTGGCAGAAATTCTCTTCCGTTTTTGTTGTTTTTGTTTTCTTTTTGAAAATAAAAAAAAAAAAAAATGAAAGGCCAAAGGATATGGCATGGTTTGAGCGTAAGATGTTATAATTTTAATTGTTCATCAAATTTGAATTCACTTAAATAGAAATTTTTGTGAAAATCCGCAGGTAGCTGAATGAAAATCTTGTTCCTGTCACTGATAAACTATACGAAATTATTCATGTTGTATGAAAGTGTTACATTTTATTTAGCAGTGATTGCATCAAGTGCAAAGCGGCGGCAATATTATAATGCTGCTCTATTATGGTGCAACACTAATCGCCTACTTGGCCAAGTCTTGCTTTAAATAATAAAGAATTTTTTCCACTAGCGAAAGCATATAAAAGATTAATTGAAACGCTTCAATGGACTCGTCCAAAATCTATCTGATAATGTTATTTTTTTGCTTCAATGAGACTGAAATTTTCTAAGAAAATTATATCAACATTGAACTGAAAGTGAAGCCAAAATGATTTCACCTTATCAATCCATAAATATGTTAAAAGTGAGGCATCGTTTTTCATTTATCGAAAAAAGCGACGAAATTTAAAAAAAAAAAAGGAAAAAAGAAAAAAATTTTTTTTTGAAAACATAAAAAAATGATTTAATTCTTTTATAGTCATTTTATATTTATTTTAAATATTGGCCATAATGTTTGTATTATCAATTATCAATTAAATATGTAAAATTTTAAACCAAATCAAAAATCAAACCTTTTGTTCATATTAACAAAAACAAAACAAAACAATAACAATAAACAATAAAAATAACAATAACAATAACATAACAATAACAATAACAATAACAATAACACAATAACAATAACAATAACAACACAATAACAATAACAATAACAATAACCAATAAACAATAACAATAACAATAAAATAACAATACAATAACATAACAATAACACTAACAATAACAATACAATACAACAATAACAATAACAAAACAAAACAATAAACAAAACCTAACAATAACAATAACAATAACAATAACAATAACAATAACAATAACAACAACAATAACAATAACAATAACAATACAAACAAACCAATAACAATAACAATACAATAACAAAAAATAACAAAACAATAACAATAACACATAAACATAACAATAACAATAACAATAAACAATAACACATAACAATAACAATAACAATAACAATAAAAAAACAAACAAAAAATCAACAATACAAACAATACAATAACAATAACAAAACAATAACAATAACAACTAACAATAACAATAACATAACAATAACAATAACAATAACAATAACAATAACAATAACAATAACAAAACAATAACAATAACAATAACAATAACAATAACAATAACAATACAATAACAATAACAAATAACAATAACAATAACAATAAAAATACAATAACAATAACAATAACAATAACAATAACAATAACAAACAATAACAATAACAATAACAATAAACAATAACAATAACAATAACAATAACAATAACAATAACAATAACAATAACAATAACAATAACAATAACAATAACAATAACAATAACAATAACAATAACAATAACAATAACAATAACAATAACAATAACAATAACAATAACAATAACAATAACAATAACAATAACAATAACAATAACAATAACAATAACAATAACAATAACAATAACAATACAATAACAATAAACAATAACAATAACAATAACAATAACAATAACAATAACAATAACAATAACAATAACAATAACAATAACAATAACAATAACAATAACAATAACAATAACAATAACAATAACAATAACAATAACAATAACAATAACAATAAAACAATAACAATAACAATAACAATAACAATAACAATAACAATAACAATAACAATACAAAACAATAACAATAACAATAACAATAACAATAACAATAACAATAACAATAACAATAACAATAACAATAACAATAATAATAACAAATAACAATAACAATAAACAATAACAATAACAATAAAACAGTAAACAATAAGCAGTAAACAATAAATAGTAAAGTAAAATCAATCATAATAAAATGTAGAATTGTTGATTTACAGTAAGACAATAAAAGTAGCAACAATAACAATAACAATAACAATAATAATAATGACAATAAACTGAACTATTGTTCAGTAGCCATATTAACAACAGCGACAGTGAAAGCAACATAACATAATAATGTAAATAAAGCAAGCCAAGCTAAGTCAAGTTAAGTCAAGTCAAGCAAATAAGTAAATAAGCGAGCTAACACAAGTCAAGCCAACTCAAGTTAAGCCAACCAAAGTCAAGCCAACCGAAGTCAAGCCAAACCAAGCCAAACGAGCTAAACTAAGCTAAGCAATCAATCAGAACTAAACAACCAGTCAACTGCATGAAACAACAACAACTGTAAAATGATATCATTGAAATGATAATGCCATTTGTTAATGTGTTGTTTGTATATTCATTCATTTCATTCATTCATTCATTCATTCATTCATTCATTTCATTGTTGACTTGTTTGTTTGTTTATTTGTTCATTTATTTATTTGTTGATTTGTTGCTTTTGTTTAGTGTGAGAAGTAGCTACTGATGCTGACAGGAAAGCACAGTTGCTTAATAAACTGAAACTAAATGAAACTAAATATCTACAACTTTGTATAACTTTATGATCGATGATCCATTTTATTATTGTTGTTGGGTTTGTTTACTTCTTTCTTATTATTATTATTATTATTATTATTATTATTGTTATTGTTAAATTGATTATAATTATCATAAAACGATTATAACAAGTAGAACAATCATAATAAAAAATTTTTGTTTGTACTTTATTTATTTTCTAGCATTTCTTCAATAACATTTTAAAAATTCCTTTAACTTGTTGAAAAAATTAAAAATTGCAAAACACTTACTACAATAAATAGAAAAAAGAAAATGAAAATGAAAAAAAGTAAACAATCGAAATAGTTTCATATTTTCTATATTTGATGATAAAATTATCTCTTCGTTTTTTTTTTTTTTTAGTCGTTCTATATGCATCATCTAAAAATTGGCAATGTTTATTCTTTATATTAAAATATTTTTAAAATCTCTACAATGCCTTTAAAATGAATTTATTGTTAAATAATATCAAATATAAATATGTCCATTTGTCCATTTATTTATTTGTCCATCTGTCCGTCTATCGATTTGGCTTTCAGTGGATCTGTCTGAATTTGCGGTAATTAGTCTTCCGATAATAAAAAAAGCAGAATCAACTGTAAATTTTGTGGAAATATTGAAAGTTCTTGTATGTTGATTTTTATTGAAATTGGTTCAAATCGGCCAAACATCTAAATCTTTAAGGCTTTTTTTTTCTTGTTAACATAATGATTGCCTTTAATAAGGTAAAAATGAAAAATGAAAAAATATGGAAACATTTTTCGTTAGATAATAAAATTACAAAAAAAAAAAAAAATCTTCTTTTTAGATGAAATAAAATTAATTTATTTCAAATACAATTGGAACGATAAATTTTTGGCATGTAATGATCATTAAATTAATAATAAGCAAGTTGGTTTGAGCCATATATTGAATACTCTACGTGATCATTTTACTTGATATGATTAAGAAATTAAATACACGAATTACAAGTCAACAAAATAAAAAAATTGTACATTTAAAATGAAAGTTCTGCGAAGTTCTTTATATGGCAAAGAATTTAAAATATGGCCGGATTTAAACTTAATTTGTTTTACACACTTTTTATGATAAAATACAATAAAATGTCAATTTTTGTTAAAATGTATGAAAAAATTTTCTTTCCAGCAAAACAAGCCATATATGAGGAATGCTGTTTAAGATGATTCAATTATAAACATTTTTTAATAAGGTTTGTCTTTAGGTCAAAAATAATCATTATATCAAATTTTATTTAATTATCTCAAAAATTTCAGTTGTCAGTTTAATAATAAATTCATATGAGTAGATGGACAGATGGACAGATGGACAGATGGACAGAACGATAGATGGATGGACGGCTAGACAGATTAAATGCAATTCATGTAAGCAACAACAAATAGGGAATATACCACAATTTTTTCTGATGTTACAAACATCTGCATAAATTCATAATAATCTTATTGACTGCAAATTATATAAATTTAAAAAATATCAAGTGACTTAAAATGATCCTTAATTTAACATTAATAATATTAATCAGTTATTATCAAGAAAATTCAACAAAATTTGCATACAATTAATTTGTGGTTTAATTAAACTCATTTACTTTTGAAAAATTTATAAGAACTGAAAAAGTTAAATATTCTGTTTAAAACCAATAAAAGAGAAGCGATTGAATAAAAATTACTATTGCAGAAAAAGAGAACTTGTTTAGGAATGAATTTATAAGATAAGAGAATAAGCAAACACAAGCCAAAAGAAAAATAATAATAATAATATAATAATAATGATCACTTATAAAAAAATCTTCTAACTTAGTTACAGCGAATTGGCATATTTTCGAGGTAAAATTTTCAATAATACCCGGCAAATTTTAATGATAGATATCATTAATTTTAGACGGACAGAAGGACAGAGGGACAGAAGGACAGAAGGACAGACGGACAGACGGACAAATGGATAGATGGACAATTTATTTTATATGCTATATTTAGTTATTTTTTTAAGGGAGGTTTTAAGCATTTTAACAGATTGAGTATAATTGTAAACTGTGGATGGTGAATGAGTATAAAAAGTTTGACTAAGTAATAAAATTTTTTATCATGTCAAAATATTTATGAAATGCCGGCACTATAAACACTAAATCTAAAATATAAATGCGTGCATGATTTACTCATACATACATACACTCATACACGCATACATACATACATACACATTGCCGCATACACATATATATATATGCAACATTAGTAGAATACACAGATGAAGTGACAGTTTACATAACATTACAAAAATCGAGTAGGAAAATATTTCAAGTATTTAAAGAATTGTACGCTACAATCATTTGCTGATACATGCAGTATAATAAGTTTATATGAATGTTTGTAACAAAATAAAAGGAATTGAGTTAGACCAGGCTTTTATAGGCTTTTATGAAGGCCCATTCACTTAGAATAACTTTCTGATTTCAATTAAGCCGAGCTACCCTTTCAGCCAAAAAGAAGAGTCCTATCAAAAATTTGAACTCAATTTTAATGAAAGTTAGTTTAATGAGATTTTGCAGATGGGCGTGTTTTGTCAAATGGCAAACTCTTCAAAATGAAAAGCTTTATTTTTAGCTTTTCTTTTATGACTTCTAAAAAATTCTTTTCCTTGAACTTTTATTCAAAATTTGGCAAAATGCTGTAGCTAATTTAAGAATCGTCTTCAATCGCATTGCACGCGTATTTATATCGTTTTTTTTTTTTTTTTTTTTTTCAAAAAGTTACGTGCACAAAACATTCATAAGCAACAAAAGAATAAGCAAACTTAACAAAAGAAGTAGAAACTTTAGAGATTGATCAAAGGCGACTCTTAAATATCCTACAACATTTTGCTAAATGTGATTAAACAGCATAATGTTTGGAAAATTTATAATTTTCATAAAAATTTGAAAAGGCGTCCAAAAACTAAAAATTGGCCAATCTAAACTAACTTTGCCATTAAAAAATTTTCTGATATTGTAAGTTTATCTCATTACGATGACTTTTTGCCAGGAAGTGATGTGGTGCTATCTTAATAATTTTTAATAGAGTTCGTCTTTGTGTCGAAATGGCTCGGTGTATCAAAATTTCACTCTAAAACTTTGCGACAAATTGTAACTAGTAAGGACGTTAGATAGATGGACAGACGGATAGATGAATAAAATAATGGAAGAGTGGAAGTATGGATGGATGGATGGACGGATGGACAGATTTGTTAGTGAACAGATTGGCGGGCAAATGATCTGATTTGCGAGAGGACAAATTGTCGGGCGGAATAGATTAATGGCGAGATGGTTGGTCAGACTGCCAGACTGGAATAGAGTTCACACATGGATGAGAGTTAACATTTAGCAGGCGATTGAACAGTCAGACGGATGGACAGGCAGTCTTTACAACATTACAGAAATTGATTTCTGTATCAAATGGTGGGTGCATTTCAAGCCCCTATTACAAGTGGCGTAGTGTATAAAAAACAAACAGAAGGAAACAAACAAACAGAATATATTTTTTGATAAATTACTAACAAGACTTTACAAAATATTTATAAACCAAAAAAAGAAAAAAAAAGAAAAAAAAAAAAGAAAAAAAGAAAAATCAAGCGAAAGGAAACCAAAAAAAAAAAAAAAAAAGAAAAAAGGAAAACACCAAAAAAAGCGAAAAACAAAAAACAACAGCTATATGGAATGTCGCCCATAAACATGTTGCTAAATTTAATGATAATTGATCATAAACGATGATGATGGGGAAGCACATTTTGTTTTGTTTTGTTTTTGTTTTGTTTTGTTTTGTTTTGTTATTTGTGTTTTGTAGTTGTTGCTGGTTATGTTGGTTTGATGTTCTCTTCATGGTTGTGTGTAAAGCTTACAATTTGTCTCTTTCACTCTCTCACTGTCCCTGTCTCTGTCTCTGTCTCTGTCTCTGTCTCTGTCTCTGTTTTTGCATTTCTATCTCATACACTTAACTCTTAATTAGAATGTTGTGCCGTAAGGAAAGGCTCTAAAGCATAAAACCTAAAGATTGGACCACACACATTGCCGTTGCTTTGTTGTTGTTGTTGGCATATTTGTTATTGGCGTTTCTGTCCTTTTTGTTTTCTGCTTTTTTTTTTTACGATATAGTACACGCCAAGGAACAATAAGTAACAATGTATGTATGTACAATAATAGGGCAAATGGACAGAGAGAAACAATGAGGCAGTCGGCGAGTCATTTAGACGAACATTTTTATGGTGAGAGATTGAAATTTACAATTTCGAAATATTTTGAAAGTTAAATTCAATTGAATGTATGTATGTATGTATATATGTATGTGTGTGTGTGTGTGTATGTTTGTGTGTATGTGTGTATGTGTGTATGTGTGTATGTGTGCTTATATGCACGGGTGTGTATTTAATCTGTGTGTTACCTTAACGCTTAAGCAACGTGAAGAATGCAAAATGTACAATAACAAAAGCGTTCACAATAACAATAAACCAATATAACAGCAACAACAACAAACAGCAACAAACAAACAATAGCAATTGTGATAACTAAACGAAAAAAATCACTTTAGTTTCTAAATGGTTTTGAGATTGCAAATATTTTCTATCTCATTCACTCTGCCTGCACGTCTCTATCATCTTATCGACCACTCTATGATCTTTTTTTTTTTTTGTTTTATTTTGTTTTGTTTTGTTATAAGTTTTTATGACAGAAGAACTTTTGTTTTCGTATTCGTTCGTAACTGAACGAAGAAGAAAACACTACCCACAGATTGGTTGGTATACTCATTTTGTCATAATATTTGCATTAAATTATCAATTAATCTGGAAATGTTTGTCTGCCTCTCGTCTGTCTGTCTGTCTGTCTGTCTGTCTTTCTGTCTAGTTGTCTATAAGTCTGTCTATGTGCTTTTGATGACACATTGAAGATTCTGCCGTACAGTTTGATGTGGAAAATGGTTTAAATTGCTGGAAAGGCACGCTGACAATGCAGCCAAAACCGAGTTATAGCTCTTTTTTTAAACAAAAGTTCATAGTTTTTTTTTTTTAATTCATTTCCAAAGTATGACAAGAAATAGATAACTAAAATTTTGTCTGAATATTGACACAATTATTCCAAAAAAACATATCGCTAAATCACAAAAATCGGCCCGGCCAAATTGGAATTATACAATAACAAAATTTATCTCTTTCGTTATTTTACATTTTTACTAATTATTTATCAATCACATGGACAATAAGAGAAATCAAAACTTTTTTTGTTAAATGTGATGCCATAATAACTTTCAAAAAACTTAAGCAAAAAAAAAAAAAAAAAATATACTAAATAAAAATCGGGTAAACTGATCCATATGTCCCCAGTGTTACGCTTAATTATCTATTCAAAAATGGACAATGGACAAAAGCTTTGAAATTTTATCTGAAGATCGTTGTTTCACGCTTTAATTGATTGTAAAGTAAGTCCAATAAAATATGTCTCTTATAATTTATCTGGAAATTTTAAGTATTATGCTACACTCTCTATAGCCCAGTATATACCCAGCAGAGTATTCATGATTTCAATCCAGTCGTCAGTTTGGGTCCACTCATCATTTACACAAATTAAAAGGCAATGAAAAATTCTCAGTACATTTAAAATATGATGGCACATGTGTTTTTTTTTTTTTTTTTTTTTTTTTTTTTTTTGTAACTAAAAATGGCCTAAATCGGTTACTCATATATTATAGACCCAAAACTTTTACAAACTTTTATAAATAATAAAAATTTTTTGTGTATATACTGAATTTGTAAATTGTTAGTTTTAGAAACTTTTTTGCTATCAAACATAATCGACTATTTTTGACTGATGGGTATTTTAGATTTGACTTTAACCAAATATAATTTTCTTACTTAAGTTCAGTTCAGTTTAATTCAGTTAAGTTAACTTTGTTTTCAATTCATTTTTCTCATATTGTTTCTTTATTTTTCGTTTTGCATTTTTCCTTTTTTTTTTGAAAGTTTTTTCTTATTTTTTTTTTTTTGTTTTTGCGTGCTGAAAAATATATTAATGAGAAAATCAAGTTTTTAGTTTTTTTATTTGATTCTAGTTTATGCATTTTTTTTTTTTTAAATTATATTGTTATCCTTTTACTTTAACTATTTCTCACATATCATTCTAATACTTCGGGTGTCCATAACAAGCAACTTTTTAACACCTTTATAAAATAATACAACTTTCATGTTGGGTATCAACTTTGAAGATATCAATAAAAAGCTACACTGTTTGCATCATCTAAAGCCCTTAAGAATCAAACAGTTTTCACAAATTTAGAGCTCTTCGCTTAACGCTTAACGCTTAACGCTGCCCTCCTTTTTTTGTTTTTTTTTTTTTTTTTTTTTGTTAATTTAGATTGAAGTGAATTTTAAGTAAACTTATTAAGTTGAATTTCTCTGTGCGTGTCGGGAGAAATATTTTTAAATTGACTCTGTTGGCCCATTTTAAATCCATCTTTGCTCTAAAAGTAATAAAGCGACTGTAGCAAACGAAATTCAATTTCCATAAAATATTTCTCATATTTTCGAGTTATTCAAGTGTTTTATTTTATATATGTTTGTTATTGTTGCTTTATTATTATTCCAAGTGGACACACATCTTAATAAAAATTACAAGAAAATATTTCTTTTATGTTAATATTCTTAAAAGATTTTTGAATAAAGCGTTGCTTAAGTTCTACACGAAAACTTGAAGTTGAAATTTTTAAAAAGTCAGTAAAAAATTTTCTTTAAAAAAATGCAATGTTTTCCAAAGTCAAAAGTTTTCTACTTTTACTAGAACTTGTTATAACTTATAAAGTAGTTTTCTATAAAAAAAAAAAAAAGAGAGAAGAATCCCCTAAACCTAACTAACAATAAATCATAAAAGTGAGTAACTTTAATACCAGTAGTTGAGTCTAATGAACCTCACATCCACATATCTCTTCAAATAAATCCTCACTAATAATTAAACAGGATTAGACGTTGTCACTTTAAGTGGGTCAAGGTAAGGCCGACAGAAAGCTGGAAGAAAGTTGCCCCAAAGCCGAAAGAAAAGTGAAAGCCGGCATAAAGCTGAAGAAGAGTTAAAAGAAAGTCGGAGCCAAAAAAATGGTAGAAAGCTTAAAGAAAACTGAAGTAAACTTGAAGAAAGCGGAATAAAATTTAAAACAAAATTTAAGAGACAGTTGGAAAAATGTCGGAAGAAATTTGGAAGAAAATTAAAAGAAAGTTGAAAGAATGCTAAAAGAAAATTGAAAATAAATTGGAAGAGAGCCGAAAGAGAGCCGAAAGAGAGCCGAAAGAAAGCCCAAAGGAATCTGGAACAACACTGGAAGTAAAGCAAAAGAAAGGCGAAACAAAAGGAAAAAAAAGAAAAATGAAATAAAATTAAAAGAGAGTTAAACGAAAGTCAAAACAAAAGTGAAAGAAGCCGAAAAAAATTTAAAAGAAAGTTTGAATAAAAGAAACAAAATTCTACAAAAAAAAATTTATCCTACCAACTTGTTTATGCCAATAAGAAGATTTATATTGTAAATTGTGAAATTGACAATCAATAAGAAAAAGAAACCTTTATTTTGGGTACATTTTCGCTAATTTTTAGTTTTGCTTTTTTTTTATTTTTTTTGTTTATTTTTTTTCTTTTGGCTTGCTTTGAAACTGCTCTAAACACTTTAACGCATTAAAGTGACAATGGACTTGAAATTTCATCTGAAATTTTATCGCTTTATTGCTTTAAAAAATTTTCTCCTTTTTCATCATTAAATTCCCCCCTTTTTACGTCTACAAAATTACCGATTTAGAAGAAAGTAAAAGAGGACTCTATTTTAATATTAATTGGAACTTTTGAAAAAGTTCCCTTATTAAAATTGAAATAGACGTTGAATTTGAAATGTTATCACAAATTTAAAATTTGAACAAGCACGACAAGAAGAAGACACAAAGAAAAACCAAAAAAAAAAAAAAAAAAAAAGGAGCAAACAACTTATTTTAGTTATGTAAAGGCTTTTGGAAAAAAAAAATCACAAAACAAAAAAACAAAAAAACAAAAAAAAAATAACATGACTGACATGACTAACATGATATTAAATACAACTGACATTGACGAGTTTAATAAAAATATAAAAAAATGGAATAAAAATATGAAAGGTAAAACGAGAAGAAAAAAGCAAAAAAAAAAAAAAAAGGAGAGAAAGTTAAATAAAAAACAAAATGAAGAACGAAATTGAAATAGAAATTGAAATGGACGAGCATGTAAAAGTTCTATTGTAATTTATTTAAGCCGCCTATAAAATACCCCAAATATATTTGACATCTGGTAATTTATAGTAGGAATAGAAAAATGAATGCGAATGAAAATGTATGAATTTTTTTTTGAAGACATATAAAAAAAAAAAAAATCTATCGATTATATAGATTGATTACGTAAACACATTTTGCCACAGTGCTAAATGAAATAAGAAAATTGTTTGTTTGTTACTTTTCTTTTTAAACATTTCGTTATATATTTGAAGAATTTTTTTTTGGTTTTTTTTTTTTTTTTGGTTTTTTTTTTTTTTTTTTTTGTGTGATTGTTCGTCATAACCACACAATGCAGAGTACTTTGGTGCACATTTTTGATGATTGAAAAATTTTATAATTTTACAACAAACTACAACATTTCATGGGCTATAAAGTATTACAAGTTGAAGTAGACGTTTGTAATAATCGAAAATAAAGTTGATATAAATGCAGTTTTAATTATTAAAACTTAATCACTTTAAAACACTTTTTGTCCATACGTCTGTCTTTCTATGCGTTTGCCTTCAAATTCCAGATTGCAATTTTGGAAATTTTTTTTTTTAAAATTTAATATATAGACGGATTTTGGCAAAGAAATGAAGCCTATTAAAAATTATGAGACATTTCTCCAAAAAAAAAAAAAAAAAAAAAAAAAAAAAAATAACAAAGAAAAAATTGTCATATAACAAAAAATTTACATTTTTCCATATAATTTAATATAAAATTAGCCCTTAATCGTATTTAAATATGAAAGAAAAAAACGTGTACATCAAATTAATTACAGATCATTGCATTTTTACAAACAATCGCTCATAAAACGCGTTTTTGAAAAAACATTCAAATATACAAATAAAAAAGTTCAATTTTGAAAAGATTTTAAAGAAAAACAAAACTGTTTTATATTTTGACAAAATAAAAAAAAACTATGCTTATTAAATTTGATTTAAATTAATATTTCTCTTTCTAATTTTCAAAAAAAAAAAAAAAAAAAAACTTTTTCAATTATATTTCTATTTGAGTTTAATTATTTTAAGCAAAGCTTTATAAAGTCGACACCGACCGATCATAAAATTCTTACTTATTTTTCATTTCGCTGATTGTTATTGTTTTATTGTTATTGCTTGTTGCTTGTTGCTTGTTGTTATTGTAACATTACATTTCAACAAGTAATCACAAATAATCAGAAATAATTGAACGTTAACGTATTTATCAATTTCACAAAACCCGAAGTGTGAATATAAAATGAAATGAATTGAAATGAAATGAAATTATTACAACAATAACAAATAATCAATAAAATTTTTGTAATGTTAAATGTAAAAATGTAAAATATAAAATGAACAATTTTGAATTGTGAAATATGCAATGTCTTCTTCTTTTTACGCCCTTTTTTTTTCTCGCCCTTTTTTTTTTTTTTTTTTTTTGTAGCCACCAGACAAATAAATTTGAGTAATATACAGAGTTTTATTCAAACTTTCTATATATAAATTATATAAAAAAAATGCTGAATTTTTTCAATTTTTTTTTGTATTAGTCCATACGTCCGTCTATTTATTATAATTTTGTGATATTGATAAAAAAAAAAAAAAAAAAAAAAAAAGAATGCGCCAGAAATATTGAAAATTCTGAGACAAAATTTGCATTTGAAAATTGAAATCGCTTCAAAGATGCCAACATCTCAATATTTTGAAAATATAAAACTAAAGTTTTTAATTTATTTGTGCAAAATAAAAGTTACAAAACTTGTAAGAAATCTTTGCAAAATTTTTCACGCAGAATTATTATGTAAAATATTTTTACTAATAAAAATGGAAATAAAATACGAAAAGTTTTGAAAAATGTACCATATCGATTACATTTATACAATTATCATATTTTTTCCTTTTTTTTTAAGGTTTTTAATTTATTACTTGAAAATTTTGATTTTTTACGATCATTGATCCAAGGTATATGAAAACCTAAAATGTTAATATTCCATCAACTTTTTGTAAATTTTAATTATCTGGCCATTTGTAATATTCATTATATCGAAGCAATGAGAATTATTTCATTGTTTGATCATTTACTCAATAATTAATAATTAATTGATCGAAACTAGAATTCTAGGAGAATTACAACTGAATGTACAACTCTAACCCATCATCTAGGAGAGCCATAAAAATTTATCAATCAAATTTCATAGAAATTATAACATTGATAAAATTGAAAATATTTTTACAAGTTCACTTGAACTTTCATTTCAATGTATGACAACAGAAGTCACTTCAATAAAAATATTTCATAAAAATTATGCCATTTTTAGTTACATGAAAATCATGGATCCATTTGTTATGAAGGTAAGATCCAAAAAATAATCTCAAATGCATAATTTAGCTAGATCGAAACAGTTTTTGTTTCTGCCCATCTATTTCGCCTACAAATTGCTCTTCATCATAAAAACTAATAAACAAAATTTAAATGTCTCAAAAAATAATGAGAATTTTTACACGTAAATTTCCATTGATCATTAAATGGCTTGGGAAAATGAAGCTCTACATTTTTAATGCAATCCATTGTCAGATATTTTCTAAACTGAAAATCGAAGAAACTTTAAGATTATCATACTAAATGAAAAATAATGTAAAATGGTACTCAAAATTCTAGCTAATTAATTTAAAAAAAATTTTTTTTTTGAAGTATTTAATAATTATAAATTCTACTTATAATTAATTTATCAAATTTTAGAATGTTTTAGAAAACTGCTAAAAGCTTTAAATTGCTTCTTTCATTTTCTTTTCTTAATTTTAATATTTTTGATAATTTAGAAGATTCTTTAATGGCCACTACTTTTCAGTAATTACAAGAGACTCTCATAAATAAAAGATTAAAGTGAAGTGATGCCATTTTGATAGAATTTAGCAAATAAAATCGTTCAATTTAATGGTGCAATATTTTTGTATTAAACAAATCTTGTAAAAGTTTAGGGATTAATCTAGAAGGCTTAAGGCCTTTATAACCATGATCATGCTACTAACGTGTTGAAAAAAAAAATCTCTGGCATTCATTTTATATGATCAGCATTTATTAAGCGTACACAAAAATTATGGCTGGCTCATTGCTCTTGCTCAAACAAAATCCTTAACTTGATGCTTCATAATAATTTCAATTTATTTAAAGCACTTTTCAATTCTTATGTGTGTAGTGTGTGTGTGTGTGTGTGTGTGTATGTGTGTATGTGTATGTGATTTTTTCTTTAACTGTTTTTAAGGGAGGCAAAAAAAAAAAAAAAAGAAAAAACGACAAAAACCCAACAAATAAAAAACAAATAAACAAAAGGCCGTGACAGAAAGTGGCAGAATGAGAGTCCATCCATATAAAATATAATAAATGGATTTGTTTGTTTGAATGGTGTGATGCATATATCTGTTTATATATATATATATATATATATAAATATAATCGACAAAACCAATTTTTTGGTTATGAAACAAAGCATAATAATCGAAGTAAACCATTAACAAAACAAAAATGAACAACAAAGAAAAAAATCAAAATAGAAAAATGTAACTAAAAAAAAAAAAAAAAAAAAAATTAAATGAAATAAAAAAATTTAAGGTAACTCATATAATCAATTCAATCGTCTCTGTAAGTTTTGTGTTGTTACATCTTTGTATTAAAATTCTTGGAATTTCATGTAACTTTAGCGTTAATAAATTTTTCACTGGCTTATCGTAAGCGACGACATTTTAAATGTGCTATAAAATGAATAAACCTACTACTGTTAATATACATACATACATACATACATACATACATATCTACATATAAATTTCTATATGAAAGGTAGTTAGTGAAAAAGAGGAAACAATTTATAGGTTATTATCGCAGCAGCATAAAAAAAAAGCACACAAACAAAACATTTAATAACAAAAGTAAAAAAAGTAATAAATGAAGGTATCAGCTAGCGAAATGTAGTAATGGATAAATGTAAAAATATTTAGATAATGGGTATGTATGAACGAGTGAGAAGAATCAATGGCTAACACGCTAAAATCATATAAAAAAAATTTTTGTTGTCTTCTTCTTTTGACTTTTGTTGTCTTTTCTGTTTTTTCTTGCCATCTTCTTCTTTTCCTTTAACATTATCATCTTCATTTTCTTCTTCTTCATCTTCTTTTTCTTTTTCATCATCATAATCATCATCATGGTTTGCAGAAGCTGTAGTCGTAGCCGTAGCCGTAGCCGTAGCCGTAGCCGAAGTAGAAGTCGAAGCGGAATTGATCTGCTTCTTTTTGTGCTACCTTTACTGCTTCCACCATCGTATTTTATTGATCATCATTGTTTTCATATCGATTTGTTATATTTACAATCGTTGATTTAAGTGTTTTTTACATCTTTCTTCTCCTCTCTTCTTCTTCTTCGTCTTTTTTTAATTTAAAAACAGTAGTACTTAAACGGCAAGAAGTCAGACCATAATTAAATTATCTATGCCATGGTGACATGGTGTGTGTCTTGACTATGATGGGCCAACTTTGCACTTTTAGAAGGTGAACGTAATAAAATGAGAAAATGAGAAAATGAGAAAATGGAAAAATGGAAAAATAAAATAAAAGTGAAATTTTTGGGAAGAAAAATCTAAATTAATATTTCATTAAAAAAAAAAAAAAAAGAAAGAAACTTTTTAATAATTTTATTGAAATTTTCACAAAAATAGCGTATTTTATTTGTACGAAAGAAAGCACAAAAAATTTTGGCAAAATTTGACGAAAAAATTATCCTTTCACGAAATTTTTTTCATATATAAATCTAGATGGAATTAAAAATTTTACAAAAATCATCTTACGAATCTTAATCAAGAGACTTAATTGTACTTGCTTCGATTTTGCTTTGCCTTTGCCTAAAGCGTATGGTGATATGAAGCCCTTTACTGAAGGACATTGCCAAATGACTTTTTATTATTTTTGTTAATATTTAAAATCACATAAATCAGGAAAAGGAGGTGAGGTGAGAAATGAGGGGAAAATGTTTCCTTTAGTTTTTATGAGCCTTTCAAATTTGATCAATATTTTGATATGATGAAATTTTTAATATTTGAATATTTTTGTATTTGTTACCATTTTTTTATATTTTAAGTAATTTCTTCTTTAATTAAATAAAGTAATTTACATTTAATCGAGTTTAAGTCCTTAGCAAAGATATAAACCATATCACAAAGGATCAACTTCTCGCGGAAAGTGCTTACATTTTCAAACAGAACTACTAAATAAATTTGTGCATCAAATAAGAAAAATATTATCTATATACATGTGCATACATATATAATGGACATACACACATACATACATACATACATACATACATACATACATACATATATGTACATATACATAAAAAGTGTTCGGCAAGAGTCTTCATTTGAATTTATTTGTTATGCGTTCTCATCTTTGTCTTCCATCTTGTTTTTTTTTTGTGTGCTTCCATTTATCTATGAGATGTTGGAAGGAATTAAAATTATGTGTTCTCAAAGGTTTTTGGATAATTTTTTGAAGAAATTTCTTTCTTATTTTTAAGATTCTACTAATTTAATCAAATTACTGGAGGGTGATTAAAATTTTTTCATATGACAATAAATTTCACTGGAGATTTCGTTTTCGTTATCCACTTCGACTGCGACAACTTTGAATTAAATTTTGTTTTATCCCTCTTTTCAATTTTTCTTTTTTTCATGCCATAAAAACAAATGACTCATTTTTGTCATGTGTCATCTGCCATATGCCATATGCTATGTGCCATTTTTTAGTCTTTTTGTCCTTTTTTATGGGATTTTTGGTTTTTCGTTTCCATCGGGTTTTTTTTTTAAATTATTCTTTTGTAGGAAACTTAGACAGCAACATGTTGCTAACAGATTTAATAAAACTCTCGCCGCCACAATGTTCTTTTAATTAGAACCTCAGGCAGCAACATGTTGCTAACAGATTTAATAAAACTCTCGCCGCCACAATGTTGTTTTATTTAGAATCTCAGACAGCAACATGTTGCTAACAGACTTAATAAAACTTGCTTGCAAAAAAGATTTTTTTAATTTTATGGTTGAGTTTGATTAAGCAACAACAAACTTTTCATTATTAACTTTTCATTTCAATTAGATGAATGGCTTTTATAGCTTTTTATTAGGTCTTTTTTTATTGCTTTTTATTAGGTCTTTTTTTATTGCTTTTTATGGAGAATTTATGTAGAATTTGAATTTATTGAACTTTTTTTTCTAAAAAGCAATAAATTTTTGCGCAAAATTTTTAAAACCTTTGTTGTTGTTCTTCCTTTATTCTTCTTCTTTATTTTATAACCGTTATTATTCACACCAAAACATTAATAAAAAATAAAAAACAAAATTCAATAAGAAGAAGAAGAAGAAGAAAAATAACAAAAGCCAAAGAAACTCTGAAAAATGTGGAAATGATTGAATTGAAATATAAATCGATCATTACTGATTATTTTTTTTATTTTTTTTAATTTTTTTTTGCTGTTGTTGTTGTTGTTATTATTATTATTGTTCTTGCTTATTTAATTTATTTATTATTGTTTGTGTTATGTTAATGTATTAATAAATATATACATTTTATTTATATGACCGTTAAAAGCTCATTAGCGGCTATCAATTTCTAATCAAACAGAACGAAACGAAACAAAACAGAAAAAATTTTTAATAGACAAAAAAATAAATTAAAAGGTAAAAAATTGAAATTTACGATCGTTAAATGATGATAATTAAATAATTTGTGATGATAATTAAAATAAAAACGGCACATAAAGTAAATATCAACAACAACAACAACAACAACAACAACAACAACAATAACAATAATAGTAATAATAAAACATAAAAACAAGAATAAAACAAAAAATTAAATGTCTGGTTTTGTTTTTTTGTTCTGTTTTGTTTCTCCAAAGCAAATTTAAAATGAAATATTTTGATTATTGATAAAAGACTTAAGCAACAAACTTAATTATTTATTTATATTAAAGTTTCAGTAAAAACGCATGACCGAACGCAACACACTCATACATACACACACACAATTTTCATTAAATTGTTTTTGTTTCTTTTTTAATTTTTTTTTAATATAAAAATTTTTTTCTTGATTTTTTCTTTTTTTCAGTTTTTGTTATATTTGTTATTTTTTTTTTTTTTTGGAAGAAGTAGAAAAATTGCAGAAAAATTTCTTATTATGGAAAAATCGCAAATCGATTTTAGGATTGTTTTGTTTACTCAATTTTTCTCTACATATTTAAATATTGGTGAAAGAAGGAAATTTCATTTGGCCTTTTTTTTTTTTTTTGAAGAAATTTTTCCTTTTTTTTTCTCTTCTTGTTCTATTTTTCTGTTTTTAATTTGCCTCTTTTTTGTGCATTTCCTTATTTATATATATAAAGTTGTTGGCTGTTATTGTCATTATTAATTCGATTAATTCTTGTGTTGTAATCAAAAATACCGAAATGCAATTTCGGATTTAATTTCCATGTCTGTTGGAGTCTACTTCAAATTTGTGTATACCAATTTACGCATACAAAAAAAAGTCTTAGATTTTTTTTTACTTTTTCCATTTTGCTTTTTAAGATGTTACAAATTGTTGTTGTTGTTATTGCTGCTGTCTGACTCGCCTTTTTCTTGCCTTTTGTTTTTTATTTTGGTTTTTGGTTTTTTTTAGGGTTATTGTTGCTGTTGTTTGATTTTCTTGCCATGTAAATTGATGCTTCTCATTTTCTTGTTGTTATTGCTGCTTGTCTGTCTGTCGGTTTGTTTGTTTGTTTATTTGTTTGTAAAGCATTAAGCAAACAAAACGTAAATTACTTTACGGCACAAACGTTTTGACATTTTCAAACAATATGACAACAACAACAACAACAACAACAACAACAATCTTAATTAAACCGCATAGCAAAACAAATCGCCCAAAACATTTGGAGTAACATACTGTGACAAAAAATAAAAACAAAAGGAAAAGCAAGGAAGAAAAAAACAATCAAAAAAAAAAATGCAGCAAAAAATATCAAAATATAATTTCAGGGTATTTTCAGTTTAGTTTTTTTTTCTTTTTGTTTCTCTTTCTCCGTTTTTCATTTTACATTTTTGTTTCTTAATCAACCTTAAACCCTAAAAAATTAGAAAATCAATAGTAACAAGACGAAAATGGTCATATTTATATATGAAAATCGTATTAACATTTTCAATGAATTCTTAAATATTGCAAAACAAAACAAAAAAAAAAATTCTCAAAATACAAGAAAAAAATCCGAAAAAGAAAATAAGAAGATGATGAAACAGCAATAACAATAACAATAACAACAACAATAATAACATGAAAGCGCTTTTCAATCGCAACAGGATTTCTGTCTGGTCTTTTCTTTTGATGATGGAAACAAAAAAGGAAAAATTCCAAACAACCAACCAAACAAAAAAAATAAAAAAAGATTAATGAACTGTAACAAATAACAATAATAACAACAACAATAACAACATATATAATATTTTCATTAGTAATATGATTTTGTGGTTTTAACCAAAATATACATGACTTTTAAATTAACAATAAACAGTTTAACTTAACAGCTGGTACAAATAAACACCCATATAAATATACGCCAACGCTCAAACACACACACACACACACACACACACACACACACACACACACACATACATACACATACATACATATTCTATTTATAAAAATCTAAAGAAATTCTTTGCAAATAAAAATTATTGTGTAAAATGTTTAATGAATCGAAAGAAGAAGCAGAAGAAGAAGAAAAAAAGGACAATTATAAAGGCAACAAAATAACATTTGCAAAAGGATCAATTAAATTTTCCATGTAACTAGAATATTAAACAAATAGAAAATTTATATGGACCCACTTTTATTTGAGTGAGCAAATAACAAGAATATGTTGGGTCATTTAATGACGCGATTTTCCATGAAATCAAAATAAAAGTAAACGAAGAAAATTTGAATTTTCTTCCAAATTTCTTTTAATTTTCTTTTTTATTTTTCTTAGTTTATTACTCTTCGTTTATAGAATTCGAAGCATTTTAATTGTGCGCAAAAAAATTATCATCATAATAATGTGATATGTGTCACAAATTTTATAAATTTCCTTAATTTCACATATTTCATAAAATTCATAAATTTTATAACATTCTAAAAATTTCATGTATTGCACAAATATTATAAATCTTACTAATGTCATACATTTCATAAATTTCCAAAATTTCACAAAATTCATAAAATTCCTATATTAGGAAATTTTACAAATTCTACAATTTTCACATATTTCACAAATCTCATTAATTACACAAATTTCATAAATTTCACCAATTCCTAAAATTTCATAAATTTCACAATTTTAACAAATTTCACAAATTGTCCAAACTATAAAAATCTTATTAATTTCACAAATTTCATAAATATCACAAATTTTACACAATTACCCAAATTTCAAAAATCTCATTAATTTCACAAATTTCATAAGTTCACAAATTTCACAAAATTCTTAAATTTGGAAATTTCACAAATACTACAATTTTCACAAATTTCACAAATCTCATTAATTACATAAATTTCATAAATCTCACCAATTCCTAAAGTTTCACAAATTTCGCAATTTTCACAAATTTCATAAATATCACAAATTTCACACAATTACCCAAATTTCAAAAATCTCATTAATTTCACAAATTTCATAAGTTCACAAATTTCACAAAATTCTTAAATTTGGAAATTTCACAAATTCTACAATTTTCACAAATTTCACAAATCTCATTAATTTCACAAATTTCATAAACATTACAATTTTCACATAATGGCACTGAATTAATATAGAAAATTGAATTAAAAATCAAAGGAAAAAGTAAAAGTTGAGAACGTTAAAGAAAAAAAAAAAATAGCGAAAACATTGATCTCGTAGTTTTTTCTTCTTTTTTTTCTTTGGTATAAATTTTCTACACAATAAGAAAATTAATGAAACTATTTTAATTATAATTAATGGAATTATTAGATTTCTCATTTTCCTACGAAAAAGGTTTTTTATTATATTTTTTTTTTGATTCTTTAATTTTTTTTCGTTTTTATTTTTTCTTTTCTACTTTTGTTTTACTTGTTATTATTTGTTACTAAACGGATGCTTGACTTTCTTAATTTCTTAACTTCTTAAGATGCCTAAACATTCTTTATTTCATTGTTTTGTTTGTCATCTGTTTGTGTGTTCAATATCAAAATATTTATAGAAATCCTTTTGTTTCACATTTTGCAACAAGGACAATAAAATGTTAAAGAATTCTTTTAATGCTTTTTGTTTTATTTTATTTTAAATTTATTTCTTATTTTTTGCTTTTGTTTTGGTTTCGTTGCTTCTGGCCTTTTTTCAAATTAAATCGTTTTTTCAACCTTGAAACACACAAACCCTGTTCAATTTGATAGATATATCGATCAATGCTGCTGCTGCTGCTCTGCTGTTACAGTTACGTTACTGTTATGTTATGTTATGTTATGTTATTGTTATTGTTATTGTTATTTGTTATGTTATTGTTATTGTTATTGTTATTGTTATTGTTATTGTTATTGTTATTGTTATTGTTATTGTTATTGTTATTGTTATTGTTATTGTTTTTTTTTGTTATGTTATTGTTATTGTTATATTGTTATTGTTATTGTTATGTATTGTTATTGTTATTGTTATTGTTATTGTTATTGTTATTGTTATGTTATTGTTATTGTTATTTTATTGTTATTGTTATTGTTATTGTTATGTTTGTTATTGTTATTGTTATTGTTATTGTTATTGTTATTGTTATTGTTATTGTTATTGTTATGTTATTGTTATTGTTATTGTTATTGTTATTGTTATTGTTATTGTTATTGTTATTGTTATTTTTGTTATTGTTATTGTTATTGTTATTGTTATTGTTATTGTTATTGTTATTGTTATTGTTATTGTTATGTTATGTTATTGTTATTGTTATTGTTATTGTTATTGTTATTGTTATTGTTATTGTTATTGTTTTTGTTATTGTTATTGTTATTGTTATTGTTATTGTTATTGTTATTGTTATTGTTATTGTTATTGTTATTGTTATTGTTATTTGGTATTGTTATTGTTATTGTTATTGTTATTGTTATTGTTATTGTTATTGTTATTGTTATTGTTATTGTTATTGTATTGTTATTGTTATTGTTATTGTATGTTGTTATTGTTATTGTTATTGTTATTGTTATTGTTATTGTTATTGTTATTGTTATTGTTATTGTTATTGTTATTGTTATTGTTATTGTTATTGTTATTGTTATTTGGTATTGTTATTGTTATTGTTATTGTTATTGTTATTGTTTATTGTTATTTGTTATTGTTATTGTTATTGTTATTGTTATTGTTATTGTTATTGTTATTGTTATTGTTATTGTTATTGTTATTGTTATTGTTATTGTTATTGTTATTGTTATTGTTATTGTTATTGTTATTGTTATTGTTATTGTGTATTGTTATTGTTATTGTTATTGTTATTGTTATTGTTATTGTTATTGTTATTGTTATTGTTATTGTTATTGTTATTTTTATTGTTTGTTATTGTTATTGTTATTGTTATTGTTATTGTTTGTTATTGTTATTGTTATTGTTATGTGGTTATTGTTATGTTATTGTTATTGTTATTGTCATTTGGTATTGTTATTGTTATTGTTATTGTTATTGTTATTGTTATTGTTATTGTTATTGTTATTGTTATTGTTATTGTTATTGTTATTGTTATTGTTATTGTTATTGTTATTGTTATTGTTATTGTTATTGTTATTGTTATTGTTATTGTTATTGTTATTGTTATTGTTATTGTTATTGTTATTGTTATTGTTATTGTTATTGTTATTGTTATTGTTATTGTTATTGTTATTGTTATTGTTATTGTTATTGTTATTGTTATTGTTATTGTTATTGTTATTGTTTTGTTATTGTTATTGTTATTGTTATTGTTATTGTTATGTATTGTATTGTTATTGTTATTGTATGTTATTGTTATGTTATTGTTATTGTTATTGTTATTGTTATTGTTATTGTTATTGTTTATTGTTATTGTTATTGTTATTGTTATTGTTATTGTTATTGTTATTGTTATTGTTATGTTATTGTTATTGTTATTGTTATTGTTATTGTTATTGTTTTATGTTATTGTTATTGTTATTGTTATTGTTATTGTATGTTATTGTTATTGTTATTGTTATTGTTATTGTTATTGTTATTGTTATTGTTATTGTTATTGTTATTGTTATTGATTTACTGTATTCCAGTTAGTAAAGAAAATTTAATTGCTAATTGCTAACAAGCAATAACAGCAATAAGCAACAACAAGCAACAATATTTTTCAATTGTCTTTTCTTGCTTATTTCTCCGTTTTGTTTTTTCTTTAATTTCTTAGCTAAATCATTCATAAAATTATCATTGTTTTTCTATTACAATTATTTTTTTATACTGTTATTATTCTGTTGTTGTTGTTGTTGTTGTTATTGTTGTTGTTTTATTTTTCTAATTATATTTGCCTTTTTTCGAGCTAATGACAAAGGCCCTGATTATTATTGTTCTATTTTTCTTCTTTTTTTCTTAATTTTAAAATTGGGATGACAGACCTTGAGTATACGAAACAATAACAATAACAACAATAATAACAACAACATTATTAAAAAACAGAATCATTAAAAGCAAAATCATTAAAAAGCGAAACAAAAAACCAAAAAAAAAATAAAAATTTTAAATAAAATAAAACAAAATTTTAAATGAAAATTTAAAATGAAAATTTAAATTAAAATTTATTTGTTTTTTTTATAAAACTTCAAAAAAGCAAAATAAAAATAAAAAATAAATCATTAAAAACAAAATGATTTCAAAAAAAAAAAAGATAAATGAAAATTACAAATTCTTGTTTTTATTCGTTTAATGTAATTTCTACACAAACAAAAAAAAAGGAAATTCTAAAGAAAAAAAATATTTATAATTTCAAAATCATCGCCAATAAACATTTAGATATTGTTTGTTGGTTGTTGGTCAATTGTCATTTGGCGTCCTCATTTGGGTGGCTCATGATAATTATTCATGTTTTTATTATTTTATTCATTTTCCATCTGATTTCAATCTCTTTTGGTTTTTCTTTGTCTTTTTCATCTCTTTGTTTCCTTCATTTTTTTTTCTTTTTTGTTTTTGTGGAAATACATAAATCGGTAGCTAGATTTTGTCGATTTCGAAGAACAGCAGCCATAATAATAAAATAGTGTAATTAAAAAACAAACAGACAAACAAACAAACAAAAAAAAGCAAAAAAACTGAATAAAAATGGAAATAAAAATAAAAATGAAACTAAATTTAATTATGTAGCGACATCACCTTGAGCTAAAATAATAAAATATACTCAATAACAGTAAAAGACTTTATAATCTTTGAAGAGTAAAAAAATGATAATGGGAAAGGGAAATGGAAAATGGGCAACGCAAAAAGGAGAAAGGAGACAGGAGACAGGAGGCAGGAGGCAGGAGAACGGGTACTTAATGGATATTGCTCTATTTTAAGGTCATAACAATTTGTTTAAGGCATTAATTTCAATAACAGTTTAATCTTTATTCAATCTCGTTTAAATTGTATTCAAGGTCATAATTAATGGATCTTTCCCTGCCTCCCACTTACCAACACAATTTTCTTACCATTTTATTCTCTATCTCTTTCTTTACTTTCTGTCACTCTCTCACTCTCTACATATTTATACATCTCTCACTCATTCTATCTCTGTTCCTCTCTCTCTCTCTCTGTCTCCCTCTATCGCACATTCTGCATCTCTGCCACTATCTTTCCTTTACACTCTAGTCGCTTCATCTCACCACATTTTTTTTCTATCTTTCTCTCTATCACTCAAGCTACATCATAGTCTCTACCTCTTCTCCTCAATGTATCGGTCTCGTTTTCTTCTCTCTCACTCATTCTATCTATCTCTACCTCATTCTATATCTTTCCACATCTTCCCTCTCTTTCCCTCTATCACTCACTCTGTACTTAGGTCTCTACCTCTCCATTTCACTCTATCAGTTTCTCTCTATCCCTCTCATTTATTCTATCACTCCCTCTCTCCCCACCTTTCGGTATGTGCGTGGGTGTGTGTGTGCGTGTATGTGTGTTTTTAGCAACATTTCCACACAATTATTAAATAATATAATTTTTCTATAAATTCGAATGGTAACAGATAGTAAAATGTTTTTGTATTGTTGCTCCAAAATTACAACAATTAAAAATTAAACAAAAAAAAACCGAAATTGTCCATTTCTCAAATGATTTAAGGCTTAAGGTTAATCTATGAAGCAACTCTGGCAGTGCAGTGAGTGTTTTACATGCATACATGCCGTGAACGTACATAATGAGCGCTAGGCTTGGTAGTCACGTCACGAAGGGTGCATGTTAACCTCACGACTAGCTTCCAATTTAAATACATGGCTTAATATACATGGCTTAATCTTTAGTATCTGGATCCGGAGCCTTTTTATTACTTATTGGCTTAGCTTAAATTAGGCCAATAAGTCTACCCAGTTACCCATTTCATTCAAGAAATGGGACCCTGCACGACAAGCATATAAATGTTTGAACAAGCAACGCCCGCGACATGGGCTCCACAGCCCCCACGAAGCCAACCTCAACATCATCACAAAGAGCATATTAAAACTGATTATACCGGGGTACCAAATTAAATTTTTGAATCTGATCTCGTGACTCATGATGCCCCCTGATGGCAACGGAGAACCAACTACTATCTCATAAGGTACTCCCAGTTTAGCAGGTTCTTCTCGGGACTTGTTGTTCCCAAGCAATTCTGGTAGTCACAAATTTTGTATGCCGTCTCAAATTTAACTTAATTATATCTCAGATCATGGAAATTGCAGAAAGTGCAGATTTTGATTTGTCTGTAGATCAGATTAGAAATGGACGAGAATTTTCATTTCTATTTGCAATATTATTATTATTGTTATTGTTGTAATTGTAATTATCCATTAAAATCCTTAACAAAATTTCGAACAAATCAAATAAATTTTCAATTTTCAATTTCATTAAGGAAAATTTTCAAAAAAACAAAAACAAATTAAGCAAAATGAGGGAAGAGCAAATAAAACTTTGATTCGAAAATTTTTATATATATTTCTCTATAGATTTGATGCTACTTTAATTATCATTAATTTTCATTTTAATTTTTTTTAATTTTTTTAAACAATAAAAAAAATTTTTTTAATTATTTTTTTAATTAAATCTTCTGCATTCTTTGAAAATAAAACAATAACTTTATTTCTTATTATCGTTCTTAGGCAATTTTTACGTTTCTTTTCTTTTCCTTTCATTTTTTTTGTTTCTTTTTTCTTCTTCTTCCTTTTTTTTTGTTAACATTAATTAAAAATTCTATTTTATTTTATATTTTTAATTTGCCTTCGTTCAATTTATTGTAAAACTTGTATTATTGCGGTTGTTGTTATTATTGTTATTGTTATTGTTATTGTTATTGTTATTGTTATTGTTATTGTTATTGTTATTGTTATTGTTATTGTTATTGTTACAGCTACCGCTGTACCGCTACCGCTGTACCGCTACCGCTGTACCGCTACCGCTGACCGCACGCTGTACCGCTACCGCTGTACCGCTACCGCTGTACCGCTACCGCTGTACCGCTACCGCTGTACCGCTACCGCTGTACCGCTAACCGCTGTACCGCTACACCAGCTGTACCGCTACCGCTGTACCGCTACCGCTGTACCGCTAACCGCTGTACCGCTACCGCTGTAACCGCTACCGCTGTACCGCTACCGCTGTACCGCTACCGCTGTACCGCTACCGCTGTACCGCTACCGCTGGTACCGCTACCGCTGTACCGCTAACCGCTGTACCGCTACCGCTGTACCCCTACCGCTGTACGCTACCGCTGTACCGCTACCGCTGTACCGCTACCGCTGTACCGCTACCGCTGTACCGCTACCGCTGTACCGCTACACCTACCGCTGTACCGCTACCGCTGTACGACGCTGTACCGCTACCGCTGTACCGCTACCGCTGTACCGCTACCCACGCTAGCTGTACCGCTACCGCTGTACCGCTACCGCTGTACCCGCTACCGCTGTACCGCTACCGCTGTACCGCTACCGCTGTACCGCTACCGCTGTACCGCTACCGCTGTACCGCTACGCTTACCGACCGCTGTACCGCTACCGCTGTACCGCTACCGCTGTACCGCTACCGCTGTACCGCTACCGCTGTACCGCTACCGCTGTACCGCTACCGCTGTACCGCTACCGCTGTACCGCTACCGCTGTACCGCTACCGCTGTACCGCTACCGCTGTACCGCTACCGCTGTACCGCTACCGCTGTACCGCTACCGCTGTACCGCTACCGCTGTACCGCTACGCTACCGCACCTGTACCGCTACCGCTGTACCGCTACCGCTGTACGCTACGCTGTACCGCTACCGCTGTACCGCTACCGCTGTACCGCTACCGCTGTACCGCTACCGCTGTACCCAGCTACCCACGCTGTACCGCTACCGCTGTACCGCTACCGCTGTACCGCTACCGCTGTACCGCTACCGCTTACCGCTACCGCTGTACCGCTACCGCTGTACCGCTACCGCTGTACCGCTACCGCTGTACCGCTACCGCTGTACCGCTACCGCTGTACCGCTACCGCTGTACCGCTACCGCTGTACCGCTACCGCTGTACCGCTACCGCTGTACCGCTACCGCTGTACCGCTACCGCTGTACCGCTACCGCTGTACCGCTACCGCTGTACCGCTACCGCTGTACCGCTACCGCTGTACCGCTACCGCTGTACCGCTACCGCTGTACCGCTACCGCTGTACCGCTACCGCTGTACCGCTACCGCTGTACCGCTACCGCTGTACCGCTACCGCTGTACCGCTACCGCTGTACCGCTACCGCTGTACGCACCTGCTACCGCTGTACCGCTACCGTTTAGTACCGCTACCGCTGTACCGCTACCGCTGTACCGCTACCGCTGTACCGCCTACCGCTGTACCGCTACCGCTGTACCGCTACCGCTGTACCGCTACCGCTGTACCGCTACCGCTGTACCGCTACGCTACCGCTCGCTGTACCGCTACCGCTGTACCGCTACCGCTGTACCGCTACCGCTGTACCGCTACCGCTGTACCGCTACCGCTGTACCGCTACCGCTGTACCGCTACCGCTGTACCGCTACCGCTGTAACCTGCTAACCGCTGTACCGCTACCGCTGTACCGCTACCGCTGTACCGCTACCGCTGTACCGTACCGCTGTACCGCTACCGCTGTACCGCTACCGCTGTACCGCTACCGCTGTACCGCTACCGCTGTACCGCTACCGCTGTACCGCTACCGCTGTACCGCTACCGCTGTACCGCTACCGCTGTACCGCTTACCGCGCTGTACCCGCTACCGCTGTACCGCTACCGCTGTACCGCTACCGCTGTACCGCTACCGCTGTACCGCTACCGCTGTACCGCTACCGCTGTACCGCTACCGCTGTACCGCTACCGCTGTACCGCTACCGCTGTACCGCTACCGCTGTACCGCTACCGCTGTTACCGCTATTAGCTTACCGCTGTATATTGTTACTGTATTGTTATGTTATTGTTATTGTTATTGTTATTGTTATTGTTATTGTTATTGTTATTGTTATTGTTATTGTTATTGTTATTGTTATTGTTATTGTTATTTGTTATTGTTATTGTTATTGTTATTGTTATTGTTATTGTTATTGTTATTGTTATTGTTATTGTTATTGTTATTGTTTATTGTTATTGTATTTTATTGTTATTGTTATTGTTATTGTTATTGTTATTGTTATTGTATTGTTATTGTTATTGTTATTGTTATTGTTATTGTTATTGTTATTGTTATATTGTTATTGTTATTGTTATTGTTATTGTTATTGTTATTGTTATTGTTATTGTTATTGTTATTGTTATTGTTATTGTTATTGTTATTGTTATTGTTATTGTTATTGTTATTGTTATTGTTATTGTTATTGTTATTGTTATTGTTATTGTTATTGTTATTGTTATTGTTATTGTTTATTGTTATTGTTATTGTTATTGTTATTGTTATTGTTATTGTTATTGTTATTGTTATTTATTGTTATTGTTATTGGTTATTGTTATTGTTATTGTTATTGTTATTGTTATTGTTATTGTTATTGTATTATTGTTATTGTTATATGTTATTGTTATTGTTATTGTTATTGTTATTGTTATTGTTATTGTTATTGTTTATTGTTATTGTTATTGTTATTGTTATTGTTATTGTTATTGTTATTGTTATTGTTTATTGTTATTGTTATTGTTATTGTTATTGTTATTGTTATTGTTATGTTATTGTTATGTATGTTATTGTTATTGTTATTTGTTATTGTTATTGTTATTGTATTGTTATTGTTATTTTATTGTTATTGTTATTGTTATTGTTATTGTTATTGTTATTGTTATTGTTATTGTTATTGTTATTGTTATGTTATTGTTATTGTTATTGTTATTGTTATTGTTGCCATTATAAATATAATATTTGCTTTTGCTGTTTTCATTTATATTTTAAGTTATTTTTGTTGTTTTTTTCATTTTCATTTTTACGTATTAACTTTCAGTTTTAATTTCATTCCGATTTCATTCTTAATTTTTTTTTTGTCCTTTGCCTGTTCCTAGCACGCAAACACAAGCAAACAACATTTAGTGATAGTTTGTGTGACGTCAGTGCGTGTGTCAGTGTGTGGACGTATTCACCTGATTAAAAAATAATTTTATATTTCATTATGATGGCTCGCTCTTCTTCTTGTAAGCTAAAAAAAAAACAACAAAATAACACAAAAAAAAATATGGTTATTGTTATTGTTGTTATTATTGTTGTTATTATGCTGAAAGTGTTTGTAGCATATGGCGCTCTGCACCATCATCATCATCATCATCATGATCATCCTTGATTTTGTCTTTCGTGTTGTTCCTTTTGCTTTCTTCTCTATTCATATTTTCTTATCATCTTCAAATTGTTCTTATAATTTCATCTTCTATAAATTCTTCTGCGCCATCTTCAACTCATACACTGTCGCTTTCGCTGTCACTGTCGCTGTCGCTGTCGCTTTCATTTTCGCTTTCGCCTTCACCATCGCCTTTGCCATCACCTTTACCGTTCGTCAACGCCATCTTCTTCTTTTTCTAAGCCATTTGCTTTAATGCTTTAACTTTTCAACACAAATAAAAACAAATAAGAACAACAACAATAATAATAATAATAATAATAATAATAACAACAATAAAAATAACAATAAGTTGAAGTCAGAAGGTAGAAAGAGCATGTGAGAGAAATTAATACAACACAAAATGAAATGAGGCAAAATTTCAAACAAAAAAAAAGAAACAAAAAAAATCAGAAGAAGAGAAAAAAATGGCAGTTTAATCGTAAGTTACGGTCATAAAATTATATGAAAAGTGATGGAAATATGCGCACATACACAAACATTTATACAAACAAATATCCGGATAAAAAGAAAATTTATGTTATTCTTAGATAATTTCGGATTCATTTTTTCTTTTTTGCTTCATTTTCTTTTTTCATATGCTGTTGCTGCTGTCGCATCCTTTTTTGTTATTATTATTGTGACTTTTACATGTATTAATCGATATGGAATAACAACAACAACAACATATATAAAGAGATAAATATATCTCAAGCATGCTCAGCTAAAAAGAAATTGCGGGTTTTTGAGGTAAAGTTTCGAAAAATTTCAAACCAACCAGGAAAAAAAAGATCAAATCAAAATGTAAAATGGAGCACAAATAACGAAATTCATTTCTCGCCTGAATCAAACTTTGAATACCCATCATCTGGAATAGCATTTTTGGGTAAGATCGTGAAACATCGCAAATTAAATTCGACGATAAATTATAAAATAAATCGCAACATTTGCAGACTAATTTTCATAATTTTTCATAACTTTTAAGGAACATTTAATGTATTTTTATGTTTTGTATGACACTTTTCGTTCGAAACGCAGGACAAACACTCCAATGGCCGATTTTTTCAACTATTGGACAGACAATGTTTGTCATCACATTAAAACCATTCAAAGATATAAATTTTAATTAGTTGCACTTGTAGAATTGAAAACAAGGAAACAATTGTGATGATTTTTTATATCAAGGGCCATATCAACGTTCTATCGGTTCTGATTATATTGCGCAATGAGTAAAATAAATAAAAATAAATAAAAATGCGTAATAAGCGTAAATTTGATGTTGAATAATTGAATAATTTTGCGTGGGCGTAATGGATTTGCTCAGACGATTTTAGACGGATATTTTGTGTAATAAGTGAAGAAAATCTCTCAAGCACAATCGGAGGACACGTATGCACGTCTCCTTTGACCGATCTAGCTCCATTTTTCAATAAGAACTTATTTTCAAGAACTTCCAAGGTATCTACACAAATTTGCCATCAGCTTCTCAAGTTTTTACAATGAGGAGAATGTTTACCACTACTTAGATACCGAGATACCGAGATACCGAGATACCGAGATACCGGGACGTATAGACAGACGGACGGACGGATGGACATATATGGCTGAATTTTTTTCGAATTGAATGCTGATGCGAAAAATGTGTTACAAATGTTATAATAAAATAAGTATATCGCCCAACTGTATGTGTGTGTGCGTGTGTGTGCATGTGTGTGTGTGTTTATTTGATGAGTATAAAAATAAAAAAAAACCAAGAAAAAGTCCCGCCGGCATTTCTTTTTATATCGAAATTGTATGAATGTAAAGACGTTTAATTGATTGCGTGTTAATTTTTTTTCATTATTATTGTTATTATTATTATTATTAGTATATTTTTTTTTAGTTATTATATAAAAATGGATAATTTATTCTTTATCTCTTTACAATTTTCTTATATTTCTCCGCCATTAACTTATTTTGCTTTTTATTTTCTTTTTTTCTCTCATTTTCGTTATTTGTAAAATTTTTCTTTCGTTTTTATATTTTACATATAATTAATATAAATATTTAGTTTCTTTTTTATTTTTCGTCTACACAATTAAAATTCCATTAACATGATATTTTTTCATTTTATTTATTTATTTAGTTAATTTTTCTTAAGCCTTTTCTTCAGTTCTCTACCTTTTTTCTTTAGCTATTTTTGATATACCAACTAATTTGAACAGATCTGCCATCAAATCGAATTATCTGCTGATAAACAAAATGAGAGACAGTGTGGGAGAGAGAGAGAGAGAGAGAGGGAGAAAGATAAAGACATATGAAAATTTCAACCAATAGTACGGCCAGTTAAAGTTTTAGAAGCAAGTCAGGGAATGTTATGGATGTCTGTGTCTTTAATGGTCCACATAGAAACGAAAAAATGGCAAACCCATTTCCCAATCTCGTTGCAAAGGCATTAAATGGATCAAGGCATTAACCACATAAGCCGCATTTATTAATGGCCATTCCACAATTATTTGAGCAAAGACTTTTTTTTAAAGTCCTGAATCATGATTAAATTTTGATTGTGCTGATTAAAGGTCATTCAAGCAAAAATGGCCATATCCATTTATACCTTTCTTTTTATAAATCAATTTCTCTTAAATATCTTTTATTATACTACAAAGAGAGTATAAAGTTTTGGCCTCACCCCTTTTCAGCTGAATGCCTACGATTTTATAGGTTAATGGTTAATGGGCTAACTTTAGGGACTAACTGAATTAACACAATATCATGAAAAATTTCCAAATTTGAAAATATACATTTTCAGAATTTTAACTTATGCAATTGACGAGTAATCAATAAACAATTTAAAAAGGACGACAAGAAAAGTTAAACGTTAATTAAACGTATGAAATTTCAAAGAATTAAAAAAATTTTAAATAGAAGAGTCTTTAATGTAAAAGTCTTAGCAAAAGAATAAAAATATTAAAATAAAATGTCATACAAAAGGAAATATAAAGAAAATTCATAACAATTTTATAAATAGAAATTTTCAACTTTCAACTTTCATCTGTTTTATTGTGTAAAGCTTTTTAAAACATGAATAAATGAATGAATGAACTAGAAATAAAAATTTTCTAATGCCTAAAATTTCGGACTGATGTGACCTTTTGAAATTATTTTTTATATAAATATTAAGCATCTAATAACTGAAAATTAAATTGTCAACTTTTTATTTGATTGCAAAATGTGAGTAATTCACTTCTAATTCGTAAAAAGCCTACAATTAAAAAAAAGAAAGCGAAAATTATAGAAAAAATGTGAGATACGGAAAATTTTTATCGGCATTACCGATTTACTTTTATTTTCAATGGCTATTGGTTCATACGGAGCAATAGCTTTGTACATATTGGAAAATTCTTACTTTCACCTTTTAACGTTTGCGAGTTATGTATAAAAAAGGAAAAGTGTAAATTTTTCCATGTGAAAATCGAGACAATTTCATAAAATAGCTCATCGTGGACAGGAAAGGCTGAGGAAAGATTTGATTCTTTTTTATAAAATGGACATTCAAAGGTTCATATTAAATTTAAGGTTGCAATATAAAGAATATTTAAAATGAATGGATAGAGTCATAGACACTCAGAGGGCTGTAAATGGATGGAAGATCGGATGGAAGAATGTGTGGATGGATGGCTAGACGGATAGATGGATGGGCGTTTGGGCGGATGGATAGAAGGACGGATTTATGGAAGGGCGGAAGGACACATTTACGGAATAACGGATGGACGGAAGGACGGAAGGACGGAAGGACGGAAGGACGGAAGGACGGATGGACCGATTGACGGAAAGGCAAAAGAGCAGATGGACAGATTGACGGAAATGCGGTAGGACGGAAGGACGGATGGACAGATGGACGGTTGGACGGAAGGACGTTTGGACAAATTGATTGAAGGGCAGAAGGACAGATGGACGGAATAATGGATGGACGTATTGACGGATTGGCGGAAAGACCGAAGGACGGAAGGGGTGAAGGAAAGAAGGACGTATGGACAAAAGAGCAGTTGGACGTAAGGACGGAAGGAAAGAAGGAAAAATGGAAAGAAGGACGGATAGATGGATGGGCGGATAAACGGATAGATGAATGGATGGTTGGGCCAAAGGATGTATGAACAGAAGGACGGTTGGACGTATGGTTGGATGGTCATTTTTATCATAAATATAAATAGATTTTATATTATTAAATGTTCGTTGTTCATTTCTAAATGTTGCAAACATTTTTACTAAAGTAAATTTACCAACAACTATGGCGAGATTGCTGGTTGAGTAAAACAACCAAATTCCAACCACCCAAAAAAAAAACGATTTGTAACAATTCTACTAATTACTTAATTAATATATATATATATATATATATTATATATATATATATATAATATATATATATATATATATAATATATGTATATTTTAGCTGTACGTGTGTGTGTGTGTATTTAGATTAATAAATATATTTATTAATCAAGTGTAATTTAATCAGTTTTATAGTCATTGATTATTTTGTCTATGCATGTATATAAACATATGCACGTGTGATGTGTATGTGTGTGTCTATATGTATGTGTATGTGTATGTGTGAGGCATATGTTTAATTTTAAATATTGATATAATTAATTAAGTTGTTATTACAAACATTTTCATATGCACAAAAGAAACAAATTTTTTATATTTTTAGTCATTTTTACCGTTAACAATTTTATCGTTAATCATTTTACCGGTTGGCCACTTCTAGTAGAATGTTTTTCATAGTTTCGCAGGTGTAGTTAAAGTTTTCTAGATTTTTGTCCATGGATTTGATGGATTGGCTTACTAAAAAAAAGCAAAGCAAACAAAAAACAAAAAACAAATAACAAAAAAAACACAAAATATCGGATCGATTAATTGTTTGAAATTATTTTGAAACTAAACTAAAACTTAAGTTTAAATAAGAAATAACAAGATGAAAGCATTTCAGACGTATTTATTATTTCATTGATTTTTATAAACTCAAAAATCGCGTAAATTTTTCTTACGAGTTATATTTGGCAGAGTAAAATTTTGAAGGCGTAAAATCAACATTAGAATGAAGTCTTAACAAATTTCATTCTGATAAAATTTCAATGAATTTATTTAATGCCCAAATATTCTTAAGATCATTATAATTTCAGATCTTTAGAGCGTAATACGTACAAATTCATTCAGAAATAAAAATTTATCTATTACATTACAAAAAATTATTCCTAAGCAAAGTTCAAAATCACTTAATTGCCCAACAAATAGAAAATAAAGAAAAATCATTGAAAATGGAGCACAAATAAGGAAATTCATTTCTCGCCTGAATCAAACTTTGAATACCCATCATCTGGAATAGCATTTTTGGGTAAGATCGTGAAACATCGCAAATTAAATTCGACGATAAATTATAAAATAAATCGCAACATTTGCAGACTAATTTTCATAATTTTTCATAACTTTTAAGGAACATTTAATGTATTTTTATGTTTTGTATGACACTTTTCGTTCGAAACGCAGGACAAACACTCCAATGGCCGATTTTTTCAACTATTGGACAGACAATGTTTGTCATCACATTAAAACCATTCAAAGATATAAATTTTAATTAGTTGCACTTGTAGAATTGAAAACAAGGAAACAATTGTGATGATTTTTTATATCAAGGGCCATATCAACGTTCTATCGGTTCTGATTATATTGCGCAATGAGTAAAATAAATAAAAATAAATAAAAATGCGTAATAAGCGTAAATTTGATGTTGAATAATTGAATAATTTTGCGTGGGCGTAATGGATTTGCTCAGACGATTTTAGACGGATATTTTGTGTAATAAGTGAAGAAAATCTCTCAAGCACAATCGGAGGACACGTATGCACGTGTCCTTTGACCGATCTAGCTCCATTTTTCAATAAGAACTTATTTTCAAGAACTTCCAAGGTATCTACACAAATTTGCCATCAGCTTCTCAAGTTTTTACAATGAGGAGAATGTTTACCACTACTTAGATACCGAGATACCGAGATACCGGGACGTATAGACAGACGGACGGACGGACGGATGGACATATATGGCTGAATTTTTTTCGAATTGAATGCTGATGCGAAAAATGTGTTACAAATGTTATAATAAAATAAGTATATCGCCAAATTGTGTATGATGAGTTAAAGAATGTTAAAAGAAGCTGCCATTTAATTTATTTTCAACAATTTCTGTGTTAATCTTTACGAAATTCATCTTTCTCATCTGTATGGGCTTTTGGGATTTTTTTTTCTTTTTGTTATTTGTTGTTTGTCTGTCATTAATAAAATTTATGTTGATTTAGTTTGCATACAGATATTTATCCAATGACAAATGAACTGGCCGAACTGAAATGATGTAAAACGAGTTTCTTGGTTTTTTTTCTTTTTTTTCTTCTTCTTCTTCTTCTTTTTCTTTTTAAATTAACTACTTAAGTCCTCTTAAGAAGTTTGTTTCTGTGCATTATTCTAATATTTAATTTGTGTATTTATTTGTTTATTTGTTTGGTTGAAAATGTATGACAAAAACAAAACAAATAAACAAACAAATAGAAGGAAAAAACATCAAAAGAAAAAATGAAGATAATTTTAATAATAATAACATTGATAATAATAATGGATTAAATTATCGTGATAGCCAATTATCTAAATTTTGTTGTTGTTGTTGTTGTTATTATTATTATTATTATTATTATTATTGTTATTGCTATTTCTATTACTGTTAATGTTGCAGTTGTCGTTGATATTTTTTATTGATAACATAAAAAACCAACATATCGCGGAAAAAGTTTTGCATAAAGTTAATTGATTTTTCTTATTGTTTTTCTTATTGTTGTTAATTGTTGTATTGAGCCATTAACCAGACGACACGTTTACCTGCCATCTTCTTATAAATTATTAATTGAACATTTCTAATTTTTGTAGTAGCCAACCAGTGGCTGACGGTATACTCATTTTGTCATATTATTTGCCATGTCCAAAAGGTAACATCGTAGACCCTTTAAAATTTATATGAACAATTTTATTTAATATCACATTCTAAATTGATTTGTCCATCCATCTGTCCATCTATTTGGCCGTCAAATAAGAAGGATTAATGATTGAGATATTTTAAAGAAATTTTGTACATAAATAGAAGGCTCGGAGGCTTCATTGAACATGATTAGAATCAGTCCAATTTTAAGATCACTCTTCAAATCAAATGAAAATTTTTATGTGAAAAAAAAGTGAAAATTTTCAAAAATATTTCTACGAAAAATTTTTGTGTTACGATTCAATTTAATCCAAATGTGTCCATTTTTTTAAACTGCCTTCTTTCCATGCAATTGGCTTTTTACAGAATTCCAAAAGCAAATTGTTACTCATCAAGTTGACTTTTTTTCCATATTAAGCAAAGTGGTTTAGTTGGTGGTGTATTTATGAGTCGACCATCCAACAAATTTATTAAATGTTCACTTTTTATTAGTAAATTATTGGACTCATACGTTTCTGCGGCATTGGATTTTAGTTGTATTAATAACATGAAATTGGTAAAAATAGAACTTAAAATTTAATTATATTTTGTAGATTAATTGGGCTTAGCTTGTAAAATGTTTTGTGATATAATGATGATTATTAATTATAATTAATACAATTAATTATTAATTGTTAATTAATAATAATAAATTAATTACTAATTTGCATGCATTAATTAATATTAATAATTAATAATAATTTATCGGTTATAATAAATTATAATGAACATTAATTAATTAATTAATTAATTAATTAATTAATAGATCAATAAATAATAATAATTGATTTGTGATAATTATTAAATAAATCTTATAGATAAGAAATTAATTTACTTGAAATATTTAATTAATTTAATTTATTGCGTTAAGCGTAATAAATTAATTTAAGGCGTAACTTGTAAAAAAAAATTCTTTTATGATAATATAATTATAATTAGAATAATTAATAACAATAAATGATAATAATTAATAATGAATAATAATTTCTAATAATAATTAATTAATGATAATTAATCATTACTAATTAATAATAATATAAGTATTTTTATTTGCTTTATTATTTCAATTATACCATAAAATTATAATTACATTGCGTGATAGTTAATTAACAAATAGCCAAGACACACATCATATCATGGACACACAAATTATGCGCCAGAACGTCTAGAGTTAATTTCGCAGCGGCATATGAATATTGTATTAATACATAACAAAAAAAAAAAAAAAAGAAAATGCTGCAGAGCATGGTCAGTGCAGTAAAACAGAAACCAATAAAGAAACCTGCAAAACGAATAACTAGAAAACAGAAAAAGCAAAGAAAACGAAAGCTTTTCTCGAAAAAATAATGAAGATTTAAAAAATAATCTGAACAATTTATAAAAATGAAAAATACGACTAATTCGAAGTATACAGAGAAATGGTGGTAATGTGTTAGAGAGAGAGAGGGAATGAGAAGAGAGAGAGAGAGAGATAGAGTGAGGGATAGAAAGAGAATAAAAGAGATAGATAGAGAAGAACGAAAGCAATATTGAACGAATTTTTTTGACCTTTAATAACCTTCAATGGCTTAATAAACATTAAGTTAGAAAGAGATAGTTATAGTTAACTTCTACCAAATTCATTTAATTTTTTGTTGCATTTTGTTTTGTTTTGTTTTGTTTTGGTACTTTTTGTTTAGCGTATAATTTCATCTCTCTCTATCTCTATTTCTTTCTCAATTTCATTCTCTCAGTCTCCTTCTGTAACGCTCTTGTGTGTAGCCAAAAATGTTATTTCGAATTTTCGAAATACTGCTTTCTTTGTTTTTTTTCTTTTTATTTTGTAGTTGAATTATCTCGCTGCCAAATGTTGCTACCCACTTCATTTATGTGAGATTATTCGTTAGTTGGTTTTATGAATAAAAACCATGAAAAAGAGATGGATGAAAAAGAGATGGAAGCCCAATGAAATGCAAAAAAAGGGGAAATTCTTCCTTTTCTTCTTCTTCGTCTACTTCTTTTTCTTTTTGTTGTTGTTGCTTTTTGTTGTTGTTCTTCTTCTTCTTTTTCTTCTTCTTCATTTTCTTTCATCTCTTTTCATTTTGGTCAAATTCAAATGCATAAATTTTAATGGCTGACATTTTTTTTTCGATTTTGCCTTTTTTAACACAAGCTTTGTCTTTCTAGCGCACATTTGCCTCCGTTTCGTTAATTTATTTTCTTTACATAAATTCGATTTGAATATTATTGCCATAGTTGTTGTTGTTATTGTTATTTTGGGCTATTTTTTTTTGAATTGTCTAAATTAAGTTGGGTTTGTTTGTTTTTACTGCTTCCTCTTTCTTGTCCTTTCTTGATGGTTTATGGCATTTTTTCTTGTTGTTGGTGTTGTTGTTATTCTTTTAGGTTTCTTTTTTCTTTTGTTTTTATATTTCTTTTAAATCATTTTGATAATTAACTTTTCAAAAAATAATTGCTATATCGAGCCGGAATGCTTGTACAAAACTATTGTTGTACTATTGTTTCTAAGTATTGTTGTTGTTGTTGTTGTTGTTTTGTTCTTCTTGTTCTTCCTTTTTTTGTTTTTACTTTAACTTTTGTATAATTTGCTGCAGCATCTTTTGTTTTGTTTTTTTTTTATTATTTTTTTGTGCATTTTATTGAATTCAAAGGTTTTTGTTGTTGTTGTTGTTATTATTATTATTGGTTTTGCTGTGTTACTTTACCTTCTCGCATCATTGTTGATTACTTTTCCAAATGTTTTTCTTGTGTTAATTTGAAATTTAAAACGAAATAAATTTCGTTTCATTTTTCTGGTTTCCGCTTTTTTTCTTTGGTTTTCATTTTTTTAAAGATGCATGCTTCTCAAATAATCGACCTGATGATTTTATTACCCATCATTCATTTTTTTCCATTCCTAGGAGAGCATTTTAATATTTTGAAAGTGCAACAAAAAACAATTAATTTAAATTAACAATTATTTTAAAATTAATTTAATTTAACAATTAATTTACAAAAATTAAAGCAAATAAAATTCAGTAAAATAAAATGAAATTCATTAAGAAACTTAAATTTATTTATGGATTTTTTGACCAAATTAATTTATTTAGAATAAATCTTTTAAAGAAATTGTGCATGGATAAGAAGGAAATTGAAAAAGTTTCCTCAATATTTGTTGAAAAGTTACTTTTTTTTTAAATTAAATGACATTTCGTTAATCAATTAATTAAATAAAAACATTTTCATCTTACTGAAAGAATTGTAAAAGTAAAAAAGAATAAAGAAATAAATAAAAATTATGTTTCGATTTGATATGAAAAAAGAGAAACAATAAGATTTAAAGATGGATAAAATACTTGTATCGGGGATTAAAAAAATACATTTCTATCAAAAAATTTCTATTGTACATAATTATTTCCTAATAATGGATAATTAATTAATTCTAAAGGATAAAATATTTATAATATATGGATAATGGATAATGGATAATGGATAAAATCATCATAAGGAATAAATATGATATTAAATAATATTATAATGGATAATAATTATAACCATGGATAATAAAATTGTAATAAATAAAATAATTATAATAATTAATTATACTAAATGATTATAATAAACAAATACAATAATGGATAATAAAATATTATAAGGAATAATAATTATGACTAAATCATTATAATGGATAAAGTAACTAAAATGTCTACATGTGATAATGGATAATAAAATATTAAAATGAGTAATAGTAAATATTAAAATGGATAATAATTATGACCATGGATAATATAATTGTAATAAATAAAGTAATTAAAATGCCTAAATATGATAATAGATAATTGAATTGTACTGGATAAATTAAATTAAAAAAGGACAAAATTCGATAATGAATAATTGAATTGTACTCGATAAAGCTAATAAAAATATAATGTTATCATATATAACCTGCTCCTAAAAAAAAAAAAAGAAAAAACATGAAACGTTTTTAAAGAATCAACAATGACTCTTATATAATTTTTAACCATTTTCCACAATGGCGCTTAAAAAAGTGTACTAAACATAGTGCACGTTAAAAAAAGAGAGAAAAATTGTAATTTCTGAATGTCATGTTAATCTGCATTATCAAATTTTAGCACACTTATTGAATGTCATCAATAAACAACCAGTTATTATGGAAGAATTATTCCAAATTTGTGCATATTATTTCATCGATTTTTTATTTTTAATTTTTCAATTTTTTGAAAATCGACCGATGGACAAATAGACGAATTGAAAAATAAAAGGCCGGTCATATAAACGGATAAATGGATAGGCTGATGGATAGTAGACAGACTAATATATGAACAGATGGATATATGGACAAAATGATGAATATATGGATAAACAGGCCTTAATTGATTCAAAATGATTATACCAAGGTTAATGATATAATAAAATTCGATCGATCTAAAAAATTTATACTAAGCTATAATAGAAAATGGTGTAAAGTATGAAAATTGAAAAGCCATTAAAAAATTGTTAATGAAATATAATTAAGTGTAACCGAAATTATTTACTTGTATAATAAAATTGATCATTAAATTATGACGATGGTATTAATTTATGCATATATATTTAAATATGTGTGTGTGTGTATATATGTATGCATGTATGTAACACCAAACATTAAAGATGTGAATTATTATTTTTGAAGGAGAAACAGCCCTAAAAAAGTGAACGAGAAATTTATATAATCGTGTCATATAAGCGTACACACACATACACAAACATCCTTGCACATATATGTATAAATATGTATATATATAAAATATATATATATATATATATAATATGTATATATATATATATATATATATATATATATATATATATATATATATATATAATATATGTCTCAATATCAATTAGGCTATAAATATTAAGCATTAGCGGAACAAGGATAAATATGCGAAAAGAGAAAAAGAAAAAAACACGGGGCAAGGAAAAGTAACTGAGTTGATGCGATATTGAAAAATTAATTTGAATAGACTTATTCCTTGAACAATTATGATTTATATAAATATATATATATAAAGGAAAACAAAGAGAATAAGTTATAGTATATATATAAAATTTAAGATACAAAGTTAAGCAATGCCATATAACGAATGAGAGATGAGTTTCGACTTAATTCGTATAAATGAATTTCATATGAATCTGTAAATTATTTTTTGTAATTTGTATAAGTGAGTTAAAAAGAGAAAACCATGTAGAATAAATTTTATTGAAAGAGAATTTATTTGAGAGAGAAGTTTTTTTTTAATTTTCTTTTTGCTTTTGTTTTATTAGATTAGATTAATTGAGTTGTTGTCTCGGCAGATCCAGATACAGATTCCGATGATGATGCCGATGCCTAGGCCTTTACTCAGGCTAAAGCAGAGAGGCATTCTTTTTATATGTTAAATATTTATATAACAAAAAAAAAACAAAAAAATCAATAAATTGAAAAGAGATAGCTATATATAATACAACTTTGAAAAATATGAGTACAAGCCACACCTTTCTTTTTATTCACTTTAATATCATTCTCATTTTCATTCTCATTCTCATTAAATATTGCGCTCTCTATCAATGCTATCATTCAATTTGAATGGTTACTTAAACGCTACAAACAGAGATAGCTATATTAGTTAATATATATATATATAAATAATTTTGTGTTAATGTTGGTATTTTTACTGTTATTGTAACTACTTTTCTTAATATAATTATTATTTCTCTTTTTTTCTCTTCCTCTCTTCTGCTGCTTGGGCTGCTGCTGCTGCCATTTCTGCTATTGTTGCTGCTGCTACTACTTAATGCACATTTCTTTTTGCTTGCTCCACCATGAATTAAATGAGAAGTGTTACACTCTTTTTTAATAGAGTTATAAGGAAAAACGAAAAACCAACACAAAAAAAAGAAAGTAAAACAAAACAAAAAACGTTTTAACTAACTTAATATCTATATCTGTATGTATTTGTGTGTGTATAATTATTGTTGTTGCATTCAATATAATTGCCGTTGGTTGATATATTTCGTCGTGTGTGGCCAAGAAACTATGCCCAATGTATCCAAAGCGCTTAAGCATTCATTAAATGAAATATTTCCAAAAAAAAAAACAGTTTGAGTTAGAGAGCTATACTTTTTGTATTACACATACACATACATACACATATATATAAATAAAGATAACATATAAATGAGATAATAAAATGTATAATATGGATTGTTATTGTTGTTATTATTATTGTTACATTTAATATAAGAATTTATATTTCTGTTGTTGTGGTTGGTTAATATGACTGCCTGGCCGCCTGGCTGGCTGGCTGCCTGACTGGCTAACTGACTGCATTGTTTGATTGATTGGTTACTTAGCTTATTTCGCTCGATTTAAATGTATGCAATTGTATGTGTGTGTGTATGTGTATGTGTGTATGCATGTAACTATGCTTGTCTATTGTTGTTTTTTGTTTTTCTTTTCTTTTTTTTGGCTCATTCTATTCGGATTAGTTCATTT
>JAKKIB010000180.1:5380000-5385000 GCA_023089585.1 Melophagus ovinus
TTTGAAAGATCGATTTCTACGAAGAAAATCGAAAAAAGAAAAGAAAAAACGAAAAATCTAATTAAAGAAGAAATAAGTAAAATTTCTCAAATCGATCTGTATTTTTATAACGGTATTTACTTTTGAAAAGAAAGAGAAAAAGAACCAAAAAAAAGGAAAAATTTATTGTGTTCTGTGTTTTGTTGGTTGTTTTCCTTTTGTGTTCGGTATTGTGCCAATGGCCCTAGAGGATCGTTGTAGTCCACAATCAGCGTCCAGTCCAACCGGTCTGCCACCAAATTCACCAGTCCATAATACGAATAATAACAAGATATTAACAACAAAAATTATTATAACAACAACAATAGCAACAATAACAACAACGACGACATCGACGGCGGCCACATCATCAACTAGAACGTCCTTAAATGATATGAATTTACAGCAAATAACGTTGAATGCTTTAAGCGCTATATCAACACCAGCCATATCAACGTTGACACTAACAACAAAATCTCTTCCAACTCAAACGCCAACATCAACACCAACACTAACACAAGCAAAAATTCGTACACAATCGCCAATTGAATTTGAAGGGGAATCGTTTGCGGTAGCGAAATATTCGAAACAAACAGTGGCTGTGACAGTGGCCACCATGTTGCCTCACAGTGTTGCCGCATCATTATATCAGCAACAGCAACAACAATTGCAACATTTACATCAATTACAACAATTACATCAGCAGCAACAACAATTAGCAGCTGCTGCTGCCGCCGCCAATTGTGTTGTATTCCCGGTACATTTACAATCGTCGGCAATACCGCCATCACATTCCATTCATCATTCACTTCAACACTCTCATCCACATTCACATCCACATACATTTCCATCAAATTCCCATCCACTTCAACATTCGCATTCACATCAACATCAGCCATCACTTCAACATCCGCAATCACATGGTTATGAAGTGATGGCGGTTAGTAAAGCGATCGCTTTACAGGAATGCCTCAGTTTATCGCCAATTGATGATTTTAAGCGGCCATCATCCACACCGGCCTCATCTATGGTGACAGTTAAAGAGGAAGAGAATGATTCAATCATTATGGAGGAGAGTTGTCATCATGAGAGCAATGATCGTGATACCTTAACAGCCATGGTAAGAAAAACAGCAGCAATAGCAACGGCAGCGCCAGCAACATCAGCAGCAGCCGTTACATCAAAATCAATGTTATCAACAACACCATCACCAACACCATCACCAACACCATCACCATCTCCATCACCATTAATATCCGTTGTTGAAAGGGCAGCAGCAACAATGATCAAAACATCAATTAATAATAATAATAATAATATAATTTCGATATGCAAGGTAATACAGAAAATGATGATGATAATGATACAATTGATTATGATGATGATAATGACAACGATAATGATAATGATAATAATGATCATAATAATAATGATCACAATAATGATAATGATGATGATGATGGTGATGATGATGATGATGATGATGATGATATTGATGTAGATGATGTAGATGAAGATGATAAACAACGGCAGCAACAGCAACAGCAACAACAACAGCAACAACAAGAGCCGCCACAACAATTGTGTGGACGCAAATTAGTTAATCAAAAATCAGCAGCAGCTGATGATGATGATGATTATGATGATAATGATGATAATGATGAACAAGATGAAGAACAAGATAAAGAGGATGAAGAGCAGCCGACTCATCAGCAATCGCACAAGCCAACATTAGCATTTTCCATTAGCAATATATTAAGTGATCGTTTTGGCGGTTGTGAGCAGCATCAGCAACAACACCAACAACATCAGCAACATCAGCAGCAACACCAACAGCAACACCAACATAAACAACGAAAGGAGCACAAAGAATACAAAGAGCACAAAGAACAACAGCAACATTATCATCATCATCAGCAGCAGCCGCAACAACAACAACAACAACAACGAAAATCACAAAATTACCATGAAATTCATCATCCGAATAATCTATTTTATAATAATACGATAAATAATAAACAATTACAACAACAACAACAGCAGGAGCAGCATCAGCAGCAATACCAACAACACCACCAACAACAGCAGCAACAATTAAATCATTTTATAACAACACCTGCCAATAAGATAACAACAATAAAATCGACACCAACAACAATATTTCGACCATTTGATCATCATCATAATTCGAGAGCGGCCGCCACAACGCCATCGGCGTTCACTCGCGTCGATTTATTGGAGTTAAGTCGGCAACAGCAACAAGCAGCAGCTGCCGCCGCTACAGCAGCTTTAATGTTAGATCGGGCAAATATATTGCAACGTTTCAATCCGGTCGCTTATCCGCGCATCCATGAAGAGATCCTTCAAAGTCGCATGAGACGAACGGGCATTTTACCGCCTTTTAACAGCAACAGCAACATTAATATCAACAATCAATCTAATAACAACAGTAATTTTAGTGGCAATGGCAATGGCAACGGCAACGGCAACGGCAACGGCAACAGCAACGGCAACAGCAATAGCAGTAGCGTTAGTGGCGGCGGTAATAAAAACAGCAATGGCAATATCAGTACCAAAGTATCTTTATTAAGGCATAAAGCGACTGAAAATTTGGAGAAATCAGCGTTAGGCTCATTATGCAAGGCCGTCTCACAAATTGGACAAAACGATTCAACATATTTCGTAAATGCTGCTGCTTCTACCACTGCCTCACTGTCATTATCATCACCATCATCATCATCATCATCATCATTAGCTGTTGTTAAAGTTGATGGTGCGATTACACCATTAATTGATAATAAATCCATGTCGGCGATGCCAATATCTATAACATCAAATATTAATAGTTCCTGCTCTTCGGCTTCCTTATCCGTTTCTGCTACCTCATCATTTTATACTTCCGCCTCTGTGACAGCAACCACAAGGACAACAAATATGGGTAACGCGAGATTATTAAGTAAAAGTATTAGTCCACAACCGGTGCCACCACCTTCAGCAATTAGTCGAGACTCAGGTATGGAATCATCGGATGATACACGTTCAGAAACTGGATCAACAACGAATTCCGATATCGGAAAGAATGACAAAAATGAAATGTGGCCAGCGTGGGTATTTTGTACACGTTACAGCGATCGTCCCAGCTCTGGTAAGTTCCATGTTTTTTTATTTCATCTCTCTTCACTTCTCTTCTCTTCTCTTCTCTTCTAAACTTTTCTTTTCCGTTAGTTCCGTAATAAAAAAAGTATATTCCTAAAATAAAATTTTGATACTTGAAGATACAAATTTCGTATTACCATAATTAAAATGTCTAGATAAAGTGTTAGGGTTATGTTTTGTATGATCGATAAGAAATGGGTAATAGAACTAAAAAAAGAAAAAAGGAATGAAACTTATTCAAAATTTCAAGGTCTAAGTATTTTCAAGGAAATAAAATCGACTTATTCCAAATAATATGAAAATGAATAATGAAATGAAACAATTGAAATATATGGACGAAATATTTTACAACTCTCCTTAAAAGTATGGGGATTTTAGACTGCCCGATTTCAAATAAGCAATTTGAGACGGCTCATTTTAAGTTTAATATTACAAGAACATTGAGATAAATGGCAGCCTTGAAAGTCTACATTTGCCAAATTTGACCTTTTATAATATTGCAACAAAAGAAAAAGCAGTTCTTTCAGTTTGCGACCAATTATGGATAAGACCCTAAACCTACTTCGTTCTATTTTTAAACTAAATCGTAAAAAATTATCAATTTTGTTTGCAATAGAAACACGGACGCTGAAAACTAGTTAAATCAATGCGATTTGGGGTGTTCGGTAACATCATTTAGATTTTCTACAGTCTTTGACATAAATAGATTTTCTAGAATTTCTGGTCTAAATAGATTTTCTACTGTCTCTGTTCTATGTAAATTTTAAATAGTTTTGAGCCTAAATAGATTTTCTAGCGTCTTTGATCTATGTTGATTATTTAGGATCTTTGATCTATGTAAATTTTATTAGATCTCTAATCAAAATAGATTTTTTAGGGTCTTTGGCCTAAATCTAAATTCTAAATCTGTATAAATTATATAGAGTCTTTGATTTATGTAGATTTTCTGGGGTCTTCGGTCTAAATAGATCATTTAGGGCCTTTGATCTATATAAATTATCTAATATCTCTGGTCTATATAGATCTTTTAGGCTCTGTGGCATTGCCTTACAAATCTTACAAACATTTCAACTATGATCTTCATTTTTGTGGGCTGAGCTTTAAAAAAAATATATTTAAATAAAATTTAGAAAAGTTATTTGATAAAATTCTAGCACCAGATTGGTACATGGAAATTACCTTATTTCAAAATACACAGAAAAATTATTATATTATATTATTTTAACTTGCTTAGCGGAAATCAGTAAAAAAAAAAATCAAATCGGATCAAGTTCGTTTAAGCGCTTTACTTGCCTTTTTACATAAAAATATGCCATCAAAATTTAAAATATCTAAACAATTTTCATAGAAGTTCAATTTGCATAATCACTCAAGAAGACATCAGAAATTTGAAAGAGGATGAAAATGCCGCAAAAAGAAAATAAAAATGCACAATAAATGAAAATTTTGAGTAATTTGCTTTCTTTGGGAGTGTTTTACAAGCATTTTGATTGAAATGAGTCGAAAGGTCAAACTTTTCAATGATGCATACAAAAATTGAATTATTATTATTACTTATTACCTATTAAACTTTTGTTGTTTTTATTGTTATTGTTGTTGTTATTGTTGTTATTATTATTATTATTGTGTTGTTGTTATTGTTGTTGTTATTGTTATTTTGCTAATCGTTTATAAGTTGTGAGTTATTTGTGAGAAATTATGTTGGGGATAATGATGGTTGATGGTGCATGGTTCGTTGATGATTTAGTGGGTGATAGTTTCGTGGGTGATAGTTTCGTGGGTGATGGTTTGGTGAGTGGATGGTTTGATGAACGCGATGTAACACA
>JAKKIB010000180.1:6112500-6147500 GCA_023089585.1 Melophagus ovinus
AAAAGTACAAAATCGGGAAAACAGAGAAGAGAAAACGTGAAAGAACATTTAAAAAAAAAAAAACAAATAAACTTTGATAGAAAAAGAAGGAAAAAATAATGCCGCCTTGTTGTAGTTGTAATTGTATTAGCAGCTTCCGGGTTATTATTTGTTATTTGTACAAAAAGAAAAAACAAAAAAAAAAAAAAAAAAAAAAGAAATGCTGCACAAGCTCCCACATTTTTGCCTACAAATTTTTTTCTATTAATAAAATCAATTTCTATAAACTTTTTTTCTCTTCATTTTGCTTTTAATTTTTCTTCTAAAAATTATTCGAGCCGTCTAAATTCGCATAATGTTCGTAATTGAAACATAATCACTTGCATGATTTTAAGAAAATTATACAAAAGAAGAAAAAAAAAAATGAAGAAGAAGAAGAAGAAGAAGAATCTATGAATGATTAAAAAAATTGTAATGATGAAATCGCAATTTAATTAACTTTAATTTACATAAATATTTTCTCTAGAATATTGAATTGTTGTTATGAAATAAATTTATTAAAATATTAAAATAAATTTTTTCTTCAATTTTTTTTTTTTATACATAAATATCTTTAAAAGTTATTGAAAAAATGCAATTTTTCATTCCTGTTTTTTCTTTTTAATTTTTTTTTTTTTTTTTATACTTTTCTTCTGGCATTTGATGAATGGATGGATGCTTTAAGTGTAACACAAACACACAAACACACATACACAAACCCATAAAAGAATTTTTTCTCTCTCTTTTTTCTTTTTTCCGTTTTTTTTTTTTTTTTGATATTAATTGCATTTTACTTATAATTTATCTTAACGTTGTGTTATGTTTCGTGCGACTATTTCGTGACTGTTTATCATTTTGTAATGGATCCATCTTTATGTTATGACATGTTGCAATAAATATATTTATATAGGCATACATATTTATATATAGGCATATATATATGTATGGCATAAATATATGTATGAATGAAACTAAATTTAATTAATTGTCTGTCCAATGTGCATTTATCGATATCGTTATATATTTAGATTTAAATAATTTGTTGAAAGAAAAAAATTTTTTTCCTCTCTTTCGAAATTTTTCCACAAACAGACAATGCATAATTTGAAATAATTTTATAAGAAAACAAAGCATAATTTAATTAAACTAATTTTTTTCCATTATTAATCGATTAATTAATCCAATTTAATTAAATAATATTTAATTAAAATAAATTAATAATAATTATTAAATAATTAGTGCGGTAATTATTATATAATTGTTAGACCTCATTATTTAATTATATATTAATTAAGTGATTAATTAATTTTTTAAATTAAACTAACTTTTGCCATTATTAAAAATTTTATAAGTTTAATTTAATAATATTTAATTAAATTAATAATAATTATTTAATAATTAGTACAGTAATTATTAAATAATTTTCAAAACAATTTTTTAATTATATATTAATTAAGGAATTAATTAATTTTTTAAATTAAATTAGTTTTTTTTCCATTATTAAAATTTTTACAAATTTAACTAAATGATATTTTATTAAATTAAATTAATAATAATTATTTAATAATTATTGTGGTAATTATTAATTAATTATTAAATAATTAATTGATTATTTAATAATTATTTAATTAATTAATTATTTATTATTAAATAATTTTTAACCAAATTTTTTTAATTATATATTAATTAGGTGATTAATTAGTTTTTTTAATAAAACCAATTATTACGTTATTAATTAATTATTTAATCAATCAAATTTAATTAAATTAATAATAATTATTTAATAATTAGTGTGACAATTATTAAATAATTTTAACATCATTATATATTAATTAATATTAATATTAATTATATATTAATTAACTAATTAATCAATTGTTTAATTTAAAAAAATTTTTTTTCGGTAAATTGTTATCAATAATTAATGATTTAATTAATTTATGAAAATTAAATTAATTAATTAAATCCAATTAATTAATTTATGGAGTATATTAATGTAATTAATAACTCATTTAATTTAATGTAATTTTTTTTTCTTTGTTTTATTTTAATTTGGTTTTTTTGATTTTAAATTTTATTTTTATTTTGTTACGTACAAATTTCTACTTAGTAGAAATTTTTATATAGTATTTTTTAAGGACAATCATCATGACCAGAACACACACACATACACACCCATATACACATATACACCCACACGCCAACACCAACACCAACACCAACACCAACATCAATATTAATACTAATACTTTGATAGTCTTTCACACTTTTCATATTAATTGTAAATTTCATATCAAGCAAAATCTGAAATGTTTAACAAAATGTAAGTTATTTAAGAGTCGCCTATTACTTATTATATATTTTCATTTAGTTTATGACAGTGTTATCGCAGTTTATGGCAGCATCTGTTCAATATTTATTAGTCTAACTATCAATAATAATCATTATCATCATTGACATGATTATGATGATATTTATAGCAAATTTGGCAAGTTTGGCAAAAGTTGCCAAATTTGCTTTATCATTTTTATTACGTTTTAATTTTCATATTTTCATTAATTTTCTGTCATTTTCTATTCTGTTTTCTTTTTTTTTTTTTTTTGGCACTATTTTTTAGAAAATTTTATATGGGAATTTAATTTCTAATTTTTTATATAATTTATTTTATTTTTTTCTTTTTTCATTTTTTCTTCTTCTTCTTTGTATCATATCACTTAAATATTTATTTATATATAAAATAATGAATCAATCGATTGAAAGAAAATTTCATTTGTAAATAAATGTTCATAAGATTCCAGCATTTCTATATTTATTGATGATGATATGATCTTATCGCGTCTGCGAAAATAAATTTATATGGAAAAATTTTTCTGTTTTTTTTTTTTCTTTTTTTTTTTTTTTTTTTGGTTTCTTATTCATATTTCAATGCAACACTTTTAATTATACTTTTTGGTAGCGTCTGATAACTTCTTGTTGCCGTTGTTCAAAAAAAAATTTTTTTTTTTTTTTGTGTACATCATTTGCGTGAGATGCGCTACCCCAAACCGACTGACTGCTTTCTGTTGCTTTCTGCTTTTCATCGCACGACACCAAATTGTATATTTTCTCTATTATATGCAACAAAAATGAAAACAATAACAATAACAATAACAACAACAAACAAACAAACAAACAAACAGACAAATGGCGAATTTTTCTTGTTCCCGTTTCCTTTTTGTTTTGTTTTTTTTTTTTTTGTTGCTTTGTTTTGCATATGTTTTTGTATTTTTATTAATTTTATTTTGTATTTTTTTTATATTGAAAATTGTTTCTTCTTCTTATTCTTCTTCTTCTTCTTCTTCTTATTCTTATTCTTATTCTTTGTGTGTTATGTGTGTGTGTGTGTGTGTGTGTGGTTGTGTGTGTGTGTGTGCTGTGTGTGTGTGTGTGTGTGTGTGTGTGTTGTGTGTGTGTGTGTGTGTTGTTGTGTGTTGTTGTATGTGTGTGTGTGTGTTGTGTTGTGTGTGTGTGTGTGTGGTGTGTGTGTGTGTGTGTGTGTGTGTGTGTGTGTGTGTGCATATATAAATATATGACGCCTTTATTGTGTTACCTTTTAAAATAAAATAAGTGTACGTTTTTTTTTTTACTTAAAGGCCGCCTTATTTTGTTTAAAATTATTCAAAATTTTATAACGGTAAGCAACGGAAACATTTTACATTTGAAATGCGATGAATTATTTTGGTTTTTCTTTTTTTTTTGCTTACAAAATCTTCATTGTCCACATTTATTATTTATTAAGAATTTATGTATAGAAATTTATATGTAAAAAAAAAAAAAAAAAGAAAAATAATTAGATGAAATGTGCATGTGAATGTGAATGTAAATATAGAATTGTATTAATACAATTTAATTGTAAAATTAAATTGCCCTTGATCTCTGAGCTTCATTATTTCTTATTTCATTATTTTTTTCATTATTTTTTTTTCATTTTTTAGCAGACATTTTATAATGCGAAATATTGTAAATGTAAATGTGTAAATGTGTAAATGTGTAAATGTGAGAAAATGTATACTTTCATTTTATTGTAGGCGTGACTTTTAAACAACATGGTTGCATTTTCAAATGTTTTTTTTTTTTACAAGTTATACAAGAGATTTGTTTAGCATGGTCAAATGACCAAATGGATGGACTGACGGACGAATGTTCGCACAGTTACATGGATGGACGTATGGACATATGGACGGAGGGAGAAACAGTTTGATAGGGTAGGTAGCCTAATAAATTTTTTGGTTGGACAGACAAATAGGTAAATGGACATATAGAAGAGAATGCATGAATAAATTCAATGACATTCTCGCTGAGATCAATGATGCAAATAAAACACGCATGTAAAATGTTAAGTCTTAAATTGAAAATCTGAAGGCTCTCTGCGGTCTAATTGATTTTATAATTATTCCAATCATTTTGACGAATCGAATATATATAAGAAGTAAATGAAGAGAAGTATCCAAGAAAAAAAAAAAAAAATCAGTCAAACGGAAATGATAAGTTTAAGTTACTTACAAACATCTTGAGAAACGCATGTTGTTATGCGTAATATGCATAATGGCATATTGTTATCATTTATATGAATACACTTCTATTCGGCCAATATATTTTATCTGTTTAATAATGTTAATGTAAATACAATGAATGAATTGTGCAATAGATTCATTAAACTTATGAAGGGTGAAGCAACTAATTTATAAATTAATGCTCTAAGGAACGGAACTGGGTACAATAAAAATATTTTATATACATACACATTAAACAATATATATATATATATGTATATGTATATGTATATGTGTATATGTATATGTGTATATGTATAAATATATATATAAAGTATGCATTATAATAAAAACGATGGTATCGCTGGTTGATGAGACTCACTCAAATTATTCTTGCTATCCATCTTGTCTTTTTCCTTCTTTCTTTCTTTCTTCTTGTAGGATATTTAATAAAAAAAAAAAAAAAAAAATTTATATATGTTATTTTTTTTTGTTTATTGGTTTATTTTTCATTTTCATTTAGAATGCTGGATGTAAAGTACAACTGTACAAATAATTAATGATTGTATGCCTGAGAGGAGATCTCTTTGTTAATTCTGCATCCTCATATGATTCTTTATTAAAATTTTTCTACATACATACATACACACACACACACACACACACGCACACACACATACATACATACATACATACATAAAGGCAGATATATATTTTCAAATTTTTTTTTCTACTTAACTAAACTGATATCCATGAGAAAATTATGTGTCTGTCTGTCCGCATGCATATACATATATTTATATATAATATAATTATATAAAAAGTATTTATATGTAAAGTGTCATACATTGTATAACATTAATAAAGAGTACTAAGTGTAAGAGAAGTTGCTGTGATGGTTTTTGAATTGGTTTTGTTGGATGAATAAAGTCACAAGAAAATATTAATAAAACATAATATGAAAATAGAAAAATTTATGCGATGCACGATGTGAGAGTAAATCTTCAGTGTCATATCATGCAAATTGTTTTCTTTTTTCTTTTTGTTATTTTTGCAAAATATGCTGAACTCGTAAAAAAAGGGTTTGCACTTAATTTAAAGATGCTGCTTGATTTTATAACTGTATACATTATACTAATATATATATATATTATATATTTTATATATATATATATATTATTATATTATGTATGTATGTATATATGTATGTATTTATGCATGGTTCATACAAACAATCGCCCATTTATTTCTACGATCTCTTTTCCTGTTGATTTGATGTCATGAACATTAATAAAATATTTGATGAAAATGAGAAAAAAAAAAGAGAAAAATAGATAAAGTTGAAATTATGAAAATTGGCTTTTGGCTAAAATTTGCTAGAATCTGTTAGAATTTTGCTAAAATTAAATATTGATTATTTTAGATATCATATAAAATGTTGATAACATTTCATTTCATATAACTTGATCAATTCATAATTTATAATTTATAAATGATCAATTATCTTAGCATACGATTAATTAGATATTGCAAACATTTTAACAAACTGATTGTACATCTCTGCTTGGTGTTTTGTTAACATGCATCTTGCAACGTACAAGATGAAATATAAAATTTTTCATTCGTATTGGATAATCAGTGCCATCTAACGAGAAAAACAGTACTTATAAAATTGGTTACTTATTTTTATACATTTCTTTTTCTATACATTAGAGAATTTTTTTTAAGGTATGTGTCTTAGCTTTATATAATACTTACTTAATAGTTGGCCGCTTGGTTGGCGTCCTTTTTTTTTTTGCACTAACTAAACAATTTACAATAGATTTTAGTTACATCCACTTTTTGTGAAAAATTTATCATAAGCATGCCAAATTTTAAGCAACATAATTTTGTAACTGATCAAATGAGAAGTATAATTATAAATATCTAAATTTTGCTTGTATATATAAATACTGTATAAAAATCTTTTACATGTTTTTAGGCTGAATTGAAAAAAAAGAATTTTTTTGGAAAATGTCATTAAAATACTATAAAAGAATTTTTTTTTTTGTTACAATTTTTTATTTATTCTCACCGTCCAACCTCTCTCCCATAAATTCATTGTAACATGTTTATTGATAATTTTGTTGATAACATCACACGTCTATATGAATTATATGAAATATTAACAAAATTTGCCAGAGTTGAATTTTGTTGCAATCTACATGCTTCTGCCCTTCTCGTCAACAAATTTTATAAAATTTCTATATAATTTTGCTAATGAAGGACTCACAAAGTGTGATACATTTTAATGCATATTTGTTTTTGTTTTAGATAGATAAGAGAGAATAAGTGAAAAATTATCCTGGATTTATTAACAATAAAATCCTATAAATTTAGAGATTTCTATCAACCCTGCCACATTTATACTCACCTCGAAGAGATTGAAGGTATATTCATTTTGTCATTATGTTTGTAACGCTTAAAAGAAAGCTTTGGAAACCCTATAATGCATAAATACACTGCTGATCAGCATAAAATTCTGAATCGATTTAGAAATGTCTGTCCGAGAAGTCGTGTGTGAGTGAAAGCTAAAATTTTGCACAAGTAGGGGAGCTATTGGTTTTTAACGTTTGTCCAAAAATCATGCAAATCGGGTAGGCCTAAGCGAAATTATCTAATAGCAATTTTTCATTTTTCTTATATTTCTGCTTTCTATTTACCGGAACTGAACCAGGTTTTCAATAAAAATATCATGGTATCTGGGTGGCTTGTTTTCCAAGCCAAATATATTTTTGTAGTTTTTTGTATTTTGCATTTATTTTGTGCGAAAGCCTTAAGCACCCAGAATTGATTTCAGATAAAACGAACTTTCATTATATCGCGTTTTTGGCTCGATTCTCATGTCTCTCTCTTTTCAGTTTTTCCACTTTTTACTCTTTATTGCTCTCATGAGGAAATTCCATTCCATTTAATAGTTGGATTACCTTTCACGTTTGAAACAGAGTGCTGATGCCATCACGCTTAATTGAGTACTTTGCAATTATATATATTCCAATTTACTTACGTATCTGAAGAAGTCTGAAATTACATTGTTTTTTTTTCTTTTCCAAATGATTTGAAAAATCATTCCGTTTTCTTTAAATAATTACAGAAACTAAAAATTGGAATTGGAATTGACAGAGCAAAAATAACTATCCATTTCTTTGTGTGATGGGCCGGCCACCTTCGAAATATATTTAGAAAAAAAGGTACCCTTAAATCTGATGTTAAGGGGCAGGAAGCCCCTTGGAATGATAAATTTGCACAGATGTTTATAAAACTTAGAAGATGTTGAGATAGATCCAACATTTTATTGAACCGATCAATTCAGAAACATTTCTTGATTCTTATTAAGTCTGCCAATTGGTCTACCTGTCGGTCTATTTGTTCGTCCGTCTGTCCATCTGTCTATCTGTGTGTAAGCTACTCGCCGCATTATAAAAGATATTTAAATAAAATTTTTTACATGTAAATGTAGTTTGGATTGAAAAGGATCCCTATTGGAAATGTTTACGGTCTGGCTATTTCGTACAAAAGTTATTATTTTTTGGAAAAAAATTTACAATTTTGAATATATTTTCAAGACAATTCCCCCATATAAGGGAAACAATATTGAAAGCAGGTCAACGATTCCATGATTGAAAAGTTTTTACTTAGTTATTCTTGACGCATCATTTTATTATACCTATTTTCCTCTCTTTCTCTTTTCCTCTCTCACACACACTCTCTATCTCTCTCTTTCTTTCTTCTCTCTCTCTCTCTCTTCTTATTCTCCCTCTATTTTTTTCTCTTTCTCTCTCTTTCCCTTTCTCTCACTTTCTTTCTCTCACTCTTTCTTTCTCTTTTTCACACACACACTTTCTCATTCTTTCTTTCTTTTCTTTCTCTCTCTCTCTCTCTCTCTCTCTCTTTCACTTTCTCTTTCTCTCTCCCTTTTCTTACACTTTCTCTTCTGTCTAAGTGAAAGAAAAAAATACCATTTCTGTTACATTGAATCAGATCACTCAGTAGATGGATTTTTTGTTTTTTTTTTAATAAATGAAAATGAAAATAATGTAATGACACTTAGATACAATTATCTAATTATTGTATCATCTTAATATTTATAATTTGTCTTTATTTATTTTTATTCTATAATTTAATATGCCAATATATATATGTATATATGGATACATACATACATACATACATACATACATATATATATACATACATACATATATATGTATATAATATCGTTAATATATATATATATATATATATATATATATATATATATATTTATTTTATTTTGTGTTGTTGTTGTTTTATTTATTAATAATTTAAACTTAAATTATGATTTATGAAATATATAGGAACTTTTTTTATGCATTAAATAGTAATGTTCATTTGTTTGAATTTTGTTATTATCATTATCATTATCATTATCATTATTCATTATCATTATTAATATTATTATTAATATTATTATTATTATTAATATTAATATTATTATTATTTATTTTTTTGTTTTATTTTATTTAATGTTTTTAATTTCTATTGTTGTTGTTGTTGTTGTTGTTGTTGTTGTTGTTGTTTTGCATTTTGCTTGTTTTACGTTACATACTTTTACATTAGATTTGTGAAATTATATTTTTATAATACTAATTCTATTACAATTCTATGTATGCGGATAATTGTAACTGTGTAACTGTGTAACTGTGTAACTGTGTAATGTGTGTGTTTATATATATAAAATTTGTTGCAAAAATTGAAGAATATTAAAAATTCTTTGTTTGTTGATTTTATTGATTTTATTAATTACTTTCAAATGGAACAATCTGATTTTCTTCATATTTTTCTTCACATTTTTCTTTATATTTTTCTTCATATTTTTCTTCATATTTTTCTTCATATATATATAAAAAAATGTATATTTATGTATGTTCAATATATGAAAATACAGTTAGTAGATGAAGGAGGCTACAATTTGGTAACAAGTAAGTTAAAAAACGTTCATATAAAATCGATATAGATTAATAAAAAATTATATAAAAATTATATGAAGATCGTTTATTAAACAAAATTTTTAGAATACTTCTATGAGAATTGAAAAATTGAAAAGTTTCAAATTCTATAATTTTATTTTTTGTTTTTCCAATTCTCAATTTTCTTCTCAACTATTTCAATTGAATTGAATTTTTCCTAATTGTTTACAAAATCTCTGCTTCTTGAGCCCAAAAGAAATATTTTCAACAAAAAAAAAAAAAAAAAAAAAAAAAAATTAGAACAAATAAATTTTTTTTTTATAGATAAATTTAAAATCTATTTACGAAATGCCTGAAAATCACCGCTTTTGGATATTTGAAAAGATGCTTGTGTTTAGACGTTTGGCAAAGAAATATTTTTTTTAGAGGATGGAAAATGCTTTTTTAAATGGAAAGCTCTTGGAATCAATGTGGGTTTGAAGCGAATATCCACCAAGAAAGGGCTCCAATTAAATACTAATATTTTTATAGCTATTTCTAGCGATTTCTAATATTTTGTGAAATCGTTTATTAATCAACATTAAATTCTGAATTTTCTTTTTACGCTCTGTCCATTCTATCCATTCTATGAATACTTTTGATCGCAGACCAAACCAAAAAAAAAAAAAAAAATGGATACAAATTTCATAGAATTTTATAAAAAAATTATTGAAACTTTTATCAAAATAGATTTATAGAGAAAAATGGTTCAAGTGAGTCAATGGAGTCAAAGGAAATTACATTTATGCATCTTTAATATGAAATGTATGCTCCTGATTATGAGAATTTTTATAATTAAAGAAACTATAAAAATTAATTTGAATTCATTTTTATGGCCAAAAATTCAATATTAGAAAACTCTAAAAATTATTTTAGAATAAGATAAACATTTTCCAGTATTTTCCAGTATAAGAAAATGTAACAAGCCGAGAAATCGAGAAATGTAAATGAAGCCATCTAAATCGAACAAAATACATAACTTTTTTTTGTATTGCAACGTATAAGAAATTCTAATAGAATTATTGAGAACGCGTACTCTACTAACCAGACAAAACGAAAAAACAAAAAAAAAACAAAATAACCAAAAAAAAAAAAAAAAAAAAGATCGAAAAGAGAAGTAATTGCACATTTCAGAGTATAAAATATCACAAAAAATTGAAAGAGTCTCAAGACTCGAAAGTTTAGACCTTAGATGAAATATATTTCAAATGTTGCTTCAACATGTTGCTGCAGCACAAGTTAATTTGAAACATTTTAAAATTTAATTAGGCAATTTTATAAATTTTTTTTTTGTTAAAATTTTTTATTAGATAACAAATTAAAACAAATTATGATAAATTAAACAGTTGTCAGTTCAAGGGTCAATATTAGAAAGGTCAGTATGGCAAAAATCGTATAATTTCTATGGGATATGAAGAATTAGAATTAAAGGAATGGAAGAACAAAAGCAAAGTCATCCATTTTCTATAGAAAAATAAATCATATAAAAATTATATTATTATTTAAACTTAATACTTTAAATTTAATACAAAAAAATTAATTTTAAATAATGGCAACTATGATTTTGATCGAACTTTAGTCTTCTTCTTCTTGTTTTCATTTCATACAATATATTTTAAAGAACTAGATCGAAAATCTAATGAAATATTCATATAAATATATTTTAAAATTCTAACCGTACGAATTGGGGTTGCTTCAATTGTATGTTTGTTTGTTTGTTTGTTTGTTTGTTTGTTTGTTTGTGTGTGTGTGTGTGTCTGTGTGTGTGAGGTTATGTAAAAAAAAATTTACTATATTTTTATATTTTTACAGTTTTTATTTTTATTTTTCTTTTGTTGTTCTTTCACTTTCCTCCACCCCCCCCTCCCCACTTTTTTTTTGTTTCTCTTTGTTTACGTATACTGTGATATGTTTTTTTTAAAATATTTTATGTTTTTAATTGTTTCATTTTTCGTTTAGTTCTTTAATTATTTCCAGTAATTTTCCTGCAAAAATTCTCTTATTTTTCATATATTTCTGTCTTTATTTCTTTCTTGCGTGGTTTTCTTTTGTTGTTGTTGTGCTTGTTGCTATTATTATTATTATTATTATTATTATTATTATTATTATTATTATTATGTATATTTCATTTTTCATTATTCATTCTATTCATAATTTATTTAATATACATATAATTACAAATTATAATTATAATTATAATTATAATTAATACGTGATAGGAACTTTTTGTATAAGCGGTTAAATATAGATTTGTTTTTTTTGTTTTTTTTGTTTTTTTTTTTTTGTAATAATTATACCATACAAAAACCCCCACACAATTTTACAATACAAATTATAGGAGGACATTTCTATTCCGATATAAAAAATCTTACACAAATCGTGGGAATATCAGCGGAAAAAGATTCATTTGATCTCATTCATATTCTTTGCTTGGCTTTTCTTAATTTTTTAAATTAATTTAATGTAATTGGTTTTTTTTGCGGTGGAATGGGTGAGGGGAGGGAGGGGGGGGGGGGGGGGGGGAAGTTATTTTTTCTTCTAGAATATTTTTATAAAATTTACTAATCGCACGAAAATTTAACTTATGAAAATTTAGCTTACGAAAATTTTAAAAATTATGCAAGAATAAATATGAAAAATGCTAAAAATCAAAAAAACAAAAAAATTATAAAAAAGAACAAGTAAGAAATTTATAGTCAGATCAAAGCTGACTTTTAAATACCCTACACCATTTTGCTTAATATAATTAATCTTAAATAAGAGAATTTTCAAGCTAATAAAATTTTAAAAATGATAATTTTTCAATTATTTTCAAAATTTGTCCGTTATATGAGACTAGATTCCACAAATGGACCGTTCTAGAAGAAATTTGATACAGATATTTCTTATATCAAAATGTAAACTGGTGCCAACTTTTTCCTAAAATATATTCAAAATTAAATCTTTAGTCCATATAATGAGATTTTTTCAATGAAGGCTTTATGTGAGAGATGATTGTACAAATGGATCTAAGTGGACCATAAGTGCTACACACATTTTTTATGCTAAACTAAAATTTACAGCGGCAATTTAAGTTAAAATATATTAAAAATTGTTATTTTATTCCATATAATGACTTTTTTTTTTGAGAAATTCATTTTATGGGGCGTGGTCGTAAATATGGTCTGGTTTTAACAATTTTCAATAGAGTTCGTTTATGTGTCAAATCAAACCCTTATATCAATTCTATTACAATACCAGATTGACAGATGGACAGACGGATAGACGGACAAACAGTCCTAAATCGAATCAGGAAGTGATTCCTGGTCGATCGATAAAATTAAAAGATGAATTTATCACAATTCATTATGGGTATTACAAACATCTGCACAGCACTTCTAATAGGCTTTACCCCGAGTTGTGTTGGATATGAAAATTAACGTAAATAAGGGTATAGAATTTGTAGTTCCGATGGATCATTCGCAATAAATATAATTTTTTTATAAAATTATATTCGGAAAGAACAAACCATCATCATTATTTTGACATTTTTATACATTTATAACAGTCCCATATAAAAGTGGTCATTTATCATAAACTCAAATTGAGAAATTTAGAAATTTTTGTAATATTTTTGACATTTTTAGACTATTTTGAATCAAGTAGTTCAGGCACATGGCATTAAAGAAATGATTGCACAAAACTCCTTAAAATAAGTTAAACAATTTCATCGAATAGGATTTTTCAATATTTCAATAATATTTATCTAAATCGATCCATTTTATTATCTATTTAATAAGGAGGGTATAATATTTAAAAACTTGGCCCTTATCGTCTGCAAAGCATTTACATGTACCATTTTCGAACCCTTATTAAACATTGAAGTATCCGTTTTTATGTGGGCGTGGTTTTTCATACGACATCTCCAAAACTAATACTCAATTCTACTGGATTTAATTCTAATCTAAAATATTGAAGATATAAACCGATACCGATCACATTTAACTCTAGGTTCATGGTTAACAGTCAATTTAGATTCAGATACAGTTTCATTTTGAGATTCAGGTAAAATCGATTCAGAATCGTATATATTTCTTTTATTTGAAAATTTTCGATGCATTTGTCCAGATTATAAAGTTTCGATTGGAAAGAAGAGAATTGGAAACAAAAAAGAAAAAATGAACAGGTTGGCCCAAAAATTCAAAAAACCTAAGCAAAATTCAGGGTACTTTTTTTTAAGTATTTCTTTTTTATTTAGGTTTTGCTTTTATATAAAAAAAAATAAATAAATAAATAAAAATCCTTTAGAAGAATTTTATAATTTAAATTTATAGCAGCAGCAAAAGAAAATAAATAGGAAAACAAAGGCAGACCTCATTACACAAAAAATCTCTCTCAATTTTAATTTCAATTTCTGCTTTTCTGTTTCTATTTTCAGTTTTAATTTTCAGCTTAGTTTTTTTTTTCATGTGCCTTTTGTTTATGCATGGGGGTTTTATGCTGTAGGGTATGTAAAAGAAAGAAAAGTCGATTCTAACCGACCACAAAATTTTTAACTTTTTTTCTCTTCTTTTGAGCCCTTTTTTTTGTTTATTTTTTTTTTTGCTTTCTTCTTTTTCTTCATCATCCTCATCTTAATCATCTACTTTTTCTTCTGCTTCTAGCCCTTTTTCTACTTTTTTCCTCTTCTTCTTCTTCTTCTTCTTCTTTTTCATCCTTCTCCTTTTTTCTTTCTTCATCTTCATCATCCTCTTCTTCGTCTCGTTATGCATTTTCTGCAATTTTTGTTATTATTATTAATATTTTTAGTTAAAAAAATTTTGGTTTTTTTTGTGGATTTAATTTAAAAGAGATGAAAAAGAGGCTATCACTTTGCTCATTTCTTTTCTCTTCTTTTTTCTCTTCTTTTAACTGCTTTGCCTTTTTTTTGTTTTTTTTTTTACCATTTCTTGTCCATTTTTTCCCTTCAAATATTCATTAATATTGTAATAGAATGTCAATTATGTAATGCGTATATATATATATACTGCATATATATATATATATATAATTATGTATATATGTATGTGTGCAAATTAATTAATTAATTAATTAATAAATAATTATACAATAAATAGTGTTATATTAAATATATTAGGAACACGTTGGTTTATAATATAAATTTATATATATATATATATATATATATATATATATGTATGTGTGTGTGTGTTTGTGTTTGTGTGTATGTGGTGTGTGTACTTATTACAATTGATTTTTCGTTATACACTTTTTTCTTTTCTTTCTTTTGTGTTACATTTCTTTCATAAGTTTTTCTTTTTTGTCTGGATTTTAAAACTGCGGCGCACTTTTCGATCGTTTTCTTATCGGCTCTCATCCCCCTACCCCATCATGAGAGAAGAAACAAAAAATAAACCAAAAAACAAAATAAAAAACAAAAATTATTTGAAAAGAAAACCAGGCCAAAGAAAACAAAAAAAAAAAACAAAAAAATTAATCAGAAAAAAAAAAAAAAAAACAGAACAAACCAAAAAGAAAAAACAAAGAAAAAAAAAAAACAAAAAAAACAAAAAAAGCAAAAACAAAATCAAACAAAAAAACAACAAAAAGGAAACAAAAAATAACGATAAAAAGAAAAAAAAGGAAAATTCAAAAAATAACGATACAAAAAGATAAATTAAATTGATAATTCGTTTATCTTATTCGTCAATTGGATTATTATTATTTTTCCATTACTCAAATGTAGTTATTAGATTTTGATTTTTATATTTGTGGCTTCTGTATTTTCTATTTCGTCTTTTTATTGTTATTATTTTCTCAATAACTTTTTTTACTTTAAATTGTGTTTGCTTTTTTTTTTTCTTTCGTTTTTTTTTTTGTTTTTTATTCTGTATATATTTTTCTCTTTTTCGTCTTGTTGTGTGTTTTTTTTTTTCTTTCTTTCTTTTTATTTTTTTTTTGTTTTTGTTTTTTTTCTTTTTAGTTTTTTTTTTTTTGTTTTTCTCAATAAACTTTTTTTTTTTATTTTGTTTTTTTTTTCTTTTTTTTTGTTTTTTTTTTTGCTTTTTAGTTTTTTAACTTTGCTTTTTTTGTTAGTTTTGTTTTTTTCTTTTTTTTTTTCAGCTTCTTTTGTTTTTCAGTTTTTTCTTTCTCTTTTGCTGTTTTTTTTTCTTATTTTTTACTTTTTTGTTTTTTTGTTTTTGTTTTTTTTTTTGCTCTTTGCTTGCTCGCTTTGTAAGTATATACAAAGTATTCTCTTGTTTTCTTATCTTATGAATTTTGCATAAAATTTTTAATTGTGGTTGTTGTTGTTGTTGTTTGTTTATTTGTTATTATGTCTGCCGCATAAACATGGTTATTTTTTCACTTTTAAATTGTCATCTTTTAATTGTGTTCTAACATAAATAGTTTTTATATATATATATATATATATATATATATAAAGAAAAAAGAAAAAAAAAAAACAAAAGGCTTAAAATATTTTATAATTTTATAATTTTGTAAATTTGAGATACAGTCCTGCAGTCCAGTGGGATCACTTTACTTCATTAATGGATCTAACTTTAAATAAATGTACATAAATATAAATATATAAATTAGAGAATAAGTTAAATAATTTTTAGAAATTGCTTATAACAGCAGAATAAATATATGAAATGTATTAATTATATTTAAAATGCATCATTATTTTGAATTTCAATATAAAATCTATACAAATGTTTGCATAGATTTATATATGTAAAATTTCTAGATATGGCATGATAATGTAGCAAAATTTTCATATAATAAAATAAATAATCAAAAAAAAAAAAATAAATAAATAAATAAATAAATGAATAAATAAATTTGCCTGAAATTAAATGAAAAAAATATTTTATGAAAATTTGATAATTTTCTAATTTTCCACGCACCTGACCTGATTGACATAATTTTTGGGCTGTTGGATGTTAAAGACAAAAGGGCCTTATTATTTATATAAAATTTCAGCTTTCTATGCTTTGAAAAGGAAAAAAGAAATCTTTAAATTTGGTTAATAAGACAAAAAAAAGTGTTCACAGTTTATGTTGCACTGTGGGCGTGTCCTTTTTAAACAATATTGTTAATTTTTAAAAATAATCTGTATGTAAGCATTTTTAAAATATTTCTATCAAAATTTTAGCTCGATAACTTAATTAATTTGACCGATAAAAGAGAATATTAACAATGCACAGGGAAGCGGACAAATAGACAGATGGACAATGGATAGATGAACAGATGGACAGACATATCTAAATAGCTGCAGAATTTCTATATATTTTGTAGGATCTTTGATGTTTCATTTTGTTTGTTACAAATCTAATCACAAAGCAACATGATCCATTTCAAAAATCAAGTCATTATTTTAAATCGAAACCATGTTTAAAAAAAGAAATTTTTTATTCTTAAAAAAAAAAAAAAAAAAAAAAAAAAAAGAAAACAACCAAAAGTTGTACGCATGAGTTTAAATGGTGTTTTTCGTGTGGGCGAGTTTAATTTAAACAAACAACTTTTAATCAAATTCTGAAAATGTTAATGGTGTTACAAATAAATAAATTTGAATTTCATTTGATCGAAAAGATAATTACAATACAAAAGTGTAATAATAAAAATGAAATCAACAACAAAAACAGCAACATATTGACAACAGCAAGCAACATTAAAAATAAGAAAAAAAAAATTAAGAAAAGCTACAAAATTAAAAGAATTTTTTTTAATTTTTTTTGTTTCTTTTTTTTTTCCTTGTAACTTTTCGTTTTTTTTTTCTTTTTTTTTTTGTTGGATTTTGTTGGACTCACCGTTGATTATTGTTCATTTATGGTTTATCAATTCATTATGATCATCAGAAATATCATAAGCATCATCATTATCATTATTATTTGTATTAGGCAAAGGATGATCAGAAATTGTCGTCCACGAGTCCACGATATTTAAATGAGAATTCATTAAACGATTTGAGTTTTCAGTTAAAATGTCATGATCATCTGTTGGCCTATTTGTAAGATTTTTTGAGAGTATCAAATCCAGAATTGTTGTTTTATCAGTTAACGTTTTATCTTCTACTCCAAGGGCTTTAGTTTTAATTTTTTTTGTTGGCTTTCCGCATGCAAAACGTCGTCGATGTAAATTGGAGAATTTTGTTTTAGTTAAAGATTTGCAACATGCAACATTAACATTAGAAAACGGCATAGAGGAGAAGCAGGCAGATGATAATGATGATGATGATGATGATGATGATGATGATGATGATGATGACGATGATGATGAAGCAGAAGACGACAAGGATGGAGAAGATGATGGAACAGCAGAAGGAACAAAAGAAGATGTTAACGATGGTGTTGTCGAAATGGAAGTGGCAACATTTCGAGAATTTAATGCCATCGTTAATAATGATAATAGTTGTTGATGCGCCAAAATTGGTTGATGATGTAGATATCTAACAGACGTCATCACAGATTCATCATCATTATAATCGTTAGATTGTTGTTCATTATGATTATTCTTGGAAATATTCTCACAAAATGTTTCTAAAAATTGTTGCTCTGGTTGCTCTTGTTGCTCTTGTTGCTCTTGTTCTTCTTGTTGTTTTTGCTGAAAAGTTTTATGAGTAGCCGTTAAGTTGGTTTGGGCCAACAATTGCCCAGTATAATAATTCATGTAATAATCCATTTTGAAATGTCTCTTTTTATGATTTGTGGCAGTGGCTGTTGTTGTGGAAGTACAAGTAGTTGTTGCAGTTGCAGTTGCAGTTGCATTTGCAATTGCAGTTATTATTGTTGTTGTAGTTGTTGTTGCAGTTGTTGTTGGCACTATTGCTGTTGCAATTTTATTTTGAATTGTTGCTGCCGGTACTGTTGTCACATTTTTATATTTCTTATTATTAATAAATTGTGTTGCTGTTGTTGTTGTAGTTGTGGATGTAAAATTACTCTTTTTAATAATAAAATTACAATTATTTCGTATTGTTTTATTAATGCTGCTATTATTGTCACCATTAATGTTAATTTGTTGTTGTTGTTGTTGTTGTTGCTGCTGCTGCTGCTGACGTTGTTGATTACGTGATTTTTTATCTTTCGCTCTTGAATTTTGAAACCAAACCTACAAAAAGGGGTAAGTTTCACGTTTCTTTTGCCTTTAAACTTCATTTAAAAAGCAAAAAGCAAAAAACAAAAAACAAAAAAGCGCCTTCGAAATTGTTACAACAAATGCGACACTCATAATAAAATAATAGCAAATAGAATAATTAGAAAAATTCAACCAAAAAAAAAAAATAATAATAATATTACTTAGGCCATAAAATAACATTTTGACTTAATGATACATTGAAATATTGAAGCATTGATGATTCGATAGTTCATTGGTAGGAGACATGTAACAAAAAAAATGCAAGCAAAAGAAAAATAAATCAAGAGAATCAACCACAAAACAATAGAAAGAAAAGATTAAACAACGAACGGAGGCGAACCAACAACAAAATATTTGAAAAAGAATAATAATAATAATAATAACAACAACAACAACAACAACAAAAAATAATAATAATAATAATAATAATAATAATAATAATAAGTATGTCATCGTTATAGTAAAAATCCAATAAAAAATAAAAATTTTAGGAACATGAAGAGAAACAACCACAAAATATATCAAAATATTTAAAGAGTTATCGCAAGAAAAAATGGACTCAAATGTATATCAAAATATAAAAAATTATTCAACAACAACAAAAAGAAAACAAAAAAAAATGCAAAAAAAAAAACAAAACAAAACAAAAACCAAACAAAAAATATTCAGTGTAATAGATTTGAAGGAAGCAAAAGGACCTTTCTAAACTTTTCACTTAACTGAATCGATTTATAAAATATTTAGCAAGTATTACTAATCCAACATAAAAGATTGTCAAGTATTTTAAGTAAAAATAGTTGGAGCGATAAATCTGATACTAACTGAAATATCTCGCATCAAAATGAATTCGTATAAAAATGTTTTTAACGCGTTTGCAAAAAATTTTCCCAACAGCAATTTGCATTTTGTACACACGAAATTTTCAATTTATAATACTCATATTTTTGAGTATGAGTATGAGTATGGCTCATACTCATACTCATACTCATACTCATACTCATACTGCCATAAATTTATATTTCAATTGAAATTCTCTTAAATATTTTAAAATTCCTCTTTTCTCCCCATTTCTTTTCTTTCTTTCTTTCTTCGAATTTCTTTCCTTCTGGTTTTTATATCGTTAATGCAGAACCATATTTTATTATACTAAACATTTTCCTAATCGATTTAAATCTAATTCTCTAACGCATACAGAATTGGTAAACATTTTTTTTTGTTAAGCTAAAAAAAATTTTTTTTTTTGATTTTCATAGAATTTTATTAGATTTTGTTAGGCCTATTTTAAATCAGAAACGAACCCTTTTAGAATATGCTTTTAGAAATTTTTTAAGTCAAAACAGAAAAACAATCCCCTATAAATATGATTTGATAGGATTTGAATCAAGTTGTAGGTTCTGACTTTTCCATCTAAAATTTTACTTTCCAAATGATTATTATTTAATATAAAATTGTCATTTTAGAATAATCTATGTAGCAAATTTTGATTTAAATAGTTGCCTGGCCTCCGCCCTATCCCGTATCTAATATTTTTCATTATCGAGACGTATCAAGATAATTTTAACTTAGTACGGAATTTTTTTGGTTTTTTTTTTTTAATTTCATTTCTTGGGCAATTTCTAAACTAGTAAAACATTTTCTTAAAAAAATTTCATACAATTTAAGCCTCAAATGGTGTAAATTTTGAAAGTCTATAACGTTTTTACTGACTTTTCTTTTTCATTTCTTACTTTTGAATTTTTTTCTTTTTTGTGTTTCCTGTTTTTTTTTTTTTGTTTTTTCAGATAAAAATAAATGACAATAAAAATGTGTAAGTGCTTAAATGAAATCAAATAATTAAAATAATAATCACATGCATAATAAACACACACACACACACAAAACTTATATATTTAATTTCTGAGATAATTGCCAAATCATTTATTATTTGGCAATTAACGCAGCAACATAATGATAATAATAATAATAATAATAATAATAATAATAATAATAATAAACAACAACAAAATTCATAAAAAAAAATATTTTTAGTAAATTTCAAGATTTTTTCTTTTTCCTTTGTTTTGCTTACTTTCACTCTTTCTTTTTGTCTTTTTGCTTTTCACATTCTCATACTTGATTTCACTTAACTTATTCATTATCCATTATTCATTATCCATTACAATAATAATAAAACAATTACAAAAAAAAAAAAATATTTTTCACAAAAAAAAAAAAAGCAAAAGAAAAAAAATTCATACACAAGTAAGTATGAAGTAAGTATGAACTTTGTATGAATGCTTATGTTTAATAAAAAAAAAAAAAGAAAAAAAGAAAAAAAACAAAAAACAAAACAAAATTTCAAGTCACAAAAAAATAATTTGTACAATATTTTGAAAGCGATATTAAATGAAAGTAAGATAACAACTAAATATCTTCATCTTTAACTCTATCACTGACTTTGCCTTTGCCTTTGCCTCTTGCCTCTGCTTTTGCCTCGGCCTCTGCCTCTGCCTCGACCTCTATATCTACATTTGCCTGTACATGTGCCTCTAATCTTTTATTGTCTTTCTATCTCTATCTTTATATCTATCTCTATCTCTATCTATTATGTCTATCTCTATCTCTATCTCTATCTCTATCTATTATCTAGATTTTACAAATCATTTTTCTTTATGCTTCTTTATCCTTCTTTACCTTTATCTTTTCTATCTTTTTGTGTCTGTGTCTGTCTGTGTCTGTGTGTGTCTGTGTGTGTGTGTGCTTCAATTGTAATTCATGTAGCCCACAGAATTTTCTAAATAATGCTGGCTGCATATTTTATATATGAATTTTTTTTATGTATCAACTACTTAATCAAAAAAATATAATAAACAAAAATAATTATCAAAAATAATCGTTAATAATAAGAATTTTACTTTCTTTTTTTTTGTGTTTTGTTTTAAATTAAAATTAATGTATTTATAATAATTAATATAAAATTATTTTTGTTTTACCTGAACAACACGCTTTTTCAAATTGACACTTTTAGATATCTCCTCTAACATTTTACGGCTTGGATTCGATTCAGTTTGATAACATTCATATAAAAAATTCAATTGCTCTGGCAAAATTGTTGTACGCAATCGTTTATTTTGCTTATTTTCCGCTATCGAACATGAAATATTACCAGCAGCAGTAGCAGTAGCAGTAGCAGTAGCAGTAGCAGTAGCGGTAGCAGTAGCAGTAGCAGCAACAGTTGTTGATGTTGTTATTGTTGTTGTTCTTATTGTTGTTGTTGTTGTTAGTAGTAGTAGTGACAGCTGCATTATTTATGTTAGCAATTTTTGTTGCTGCTCCAATTGTTCGCATCCCATTTTGTTCTTTCTCCTCCTCAGTCATTTCATCCGTTGAAATTTCCAGAATTTTTGTTAATTTAGATTTGCATTCATCGTAATACGAATTTTTTAGTAAAAATTGCTCATCTTCACGATCATGCTCTTGCTGTTGCTGCTGTTGTTGCTGCTGTTGTTGTTGTTGTTGTTGTTGTTGTTGTTGTTGTTGTTGTTGATAAAATGACAATGATAATGGCGATAATGGTATTATATTTGATATAATTGATGATCGCGTCGATGTAGGCGATGATGTCAACGATAATGATTGCTCACAATTCATCGTTAGATGATGATTTTTTATATTATGATTCAATTTCAATTCAACTAAACCATCCAATTGATCCATATTATCCATATTATCCATATTATGAGTTATTGTTGAATTTTTAGCTCTGCCTTCATCTGTTTCCTCATTTTGCTCCTCTATATTTTCTATTGCTGTTGTTGATGTTGTTGCTGTTGTTGCTGTTTTTGCTATTTCCATTTCTTCTACTTCATCTTCTATCTCTTCAGCGGGCATAAACATATATTTTTGCTCAGATTGTTGCTGCGAATGACGATGATGACGATGATGATGATGCTGATTATGCTGATGATGATGATGATGATGATGATGATGATGATGCTGCATCATTTGAGCATTTTTTTCATTTAGATATTGATGTGCACGTTTATTCGTATATTTATCCAATGAATTTTCCATATTTATCATTTTTTGCTTATTATCATTATCATTATTATTTTATTATTATTATTATTATTATTATTATTACTGTTATTGTTGTTGTTATTATTATTGTTGTTGTTATGTTCTAATACAGTATCATTATCATTATTGAAATAGTCATTTGCTTTATAAAAATCTTGTTCATTACCATCACATTGAACTTGTTGATATTGATGATAATTTTTCTGTGATATTTCATCATTTTCTAACATCGAATTTTTCATCAATTGTGATATTGTACTCGTTGTTTTTGTTACTCTTGTCGATTTTTTTTGCATTTGTTTTGTTAATAATAGATTTGTTAAATTTATATTATCATTATTTGCTGCTTTCTCTGCCTCTTTTAGATTATCATCATCATCATCATCATCATCATCATTGTTATCATAATCATTGTTATCATAATCATTGTTATCATCATCGTTATCATTATCATTATCATTATCAGTGATATTATCAGTAATATGACCATTATCATTATCATTATCATTATTATCATTATCATTATCATCATTATCATTATCATCATTATCAATATCATCATTATTATCATCATTATTATCATTATCATTATCATTATCATCATTATCATCATTATTATCATCATCATCATTAATAATTTTAATACAATTATTAGTATCAGTGATATCATCATAAGTATTTTGCTTTACCGCTGATTGTGATGATTGCATTTGCATTTGCATTTGCATTTGCATTGGCATTTGCATTGGCATTGGCATTGGCATTGGCATTGGCATTTGCATTGACATTTGCATTGGCATTTGCATTGACATTTGCATTGACATTTGCCCTTGTGATGGCGTTGGTGATGATGGTGATGTTATCGGTGTATGTAATTGAAAAAATTTCTCCGATTCGCATAATTGATAATATTGTAATAAATATTCTAAATTTGGTTTTGTATCTTGTAAATTCATATTTAAATGTAAATGCTCATTCGGCTCATTACGTAAATAATATTGCAATAGATATTCATAACTATTATGTTTCTTAATTTCTGTCTGTTGATAATAATTAAGTAAAAAATCCATGCTAAATTCGCAATCATTTGTTGAATTGATTTGTGTATGATGCATTTGACTGTTATTATTGTTGGTTGAATTATTTTCATGCTTTAAAAAATATTGATATAAGAAATTATATTTTCTTTGTAATTGCAATTGATATTGCTCCAATTCTTTTGTAGTTTGATCTAATGAACTTAATGAGCATCCATCATCAATTTGTGATGTTTGTGGTGATAATTTACATTTCTTTTTTGGCGGCTCAATATTACTAATTGCAGCTGATGATGCCGATGATGCCGATGATGCGGATGATGATAATAATGCTGAATGTTGTTGATGCTTATGTTGTTGCTGCTGTTGCTGCTGTTGCTGCTGTTGCTGTTCCTGTTGCTGTTGCTGCATATGTGCAACTTGTTGTAAACTTTGTAAAATAGTGCTAAATGGTGCATAAGCATTATGAACTGTAGAAGGATTAGCAGCTGCCTCAATATCGTCAACTGTTTGCTGATCATTTATATCTTGCTGTTGCCCATATAATTGTGATTGTTGTTGTATGGTAGTGTTTGCTGCTGCTGTTGCATATAAATGTAAATTTGGTTGTACCAAATGCATTAACTGATGCTCACGCAATAATTCATAATGTAAAAAATTCAATTTACATTTGTCACAATTATATGTAGACTGCTGCTGTTGTTGTTGCTGCTGCTGATGTTCTGCTATTGTTGGTGATGTACTACTACAAATTGCAGTTACTTGTGGACTCTCTGTGCTACCTTGGCCTAATAAATAATCACTAATTGTACTTGTTGCTGCTGCTGCTGCTGCTGCTGCTACTGCTGCTGCTGCTGCTGCTGCTCCGACTGTTGCTGTTGCTGTTGTTGTTGTTGTTGTTGTTGCTGCAAAGCGGCTGCTGCTGTTGTTGTTGTTGTTGTTGATGATGATGTAATTGCTATTGTATTAATAGAAGCAACATTTGATATTGCCGTATGAGCCATAGATGATATTAAATTAACGCCAACAGTTGCAACAGATTCTGTGGCAATATTATTAATATCAACAGAAGAATTTGAATCTTCGGAGCTAAGATTTTGAGCTAATTGGGCGGCAGCAATTTGCGCTTTAGCTGATTTCTTATTATTCTCCTCTTTAAAGCAATGATTCTTCTGATGTCGTATTAATTCGTAATAACGTTGAAATACTAAATTACATTTCTTGCAAGCATAATTAATATTTTGCTTTTTATCCTCCGTTTCATACAACAAATTATTCGGTTGATTCTCATAAATTTTTCTTTGCTTTTGACGAGCATTCTAAGAAAAGGAAACCATTTATATTTATATAACATACTTTTTATATATATAAAAATTTTTTATAAAAATTATGAACTAACCTGAAACCAAACAACAATAACGCGTGGTGAAAGTAGCAATAATTTACTTAAATATTCTAAATCGCTATCTTTTGGATATGAATTATTCTCAAAGAATTCTTGTAAAACTTTAATTTGATAATCGGTGAAACGTGTACGATTAGCACGTTTGCCACTTGAGGTAGTTGATGAGTTTGATGAATTCGAATTATTATCATATTGGATGTGTGATGGGGAATTATTACCGAAAATTTTACCACTAACATTAATGCTACCGCTACCACTACCACTTCCACTTCCATAACCGCTAACGCTACCGCCAGAGCCAACGCCAACGCCACCGACACTACCACCACCACCGCCACTGCCACCGCCAACGCTACCGCTACCGCTACCGCTACCGCCACCGACACTGCTACCACCAGATGAACTTATATTACTTAGAGCGTTACAAGTGCTCGATAATCCGCATCTATCATTTAAGGTGTTAGATATCAGACTCGTATTCGTAATACGTTCATTATTATTATTATTATTATTGTTGTTGTTGCTGCTTATTTGAAATTTTTTTGGAGGTCCCATATTAATGCCCGCTAATGCGGACATAGATTTTAATGGTAATGCCTCAAGATGATGTATTAATAATTCGTTCATTGATGCGTATGCGCTTGGTGTACTTTGCGGTGTTGGTGGACGTGAATGTACATCGGATGTTTCACTTTCCGATTTCGTTTCATAACTATTCAGATAGGTCATTGTGGCCTGTTGTTGTAGTGTTGGCGTTGGTGATGTCCTTACATTAATCCCATGATCATTAATTTCACTTTGTTGCTGCTGTTGCTGATGTTGCTGCTGTTGCTGCTGTTTCTTACATTTCGTTGATTGATAATGTGCAGTCGGTATTGTTAAATTCATTTCCTGTTTTGCCATCTGATCCATAAGATTTACACTATTTATGGATGTTGATGATGAGGGTTCTTCGATTGGCTCTCTCTTAATTATTGTTTCATCTAATTCAAAATTTTGTCTACAATAATTCAGTTGCTCTTGATCTAATATTCCTTGATTAGATTCTATTTGATCTTGACATCTATTTTTTGAGTGTAATGTCATATTATTATTATCAATGTTACTTTGATCTTTCAGTGATACAATTTTCGCTTGACCAGTACGCTCATATTCTTCTAAATTCAATGTTGTTGATGGTGGATTATTAAAATTATATGGTGAATCTTTATTACGTTGACGCTCTTTAAATAACGTATTGCGAAACCAATGTTTTACCACCTTTCAAATAGAAATGCATATAAATTAAAAGCTAATCTTTAACAAAATTATTATTCATTATGATTATAATTTTCTTAAATTAAATCTTAATTTTACAGCGAACAATTTTAAGTTCACATATTAAACTTAATTAATTCAATTATGTTAGTAACTCAAAGAAATTATAATGAAACCTAACAAAAACTTACAATCAGAATAATTTAAAAACGAATTGGATATCTGATCATGTCTTGTTATACTTACCACCCAGAGGTTGGTGGTATATTCATTGTGCCATTATATTTAAAAGGCCTAGAAGGCTGGGTTTGGAATCCCATAAATTATATATATTCTTGATTAGCGTCTAAGTTCTAAATTGTTTTGGGATATTTCTGTCGATATGTCTGTCCGTCTGTCCATGGGGGCGACCAATCCCGAGAAGTACCTGCTCAATTGGGAATGGCTCATGAGATGGTTCTTGATCCATGGCCATCAGGGGGCATCATGAGTTTCACGAGATCAGATCCAAAGATTTAATTTGGTACCACGGGATCACCAGTTTCATATTTGCCCAAGTGGTGATGTTGAGGTTGGCTTCGTGGGGGCTGTGGTGCCCATGCCGCGGGCGTAGCTCGACCTAATTATGTTTATTTTGTGTTCCACTATTATGTTTTGTCGAGCAGGGTGCCATTTCCCGAATAAAATAGCTAGCTGGGTAGGCTTATCGGGCTAATCTAATCTAAGAAGGCTCCGAATCCTTACATCAAGGATTAAGCTATGTAGATGAAGTGCAATACTGGCTTTAAATTGGAAGCTAGTCGTGACGGTGGCATGCACGTGATGTGTCGTGTTTACCAACACTAGCGATCATTAAGTTATTTGAGACTTCCAGGCAGGTATGCATGTAAAACCCTAACTGTACTGTCCGTCTGTCCATTTGTCCATTAGTGTGCCTTTTTGTTGTAAATATTTTTCTGGTCGTTTAAATTTGAGATAACAAGACCAAATTTGGCAGAATTATTGGAAGGTCTTGTACACGGGTGGGTATTAAAAATTGGCAAAATTGGTCAAAGGACACCCCAACAATACAATATAAGCCACGAATACCTCAGTTTTTTTTTTTTTTAACTATGGTTTATGGTTTTTTGCTCATCATTTGCCAACTGCAAAATATAGAAATCTAAAATTTTGCAAAAGTATAGAGGCTATTGATCTGTAATGTCTATCCAAAATTCATGGTAATCGGTTACAGCTACGCAAAATTATACAATAGCAAATTTCCAATTTTTTTTTTATTGTGTTTTCGTTTTCAATTTACTCCTAAAAAATTGAATCAGGTTCTAAAGTGCAAGGGTGTATCTTCAATTTTCCCAAAACATGTTAAAATTTTGGCAAATACACACCAAATGTCAAATCTAATAAAGTGCATGACTTTTTAAACTTTTCAATTCAATTCAAAATATTCCATTCGATTTGAGATAATTGAGATAATTTTTCCATTTTCCCATTTAAAGTGATGCCAATTTGATGGAAATTTATTGAACGGCCTCTTTTTGCATGATGCCAATTTAAATTCATTATCGATTCATGAATTAATTATGTTTATAATGTATATAATGAATACCATTAAAATAAAATTAAAAAAATTTTGTTTAAAAAATTTTTATTAATATTGACCTACCTTTGTGGGTAAATTGGCTTTCTGTGACATATCCATAATACTATCCTCGCTGGGTGAATTATTTATATCAAAATGAGCTCGTAATATTTTTAATTGCTCATCAGTAATTCGGGTTCGCGCTCGTTTCTGATTATTTGACAACTGGCCGCATATAAATATTTTTAATTTAGAAATTATAAAAAATTATTCATTCAATTTTATAATGGTATGTATGTATGTATGTATGTGTAGATTTATATTTCTTTATTTGGCTTGTAGCTTGAGTTTCTTTTCCTTTTTCTTTTTCTTTTCTTTTCTTTTTCTTTTTTGGTTTTCTTTTATGGCCTACACGAATTTTGAAGTCATGATCGTCTCGAAAATAAATTATTGATTTCATTTAAAGCTTGCTCTCTTCTCTTCTCTTCTCTTCTCTTCTCTTCACAGTCCTTTTATAGGGGGTACGTTCTCTAATTCGTTCACCTATCTGTCTGTCCATGCATTTTAAAGATCATAATTTACAGTAATTGGAATTTAAAAGCAAGACCAGATCTACTTAATGATTAAACTTTTGTTCTAAACAAAAAAAAAAAAACAAAACAAAAGTAGAATAATACACACCTGAGAAGTGGATATTCCCGGTGATATTTGTTGTTGTTGTATTAATTGAGTATTAATATCAGATGCTGAAGGTAAAGTGTTTGTTGTTGATCCAGTCGATAAATGTAATGCATTAATTGGTGTTAAGCGTTTCGTGGACAAATCTGTTGTTAATTGTTGGCTACCTATTTGAGTTGGCACGGCTGTTGGTGGTGGTGGCGGTGGTGGTGGTGGTGGCGGCGGTGATGATGATATTGATGATGTTGATAATGGTAATGAATTATTTGAATGTTTTATTGTATTTGATGCAATAGTTGAATCACATCCGCCACTAATTTTAGCCATATTAACAATTGATGGATTTCCAGCGCCAAATATTAATGGTGGTGCCAAATTCATAAAATTTAGTGACATTAAATGATGATGAAATTGCATAAAATTTAAAATTTCCATGGGATTAATTGGATAGCCAGATGCAGCAGCTGCTGCCGCTAATTGAGGTAACCTTTGCTGTAAATTTTGAACATTAAATTGCTGCTGCTGTTGCTGTTGCTGCTGTTGCTGCTGTTGCTGTTGCTGTTGCTGTTGCTGTTGCTGCTGTAATTGATGTAATTGTGCTAAAATATCGCTGCCATTTGCATTCTTTTGTTTCTGTTGCGTTTTCATTAAGGCCGCTGTAATAGCGGCTATATTTTGTTGTGACGAAACAGTTTGTTGCGTATCAGTCATTAAATTATTATTAATTGTAGTTGTTGGAGAATCTGTTTTCATTTGATCTGAATCACCACAACCGTAAACGGCCATTGATGATGATGATGACGAAGAAACATTTGCATTCATTTCATTTAACGATAATAAAGGGTCACGTTCCCGTTCTCGTTTACGTTCCCGCTCACGTTCTCGTTCTAGGTTACGTTCCCGCTCACGTTCCCGTTCACGTTCCCGTTCACGTTCCCGTTCACGTTCCCGCTCACGTTCACTGTCACTTTCGCCTGCCGAAATTATAGATGAATTATTGAGATCTTCATTAACAGAGAACACTTTTGCCATTTCACTAGATGCATTCACTTGGCTATGGGCTTGTTCAATATGCCTTTGCATAGCTTGTGTACTACGAAAATTTCTTTGGCAAATGCCACATTTTGTCGCATCACGCATTGTATGATACAATGCATGTGTAGTTAATTTCTCTTGAGTTTTAAATGCTAACGAACATTGTCGACATCGATATTTGTAAACGTGCTTCTCTGATATTACCAGACCCATATGGATATCATTATAATGTGTGAACATGGCTGTTAAAGTGGCAAAACGCATTGTGCACGATTGATTCGATTGATTGTTGTTGGCTGCTAAACATAAATATTCATCTTGCTGCATTGTATAATGTTGCATTTTTTGTGCATGCTGCAACATCTCCGGCTCATGCTTAAATGTTGCACCGCACTGTTGACATTGTAAATTACCGTACGATGATGTCAACGATGTTGATGCAGATGTTGATGCGGCTGCTGTTGCTAATGATGCTGAACATTTTTGATTCAATTGTTGCTGCTGAAAATTTTGATGCTGTTTGTTGTTGTTTTGTTGTTGTTGTTGTTGCTGATGTTGTTGTTGTTGTTGTTGCTGCTGATGTTGCTGCTGTTGCTGCTGCTGTTGCTGTTTCAAAGCATTTTGTTTATCATGATATTTTGTTGTTACGGTTGCCGTTGTTGCTGCTGCCATATCTAAATTAATACAATTATTACTATTCTTTGTATTTATATTATGCCATATACTATTATCCACTAATTGTAAAAGTCGTGCTAAGCCATCATTATTAACACTATGTATTGTCGTCAAATGTGTCTCTAATAGATTTTTTTCTGTAAAAAAATCTTGACAGAGAGGGCATTGTACACTTGGTGTTTCATTTTGTTGTTGCTGCTGCTGCTGCTGCTGTTGTTGTTGTTGTTGTTGTTGTTGTTGCTGCTGCTGCTGCTGCTGTTGTTGTCGTTCATTATTAATCTTCTCTTGATCATCATTTGTTTCTTTTGCGTCCATCTCAGTTGTTATTTCATTGATATTCATTTCAGTATCATCGTCATCATTTAATGTGAGATTTTCTTGTTTAATATTTGCCAATTTGAGTTCATCATATTCTTCAATTATATTCTTCTGTCCACATTCCTGCATTGATTTAGATTTATATGTTGGACTTAAATTGCTAATACCTTTAATTAAATTATTATTATCTTTTAAAGATTTTTTATCGGTATTGGAGGTTCTTGTGACCACGGCCAATGTTGCTGCTGCTGTCATTGCTGCATGAAATGCTTGTATTGCTAATGGATTTGTTGGTATACTCACATAATCTTCAATTTCACCACCTAAATGCGTTTCCGTTACATGATTCTCCATTTCCTGTTTCGTTTGACCGAAATAATCGCAATGTTGACATTTATAAATAATTATGGGAATTTTACTGATCATATCAGTTTTTTGTAAGCCATTTTCATTTGATCGATTCACTAATCGATGCTGCTGTTGTTGCTGTTGCAATTGTTGTTGCTGTTGCAATTGTTGTTGCTCTTGCTGTTGCTGTTGCAATTGTTGTTGCTTATCTTCTGTTAGTAATGTCTCCTGATTTTGATTTGAATTAAATGAATTCGCCGAAAAATTTGAAGTTGGCGAATAAGTTACAGTCTCCATTGCTGTCATATTACTATTATCGCCACTTTCATCCACATAATCCTGCAACATTCCAATCTGTAAAACTATAAAGCATACAATACGAAGCATTTATATCATACATTCAAATTCCAATTATTAATTCTTTCTATTAAATATTTTTGATATTTTCTAAGCTAATTACGATTCACATTCTTAAATTGGCATATTAAACGATTATAAAAAGTATATTCAATTGATTGTGTTCAATTCATTAGTGTTAGTGTTTAGTCTATAGCTAAAGTTAAGTTAGATCAAAATAGATTCGGTTAGGCTCAATTCGGTTCAGTTCATTCAAAGAGGCTTAATTCGATTCAGTTCGGCAATTAGGTCTTGTTAGGTTAGGCTGGATTAGGTTAGGATAGATTACCTTACAGCTCGGCTCGGTTCGATTCAGTTCGGTTCGGTTCGGTTCGGTTCGGTTCGTTTCGGTTCAGTTCATTTAGGTTATTTTGGTTTAGGTTAGGTTAGGTTAGGAACAAGCTCGGCTCGGTTCGGTTCGCTTAGGCCATGTTATATTAGATTAGCTTACGGCACAGCTCAATTCGATTCAGTTCGGCAATTAGGTCTTGTTTGGACTATGTTAGGATAGATTATCTTGCAGCTCGGCTTGGTTCGCTTTCGGTTCGGTTCGGTTCGGTTCGGTTCAATACAGTTAGGTCATGTTGGTTTAAATTAGGTTAGGTTAGGAACGAGTTCGGCTCAGTTCGGTACGCTATGGCCACGTTATATTAGATTAGCTTACGGGACGGCTCGGTTCGGCTCACTTTGGTTAAGTCATGTTAGGTCATGCTGAGTTAGGTTAAGTTAGATTAGCTTACGACTCGGCTCGATTCGGTTCGGTTCTTTCGGTTCGTTTCGGTGCGGTTCGGCTAGGTTCGGTTAGGTTAGATTAAATTAGGTTCGGTTAAGTTAAATTAGATTAATTTGGATTTGGATTAAATTCTTTTAGATTAGATTTAGTTATTCCACTTGTATTGCGTTTGATAAAATGAGTTTAGATTTTGTTTGGTTAGACAGGTCACTTAAAGATCTATGCACAGTTAAATTATATCATCCGAAGGATCCATAAATTGTATTACTGTACATCAAATTTGTATAGGAAAAGCAACTTTTTATTGTACCAATCGAATTAGAATCTCATTTTCATTAAATCGATTTATATTTGCACATTTATATTTATGTATATAAGTACATGTATACAAGTTTTATAAAGAAATGCACAAGATTTAACACATATATATGCATCACCCCAAGGTGTGGTGGGACCGAGGGACTTTTATATTTAATTGGTATTTGGTTCTTCGTCGCATCTTGTTTCTTATATTTTTTTAGTTTTTCTTTTTATGGAAAGTACATTTCGATTACATTTATTCTTTTGTGGTTGTTTTCTTATATTTGGTTTTTGTTTTTTTATTTTTTTATTTTTATTTTTATTTATTTTTTTTTTTTTTGTATTTTGTTTTTGGTTCACTTTGGTGTGGAACGCAACAACAATAATAACAACATTAGACCAAGTAATAATACAACACAGATCTCTGGATAATGTTGTGGGAAGGTTGTGTGTATTTATTACATTGTTATACGTAAAAGCTTGAATTCAATCAAAAACAAGGAATAAAACAAGCAATGTGAAATTTTTAATGATCAATGTGAACTTTTCAAATATCCTACAATAGAATTTCCTTAACCATAATCTTCACCATTAATCTGACAAATCTCAAGATATTTGATCAAACGTTAAAAATTTCAGAAAAAGTAGAGAGAGATCAAGAAAAATGCATATTTAAGGGAAATTTAAAGAGATCGTTAAATTAGTAAGAAAAAGAACTGAAGAAATTTTAAATAAAAATTACCGTAAAGATTTTATTTCATGGCAATTTTCAGTGATAATTTTTTAAAGTTTTTAAATTCTCTTTTTTTTTTGTTTTTTTGTTTTTTTTTTTTTGGATTTGCGCTTAAGAATTATTTTCAGAATTATTTTGTTTAATTGGCTTAGTCCATTTGAACCAATAAAGTATAAAAAATTTTAGAAAACATAAGTAAGAAAAAAACAGGGCTCTTAACAAGAATTGCAATTTTCAAAATTCAAGAAAAAAAAAAATTGTTGTTCAGAAGTTGATCAGAAATGTTAAAAAGATAAGTGTAAAACGGAATGATGAAAAGTTTTGATGCTTAATTTTTTATATATATTATGTTACAAAAAATCGGCCCAAACTTATTATACATAAATATAGTGTAGCTGTTAATAAAAGAAAAAGCCAAAAAAAAAAGAAAAAAAATATAAGATAAAAAAAAGAAAAGGGTTTCAATGCCGGACTAAAGAAGTAAGTAAAATTATATGCATCCATGCTAAATTTACTTACACTTATATAAATACTTACGCATACATATTCATAAAAATGAAGTTATGAGTATAAATAACAACAACAAATAACAACAATTTTAATAATAATAATAATAATAATAATAATAATAATAAATCAAAAAGTTAAAAGCACTACCATGAAATAAAAAACAAACGAAACAAATGAAACAAATGAAATAAAAAATGAAAAAAAGAACAACAACACTCAACAAAAGAAATTAGGAAAAAAATTTGAATAAAAAAAGCACAATGAAATTGCAAACTTCAAAATATCATACCGCAATATTTATAAATTTTCATAAATTTTCATAAATTTTCATAAATTTTCATTTTACAATAATCTAACATAAATAAATTTATATGGAGATATTCATTTGTATTAACATAAAAAATAATATCGATATCAAACGATATCATGTTAATTTCATTAAATTTTTCTATATTTGGCGAACTCTTGTTTCAAACATTTAAATGTAGACCATTTTAGATGTTCTTTGTTTTTCTTTTTTTTTTTTTTTTTTGTTTTTGACTTCAAACAAAAAACCAAAAAAAAATTGATCAAACATATAAATCGTTGTATGAGATCAAATAAAGTGATAATTATTCATCGTTATTTGTGAGATTATTGGGTCACATAAAAATGATTTTATGGAATAAAAAATTAAGTTGAAATTATAAAAATTTAATTCATAATATTTGCCATAGATTTTGCATTTTCCTTGTATTTTTTTTTTTTTTTTTTTTTTTGAAGCAGGCATTCTTATCAAACATTGTGCTTCATAATTTTTCAAAATTTAGCAATTTCATTATTTTCTTTGATGGCTTTTTATTGTTATTACTGTTATTGTTATTGTTGTTATTATTATTATTTATAGCTTCTTAAACTTTGAACATTAGTGATGTAATGTGGCTGTAGGTTATTCAAAAGTCGACAACGATAGATTACAATGTTTTTTAATTCAACAACAACAACAACAACAACAACAACAACAACAACAATAACAATAACAATTGCAACATATAAAAAAAATATATCTGTATATATAGAATATGGCATAAGAATAAAACATACTAATTGCAAATTCGATGAACTACAATAAGATCGCTGATTTTGTTCTTTTTTTTTCGTTTTTTCGTTTAATTCGTTTGTTTCGTTTTCTTTCCTTTTCATTCTTAAATAATTTGTAATAATATCCTCGAGGGTCAAAGAATTTTGTCTGCATCTCGCA
>JAKKIB010000180.1:6150000-6232500 GCA_023089585.1 Melophagus ovinus
TTATTTACCTTCAGTTGGATCATCACCAGTATGACGATATTCCTCAGTTAGATTTGTATCATCATGCAGCCGTGATGTTATTTGCATTTTATTTGTTTTATTTATTTGTTCGATTGCATCGAATGTTGTTGTTGGCCTTAATGTAAATATTTCATCTAATGATGGCTTATCTAACTGTTCACTGTTACGTTGCAAACAAACAAAATGTTCCATTTGTATATGACGTAGACTTTTTACATGTTGCAACATCTCTAATAATGTAAAAGCACTGTAATTGCACACTTGACAAACTAGAACGTGTTCGCACTTGCTTTTTGTTACTTGTGGTATTATTAAGGATGTTGTTGTTGTTGTTGCTGTTGTTGTTGCTGCTGCTGATGCTGCTGCTGCTGTTGCTGCTGCTGTTATTATTATTGTTGTTGTTGTTGTTGATGATGATGAAGATGATGATGATGATGATGATGATGATGATGATGGTAATGGTGATGGCAATGGCGATGATGATGATGAAGATGATGATGATGATGATGATGATGATGATGATAATGGTAATAATGGCAATTGCAATGGTAACGATGATGGTGATGGTAGTAGACTGCTTGACGCTGCCCCAACTGCTGCTGTTGTCGTTAATGGTGTTGATGGTGATGTTGATAGTGATGATGATATTGATAATGTTGTTGTTGTTATAATTGATGTTGTTATTGCTTTTGCTGTTGCTGTTGCTGTTATTGATGTTGTTGTTGGTGAATTACATTTTGATATATCCGGCAATTCACTATAATTACTGATACCGATACCGATACCGATATTGCTATTGCTATTGCTATTGCTATTGCTATTGCTGTTGCTGTTACTGTTGTTACGGTTATAAGTTGCTGTTGTTGTTGTTAATGTTGCTGCTGCTGCTGCTGCTGCTGTGCTGTTGCTGTTGCTGTTAATGTTGCTCTTGTTGTTGCTGTTGTTATTGTTGCTATTGTTGCTGTTGCTGCTGTTGTTGTGGTTGCTGTTAAATCATTGCCCACCATTACACTTTTATATTTATGTAATAAATAATTGAAATGTTTAAATACCATAAGCATTGTATCATGACGCATATGCTGCGTATGCAATGATAATTTTTGTATAGAATTTGTATAAAAATCGCAACAATTACATTTAATTGTAACTGTATTTGTACCAATTTGACATTGCTGTTGATAATAACGTAATTTTAATTCATTTCGGGCACCACCCTCTCGTACATGATTTAGATAATTCAATTTTTGTAAATGCTTATCAGTTTTACAATGCAATTGAAAATTCGCTTTCAAATTTGTTTTATAATTGCACATGCGACATATATAATTATTATTTTGTATTAACATTAAATCATTTAATGATGTGAAATATTTTTTATTTGTTAAATATGTTGCATTAGCATTATTTAAATTAATTGTTGTTGATGCTATCGTTGTTGCTATTGTTGTTGCTATTGTTGATGTTGCTACTGTTAATGTTGCTGCTATTGTTGATGTTGCTGCTATTGTTGATGTTACTGTTGTTGTTGTTGGTTGTTGTTATTGTTACTGCTACTGCTGCTGCTGCTGTTGCTGTTGCTGTTGTTGTTGTTGTTACTGCTGCTGCTATTGTTGTTGTTGTTTGCTGCTGCTGTTGTTGTTGTTGTTATTGTTGTTGTTTTTGTTGTTGCTATTGTTGTTGTTATTTCGTTAGATTCAGCATAATTTTGCATGGCGGCAGATGGTGAAATTCTATCAATTGCATTATTATTATTATTGTTGCTGCTATTGTTATTACTACAATTATTATTGCTGTTGCTGCTACTATTTGTATTATTATTATTATTATTATTATATGTTTGGCTGGTAATTGAATTTGACATTGGTTGGCGGGAACGATCGATTAATAAATGTTGATTAAGTTCATCCAGACTGTTACTATTAAAATTGGAGCATACTAAACAACTATAAAGCATTGTCGGCCATGGATCAATTAAATGTGGTATATGAGCATCTGTTAATGTATTATCCATTATACTAATCATTTGATCATTTGGACTAACTTTGGCTACCGATGTTGGCGACATATCATTCGTTCTAGTTATCGGTGATATTTGTGCTGTTTTATTTACGGTTTGTGTTGGCGGTATAGGTAACGGTAACGGTAACGGTAAAGGTAGCGGTAATGGTAATGGCAATTGCATTGGCAATTGCAATGGCACTTGCAATGGCAATGGCAATGGTAATGGCAATGGTACTTGATTTATATCTGTTGTTGTTAATGGTGTTGATGATGCCATCGCAGCATTTTGGTGTAATAATTGTATCATTAAGGCTTGATTATATGCCAAATCGGCCAATGCTACTTCAGGTATTAAATTAGATGATTGCTGCTGCTGCTGATGCTGTTGTTGCTGTTGTTGCTGTTGTTGCTGTTGTTGCTGTTGCTGTTGCTGTTGTTGATATTGTTGTGTTTGATGTTGATGGTGCAGAAAGCTAAGAGCCTGTATATGCTTAATATTATTTTGTAAGAGTGTAACATTGTGCGTGTGCTTCTCACTAGTCATATGGATGCGTAAATTGCGGGCCACTGATGTCTCATAATTGCATATGTCGCAACGAAATGATGGCTTTTGCTTGGCAAGATTTATAGCAGATACGGTTGCTCCAACGCCAATGCCACCACCAGCTCCACCGCCACCTCCACCTCCACCGCCACCGCCAACGCCACCGCCACCGCCATCACCACCGCCACCGCCACCTGCACCGCAACCACTATTCATATGCGGTAATGTTAAATTATTAATTGTTGCAATATTATTATTAACAACAATATTCGGGTCATTTGAATCGTTACTGTTGCTACCGCTACCAATATTTTGTAAATGTATATGATGACGCTGTTGTTGTTGTTGCTGGTGCTGCTGCTGCTGCTGTTGTTGTTGTTGTTGTTGTTGCTGCTGCTGAAGTTGTTGTTGTTGCTGTTGTAGTTCTTTTTGTTGTTGTTGCTGCTGCTGTTGATGCTGTTGCTGATGCTGATGTTGTTGCGCTACATGCGCCGTTACATTACCCAATTTAACACTGCTCTCTAATTTACCAGCGACAGCAGCATTGGCCGCTGCAACAGCAGCAGCTACAATATTTTGTGAGCTATTCAATTCTTGCATATTATTTAAATGTTTATCCGACTGCATATGGATTGAGAGATTGCCTTTCGTTGTAGTCGAATAATTACATATCTCACAACGGTACGGTTTATATCCGCATGAGTATGATTCACCACGTGCCAAACGTGGATGCTGTTGACCTATTACATAAATATATTTAATAGATTATTTCACATATAAGATGTGAGAAAATGACAAATAAATCATTATACTTGATGAACAACTCAAAAAGGTTTTTTAGTTGGTTAAAATCAAAACTTAATTATCCACCACCATTCAAACACTGTTTGATATTTTCCGGTAGAAAACAACATAACATTATTCAATATTAACAACATTATCAGACAATTACAATTACAAATACAAACAAGCCATACCAGGAGAATTAAAAAAATAAAAAATTAATAAAAAAAAAAAAAAGAAAAAACAAAATAATTTTTGCATTAAAAGTGATTAATTAAGGAGCAGCCCTTTTTGTTCAGACCCTCTAAAACATTATTGAATGTTCATGTTATTAGTGTAAAATTTCAGCTTTTCATCTTAAACAAATGTTAAAGCATAAATAGAAAAGCTTAAGGTGAAAAAAATGTATATATAATTTCAGATAGGCATGGACGATTTGCAAGGCATGGACAATGCTTTGAATACTTACAAAAATTTCCAACTTTCTATTTGTTTTAGTTTTTGAGTTATAAAGAGAAAAATTATAAATGTTTACTTAAAAAAAATATAAGCAAAATAATAATAAAAAAAAAATATAGCTTAATTTTGCATTAAGGGCGTGTCTTTTAACCGATTTAGCTCAATTTGTATTGCAAACACCTTAATAAAACTTTCAATTTTACCAAACAACCATGAAAATATTATTTCTATAACGACGACCGGTAGAATATTTACCATTGATGGACAAACAGGGACCGAAACAAAAATATTTATAATTTAAAGGATTTTTTATTGATTCTATTTTGGGCACAAAATGAAGTTATATAGAAAACTAATAGGCCCTCCATCAATGTAAATGGTGTAAATGTATAAAAAGTACGTTTAGGATCATTATGATTATCATCATCATCATTATCATCATCATCATCATTATCATTATCATCATCATTATTATTAACTATTATTTCAAACAATAACACTTTTAAGCATACAAATATTTTTGAGTAAAAATATTCCAAATTTCCTACTTTTTGAACTCGAATCAATTTTAATGGTTGAACAACTCATTAAGAAATCTTTCATTACATGGACTATAAGGATTCATTTTAAAACAAACAGAAAGATAAAATAAAAAAACCAAAAAAAAACCAAAAAAAAAAAAAACCAAAAAAAAAAAAAAATAAAAGAAAATACAAAAATGAAAATGAAAATGTATTTAATTAAAATTTGAATAATTTTGTGCAGTAAAAAAATAATCTTATGTACGATGTGATTATGTCAAATTTATATACATGATTACACAAATATCAAATTAGTTATGCAAGTTAACGATTTGAATGCATAATTTTATGTATTTATAAAATTTATATGAAACAAAAAACAACAAAATAAATATATAAAATAATATAAAAAAAAAAAAAAAAATCAAACAAAACAAAGCAAAACATATGCCATGGATGAAATGAAAATGTAAATTTTGTTCATTGTAATTATAATGTTACATGTAAATGAAATATTTTCCAATGAATTTATTTATTTATTTATTTATATGCATATATAACTTTTAACATGTTAATCATTATAAAAGAATAATAAAAATGATGAAAAGGGTTGAAATATTCAAGATTCAAGTCATTTCATTGTTTATGGATGTGGCACCACAAGCATCAATAACAATATTACAATTGTAAAAAAAAAAAAAAAAAAAAAAAAAAAGAGGCCTGCTCTTACATAATCTGACTATAACCCGCAGCAGATAATTAATTGATCTATATTCACAAAAAAAATTTCTTAATTATTATGCCCATAAAATTCAATAATGTGGATATAGACGACCAAAGATGATCACAGAGGGCCATACATGATTATAAATGGCCTCTAGATGGTTATACAAGGCCTGTAGATGGTCACAAATGGCCATGGAAAGGTCATGAAAGGCCATAGAAGGCGTTTGATGGTCATACTTATTCAAAATTTAAGGTTATAAATGGCCTTAGATTTAGGTTAGATGGTCATAGAGGGCCCTAGTTGAATTTAAATGGTTACAAAGGACCTTAGATCTTTATAGATTACCATAGATAGCCATAGGCGATACTAATCGATTAAAGACGGCCATTGATCTCCATAGTTAGCCATAAATGGCCATAGAGTCCTAACATTTATCTTGTGTACTGTACAACTAAGGTTATTGCTTTTTTTTAATTATTTTGTAACCAACACCTAATCGATCAATTATTTTTCATTTATAACAATCGTTACAGAATTATTTACTGATATGAATCAAACAATCCAAGATGCATATTTTTTTTATAGAGATTTTCATGGAATTTCTTAGATGGGCATATTTAACAACAAAAATCGAGGCCCGTCAAAATTTTTACCATTAAGCCCATTAAAATTTAATTTTTGTATCAAATGCCATCAGTAAGTCATATAAGAAATATTTTCATTTGTTTTTTGAATTTATACAAAAATTTTCTTAATTTTTTTTTTCTTTTTTCCAACTTTCATAAGTTGTTGTTAATTTTCAAAATTTGTTTAATCACTTGATTTTATGGATGTAGGAGTCATTTAAAAAACGACTTTAATCGTTTAGAAAGTTTTTACTTCTAATCCAAGTTTTTTTTGGTTTTTTCTTTATTTTTTTTTTTTTTTACCATTTATTTTCCCTCCTTTGCTTTCGCTGTAACAAATAACAAATAACAAATAATGATGCTAATGATGATTTGAACTTTGATCTAAGGAAATATGACACCATTTGAAATTTTATTCGGCATAATTACTTTATAAAATTTATGCAAAATAATTTTTTAGAGCAATACTCATCAACTTTAGGGTGTCTCATAGTGCATTAAATATAACAAATTTCCAAGAACAATGAAAAAAGAAAAAAAAAAAAAAAAAAAAAAAAAAGAAAAATTAAAAAAGCAAAAACAACCAGAAATTAAACCTCAAATAAATATAAAATGAAAATTTCAAAAAACAACAAGAATAAGAAAAAGCAAAAAAAAAAGAAAAAAAGAAAAAGAAAAAAAGAAGCATAAGAAGCATAAGAAGAGACAAAAATTATGCATATTAATTACCTGCTAAACAGTAGCCGCAAGCTGATTCACCATCTGGATGCTTTTCACGCATATGAATCTCCAATGTTTCTTGATATTTATAATGCCAATTACATTGTGGGCATTTCAATGTTTTACAGGAATTACGTGTTGACATTGGTGCATTGCTGCTTAAGCGAGCTGAATTTAAAATCATTTCGCATCTACGAAAATTAACAAAAAAAAAAAAAAACAAAAAACAAAAACAAAAAGCAAAAACAAAAAGCAAAAACAAAGACAAGACAAAAAAGAAAAAAAGAAAAGAAAAGAAAAGAAAAGAAAAAGTAGAACATAAAACATTTATTAGTTGCATGAATTTCATAAAAAAAAATTTTTTTTTAATTATTTATTTATTTTATGCATTATTATTAATAATTAATTAATATAGAATGTTTTATTAATAAAGAGAGAGATAGAGAGAGAGAGAGACAGAGAGAGAGATAGATCATATAAATTTCATAAAGTCTGCATACATAAATTAAACGATTACATTTTGTTCTTAATTATGTGACTTTGATTAATAAACTTTATACATACATATTCACCACTACACACACACACACATACATACACCGTGTTATATTAAGAAAGTGTTATTTATCCATAACACAAAATAATAAAAATCAGAATTCATTTAGCGGCTCTATTTGGCCTCTCTCTTCGTATTTTCTCTACTTATCCTTCTTTTGCTTCCTTTGCTCCTTTGCTCCTTTGCTCCCTTGTTCCTTTATTCCTTTGTTCCTTCTACGAACATTTATTTCCAATATTTTCTTCCTCTTCTTCATATTTCGCTTTTGCCTTTGTCTTTTTTTTTTTTGTCTTTCTTTTTTTTTTTTTCTTTTTTTTTTTCTTTTGTCATTGTACGTGTGTATTTGGTATTTGATTCTTAGACTAATGAACTCATACAATTAAATCCCTTGAGGCTTTATATTTTACGTGCGTATACGTACGCTACATACGGTACAAACGTTTCATTAGGTTAATAATAAATTTATTAAAATGAAACGTGAAAATTACGTTCATTTCCTTTTCGGTTTTTATTTTTTTTTTTTTTTTTTTTTTTGGTTTTTTTTTTGGTTTTTTTTCTTTTAGGTGCATGTGATTTAGACGAGCATAAATAAAAATAAATAAATAAATAAATAAATGAATAAATAAATACAAAATAATAATTAACAAAATAAATCAAATTAATTGTTTTGTTCTTTCATCCCGTTAATTATGCTTTCTCTTCTTGTGCTTTTGGCTTTTGGCTTTTGGCTTTTGCCTTTTTTTTTTTTTTTGTTTTTTCTTTTTAGTCGGTGGAAATTGAAATGACTTTGGGCATGAGATTTTGGGCATAAGGATTTTAATGAGGGCTAAGGTGAAAAGTAAAGTTCCCTGATTATCATTAATTTTAGAGAAAACGTCCGTTAGAAAAAACTTTCAATACAAAGAATTTTATTCGTTTACTTTAAATATCGATAATGAATTAAAATTAATCTTTCTAAATTTTCTTTTTAACAAATTTGAATTTGTCCAGCGTTAATATTAATAATGTTTATTTAAATATAATTCGGACTATTCCGTACATTTTTGTGCAATCATTTGCTGATTCCAAACGTATTCAACTTTTTATGTATCGTAGAATCGTTATCGTGAAATATTAGCACCATATTTTGCAAAACTATTTTGTCCATTTGCCCATTGGTTTGTCCATCCATCCATTTACCTTTCTGTTCTCATTCGCTTATTTTATGTTCATCCATTCTCCATTCGATCCATTTCCCATTCATTTCATCATTTCATCCATTCATCCATCCATCCGTCTCTTTCATCCGCAATCCATCGTCATCCATTCGTCATCCATTCGTCCATCCTCATCCTCCATCCATGCCCATCATCGTCTCCATCCTCCATCCATTCCATCCATCCTCCATCTCCGCCATCATCCGCATCCATCCATCCGTCCTATCCTAATCGCACCATCCATCCATCATCATCCATCCACTCCATCCATCCGCCCATCCATCCGTCCATCCATCCGTCTATCCATCCGTCCATCCATCGTCCATCCGTCCATCCATTCCATCCATCGCCCATCCATCCGTCCATCCATCCGTCCATCCAATCCATCCATCCATCTCATCCATATTAACCATCCGCCCATTCATCCGTCCATCCATCCGTCTATCCATCCGTCCATCCATCCGTCCATCCGTCCATCCATCCATCTAACCATCTGCCCATCCATCCGTCCATCCATCCGTCTATCATCCGTCCTCATCCATCCATCTTTAACCATCTGTCCATCCATCCGTCCATCCATTCGTCTATTCATCCATCCGTCTTCATCTATCATCCATCCATCCGTCATCCATCCGCCATCCATCCGTCCATCCATCCTCTATCCATCGTCCATCCAACCATCAACCATCTGTCCATCCATCCGTCCATCCATCGTCTATCACCATCCGTCTAATCATCTCCATCCATCCATCCATCCTCATCATCCATCCGTCACCATCCATCCATCCATCCATCCACCCATTCAACCGTTCATCCATCCATCTAACCATCCGTCCATCCATCCGTCCATCCATTCGTCTAATCAATCGTCCATTTATGATATTTTTTTCTTATACTTTTTAAAAAGCCATATAGATATATCGATGAATTTAATCTAGAATTATATTTGGTTGGTTAGACAACTTAAATGAATAAGAATCTGAATCTGAATCTGTGAATGTGAATGTGAATGTGAATATAAATTAGATAGAATGTAATATATGTATAATTCATATGAAATTATTACCGTGGACAATCAACGCCAATGGGACGGCCATTAATATGCTCGGAACATGCACCGATAGTAAAACTGGCTTGGCTAGATGTTGAATTTAGGGTGTTGCATGAATTAACGAATACATTTGCTAAATTATTGGCATTAATATGCGTTGGATGTGCGGGTGTTGATAATGTTGGTGATGTTAAAGATGTATTTGCAATATGTAATCCACTTAAATCTGTTACAGTTGGTATCGATGCCATTGTAGCAGCCGGTGAACGCATTTGATTTAAATGTGAGGATGATAATGATGATGATGATGATGATAATGATAATGATAATGATAATGATGGTATTGATGTTGACGCTGATGCTGATGCTGATGCTGATGCTGATGCTGATGTTGATGTTGATGTTGATGCTGATGTTGACGATGATGACTTAAATTGCTGAGGTACTTCGAGTATTTCATATTTTTCATATTTTTCACATTCTAATCCTTTATAATCCATATGTTCGGTACATGAAGTTGTTGCTAAAGATCCATGTGATGATGCAATTGCACTTCTAGATGCTTTAATTGCTGCATTACTTGTATGAATATTTAAATGATGAGATAATAATAATGATTTATCCTGTTGCTGTTGCTGTTGCTGTTGCTGTTGTTGTTGCTGTTGCTGCTGCTGATATTGCTGTTGATTTTCAACAGCTTGCTGTAATAATTCACTGATTAATTTAACACCACTACAATTTGTTGATTGAGCATGTAAAGCGTTAAGAGGTTGAGCTAAAGTCATTTTTGATACGTTGCTTGGTAATGTTTGGCAAATATTTGCGCCAGTCATTGTTGCACCACCATAAATATTTGCTGGATTTAATTGATGAGACCAAGTTGTTGTAACAACATCATTATTTGTATCGCTTAAAGGGCTATTCATCATATGACAATTACTATCAATTTTTTTATCTGTCAAATGTTTATCATCATTTAATTCGAACGGATGAATTTTTAATTGTTTGTGCAATATATCGTCCATGGATGGTGCAATGGAAGAATTTGGTGATTTTAGATTTATTGGCTTACAAGGACTATGTTGGGCATAATTTATTAGACAGGTGGTATCATCAACAATATCATTTGTTTTATGAAGTTTTGTTGTTGCGGCCGTACAATTGGAAGTTTCTAAATTAATTTGTATTGTTGCTGTTGGTGTTGTTGATGTTGTTGATGCTATTGGCTTAATTGGCTTTGTTAGTGTTAGTGTTGTTGGTGTTGTTGGTGTTGTTGGTGTTGTTGGTTTTGCTACTATTGTTGATAATTGGAATGATAAATTGTTGCTGTTAGTTGTTGCTGTTTCAATCAAATGTGTTCCAGATAAATCTATTGTTGTTGCTGCTGCTATACCTGCTACCGTTGTTGTTGCTACTGCTGCTGTTACTAATGTTGTTACTAATGTTGTTACTGATGTTGTTACTGATGTTGTTACTGATGTTGTTGCTGTTGTTGTTTCTGTTGTTGTTGCTGTTACAACTCCACCTTTTCCAGATGAAAACATAGCTGTTTGTTCTAATGTTAAGGAACTTCGTGCATTTAATGTTGCTGCTTTTATTGTTGCTGTTAACGATTCATCATCCAATATATTGGAATCGTTATATAAATATTTATAAGATGCTTGTTCATCTGTTAATACTTTAGTTAACTTATCATTAAAATTTTGGCTTACGAGAATGGAACATGAATTTGGTGGCGTTATGGAAGAATCGAATATAATATCAGAAGTTTTCTTTGTTTGTTGTTTAGATAACTCCTCAAAATTCAATATCGAATTCTTTTTATTATAATTGTGAGCTTGTTGCTTATATTGTGTTGTTACTAACGATGTTGCTGTTAATGATAATGATGATGTTGATGATGATGATGATGATTGTAATGTTGATAGGGTGGATAATGGTAGTGGCGACAGCGGCGACGGTGGTGCCGGCGGCGGGGGAGGCGGAAGCGGAAGCGGAAGCGGAAGCGGCGACGTTGATGACGGTGGTTGCAATTGTAATTGTAATTGTGATTGTAATTGTGATTGTGATTGTGATTGTGATGATGTTAGTGATGATGGCGACACAGAATTATCCGAATTAAATGCCGTTTGAAATGTTGACATTTTTTCCTCTCCCATATGCGTTGTATCACGATATTCTTTATTATCTAAACTATTTGTTTTGGTATTATAATCTATAGGTTCCAAAAATGAGATTTGTGGATTCTTATGCATGTTCCTTTGTATTATGGCACTCGAGTATTCACGTTGAAAGAGTAATTTCTTCTCTAAATCTTCTAAATCAATACCATGTTCAATATTAGCATGTAAACTGAACGATTTTGTTATACCAAATGATAATTTACATATGAAACACATTAAAATTGGTTTTTGCATTTCATAAATTGTTTTGGATATTGTTGTTGTTTCCACAGTTTCTTTCGTGTCATTGCGATGCAACACTTTCGCTTCATCAGCGTATATAACGCGAAATGTATGAGTCTTTGGATTTATATTTACCTCTTTATCATGTAATGTTGTAATTGCCGTCGATTTTTTTGTAATATTATCATCAGACTTTTTCAATTTGTGCGAATTTGCTGTTTTCGTTGTTGTTGTTGTTGTTGTTGTTGCATTTTTTCTTGAATTTGTAAAACAAATAGCACCAACTGAAAATTATTCAAATCTTTAACAATTAGTCTATTAGTAATGTTATGTTGTTCATTTATATATAAATAATAAAATGAAATTTTTTTTCGATTTTTCGATTTTCGATTTTTTTTTCTTGATTTTTTTGGTTTTTTTTTTTTTTTTTTTTTTTTGGTATTTAATGTTAACTCAAAATCATCTACATTCAAAGACACTGACAATGATTTTGCCATTTAAACAAATTGTATTTTTATTACGTTCATCAAGTGTATGAAATTTTTAATTTTAGTGAACATAAATTTTAAGATTTATCCTTGGAAAATATATTCAAATTAATAATAATAAGGAAATTTTTTTTTTTATTATTTTTTTATAAAACTACTCACCACTTGTAGAAGAACAAGATAAATTTTTTAGGGCTTCATTTGTTGCATCTAATTTATTATTATTAGAGCTAACATCGATGTTATGCACGATTTCGTTTTTAAAAGGTTCAATATCAGAATTGGACATTGGTGAGCTATCATCAGTATATATTTTCTAAAAAATATTGAAAATAGAAAAACAAGCGAACAATATGAACAAAATGAATTTACCAAATAATTCAGCTTTGAGTCTAATAACAACAAAAATTTTCTAAGAATTTTTTTTGTTCTTTTTTGTATGAATTTCATGGAAAAAAAAACGTTTTGCAATATTATATATAAAATTTGTCTAAATCATATGCATCATTTGCATTTTATAAAAATATAATATTTATGGTGAAAAATTTTGAGAAAAAAAATTCGAAAATTTTTCGCAAAAGAATATTTTTATAAATTTTATACAATTTACGATTTTGATGTTGCCAGAGATAGCAACAAATATTGCGACAATATCACATTTCATTATCATAATTTGATCTGCTAGAAAATGACGGTTAAGCAACGGTTAAGGTGTTTGGGAGTGGAATAATTTAAATTTATCATGTCCATCGATAAATGACGCATATTAAAACACTTAGAAGAAAAGCATCAAATTGTTTATAATAACAATTTTTATATTGTCCATATAGAATTCAAATAATGATAACATAAGCGTTTTGATTTAACGTGACTTAAGAGGTGACACTTTATGAAAATAGTTTATAATTTATTGATTTGGTATTTTTACAGAAAAAATATGTTACAGATCAAGCTATTACATTGCACGTTTCGCATTTCAAGTTAAACGTTGCACGGTTTACGTTCCCAAGGTTAACATTGCACGTTTTATGTACAAAGTTTAACGTTGGACGTTTTACGTTAAAAGTTTAATGTGGCACGTTTTATGTACCAACTTTAACGTTGGACGTTTTACGTTCCCAGTTTAACATTACACGGTTAACGTGACGCGTCTAACGTTATCCGTTTTATGTACCAAGTTTAACGTTGCACGTTTGACGTTGAACGTTTTACGTTCCCAGTTTAACATTACACGTTTAACTTTACGCATCTAACGTTGTCAGTTTTATGTACCAAGTTTAACGTTGCACGTTTGACATTGCACGTTTGACGTTGGACGTTTTACGTTCCAAGTTTAACGTTGGACGCTTTACGTTCCACGTTTAACGTTACACTTTTTACATTCCAAGTTTAACGTTGCACGTTTAATTGTAGTTGTAGTGCATGTTCTTTCAAACGTGTAACGTTTAACGTTTAACGTTATACGATTTCCTTTGCCAATTGAATGAATGCTGAATGAAAACTAAAATACTATTCTAATTAATTTATTAATTTAAATAGTTTACGAATGAAATTTTGAAAAAAAATGTATTTCACATTGTTACAAATAAATAAATCAATAGATGAAGTATTTTATATAAAATATTTTAATCGATCGAATTGAAATGAATGATTTTTTTTTCATACGATCATTACGATTATTTGTTGTTTAATATCAAAATCGATAGCTCTTAGTTAAAGTTTAAAAGTACGATTTTAGAAGAAGAAACTTTGAAGCCACTTAATTGCACGTTTTTTTTCATTTCTTTTTTTTTTTTTTTTGTTTTTTTTCTTTTTTGTCATAACTTTTAGTTATTGTGGTTTGGTTTTTTTTAAATATATGGAATACATTTTGTAAATGTCCATTGTATTTCATAAAGTTTAAATGTAAATTATTATTTTTATTTTTTTAGCTTATTCATTTTATTTGATATTTCGATTTTAGTTTAAATTTACAGAGATTCCTATAATTTTGTATGATAAATTTTACTTTAGAGATTTACATGGGTATACAAGAAAACAAGAGAAAAGTAACGTAAAGAAACGAAACGACAAATGTTAAGAAAAGCAAACGTATTAAAATGAAAAAAGAAAAGTGCAGAACGCATGTGCAAATATCAACATTTATGGATGGAATGATAAATGCCCGGTATATTTAAAAATATATGTAAAAATGTATGTATGTGTTTAGGTATGTGTGTGTGTATGTATGTATGTATGTGTAATATAGAAAAGTTTATGCTACTACTTAGCAGTAGTGAGCGTTCGTTAAGTTTGATTTAGTTAGACAATGGGATTTAAGGTTCGCTTTATTCTAAACAAAAAAAAAAAAAAAAAAAAAAACGAAAAACAAAAAATAAAAAAAGGAAAAATGCAAAAAAGTGAAAAAAAAAATTATGTATGGAAAGAAAAAATAATTCTATTGAATAAAAGAAATATTTTCTGTAGTCATTGTTTTCTTAAACAAAAAAAAAAAAACAAAAAAAAAAAACAATGGAAAGCAAAAGCAAAGGCAAAAATAAAAAAAGCGAAAAGCAACAGCAATATGCTTTCATACATACACATAAAAAAAAATATCGACACAATATCGTTACACTCAAGTGGTGCTACTACGAATTAAAAGAATATTTCATAGGCATCAAAATACAAAACAAATCAAAAGACATTCAATGGAGACTCTCTAGAATAGAATAAAGAATATTGAAGACTTTATCCAAAAAAAAAAAAAAAAAAAAAAAACGAAAAAAAAATGAAACAATAAAAACAAAGAAAGAATTAAGTATTTTTGAAATAAATCTTAAGAAAATTTATATATCTATAGAAATATTTTATTTAAATTGAACCATTGAACCATTGAACCATTGAACCATTGAGCACCCACCAGATTTATTTTCACATATTTATTAATATTTTATTAAATCAAAATTTATACAAAAACTAAATGAAAATGTCTATTAAACTTTAATAAATTTACCAAAATATTTTAAGCAATTTTTTCAATTTTTCTATCAATATTGAAAATCTCTATAAAAACACAAAGAAATAAAAGCAATAAAAAATTATCATAAAACAATGTTTTCAATTTTGTTTGCAATTTTCGCATTTGATAAAATGATTAATTAAAGATTCTTTTTGTTGTTTCTTTTTTTTAAAAGAGCAATCAAACTGAAAATGAAAAATTAAATGTCTGTCTAAATGTAGATTAGATATTAGATTTCATAATAATAATAATAATAATAATAATAATAATAATCCAACAAGCAATTCAACTTTCCATCTTCAATCTAAAATCAATTTCTCGACCATTCAATGGTGGCCTTAAATTAATGAAATTTAACTAAGCTATTAAAATGATCGTTGCAAACGTCTTTCGGCAACATTAAAAGTAAATGAAAATTGAATTGATCCAATATTTAGTTTAATAATTAATTATCTTAAATAGAGAACTACAGGCTGGTTCAAATCGAAATCTATTGCAATCAGCTAAATGTAAAAGGCGCGAAAATTGCCAATAAACGAAGTTACCATAATTTTGCCAAAGTAAAATAAAAATATTCATACGTGTATGTATATTTGTGTATGCATGTATTTGTGTTTCTGCGAAAAGGAGGCTACACAAAAGCTATTGTCATATATTGTGATCGAATCACTGCAAGAAACAGAACAAAGCATTCAAGTTAAAGTCAGAAGGCACCCAAGCAGCGCAGTATTATTAAATCTTAAAACGTTTGAGTTTTTTTTCCTTTTTTCCATCTTACTTCTTTTACATTTATTTATTTATTGTCTTTTCTCTGCTCTCTGCTCTCTGCTCTCTACTCACTACTCTCTGCTCGTTTCTTTTTTTTTTTCTTTTGCTTTGTTTTGCTGTTCTCTTGTGATTTGCTGCCTTTTACTGTAGTTATGCTTAAGTATTATTACTTGAGAGTATGATTACTCTATATAACGGTGTTATTGTTTTGTTATTGTTTTTGTTGTCATTTTTGTTTGCTTGCATGCATATTTTATGGATATAGCTTGACAATTTCAAATGAAATATTTTCATATGATTCACATTATGGAGAAATATTCTATAAATGAAAGTTTTTTGTACAAAATAATTTTTTTGCGCGATGATAATTTCTTTTTTTCTTTAATTTCTTAATTTATAGTATTTATAAAAATAATAGGCGTGGCATATATCATAATTATTTAAACAAATAATTAATTAAACAAAATAATATTTATGCAGTAATTTTATGTAAATAACTGAAAATGATTGCTTTTTATGGGCATTTGTAATGCCATGACATTTACTTTGAACAATGGCCAAAATTTTCATTATAGCCTTGGTATGGTAGGTAGAGAAAGAAGCTTGCAAAAAGAAACAAAAAACAATGAAAACCAAAAAAAAAAAAAAAAAACAAAAATGCATTAATAAGGACAATTTTTGATAAGGCAGAATGTCTTGGGCAAAAAAACATAGCAAATAAATGAAAAATTAATATAAAAAAAAAACAGAAACAAAATAATAATAATAAGAAACACACACACACATACATACACACAGAACGCATTGAACACAGAGAATCCAAAAACAAAGAAACAAAAAACGTAAAGAAGTAAATAAATAACAATAAGAAGAAGATGAAGAAGAATAAGAGAACACGAAGAATAAGAATAAGACTAAGCCTAAGAATAAATAGAAATTGTATAGAGCGGCTTTATATGCGTTAACCGCTCTTTCGCTACATTTGTATTTGTATTTATATTTGTATTTGTATAATAAAATAGAATTTTATGTAATTTCATGTATTTGGTATGGACACTTTCAAATAACACTATTGTTTATTATAGCATGAATGTCACAGAATGAACTTTTGCAACCAAGAGGATAATATCAACAAATAATATTCATCACTGTTTGTTCACTTCTTTTTGGTTCATTGTTCTTAATTTCATTTTTCTGATTTTTTACTTATTTCATGTGTCTCCATGCTACCATTTTCACATTTCCCCTCTCATGGTACCCTTTTACTGCTGCCTTTTATTGTTTTTGTATTTATACTACACAAACAACAATTGGCCCATCGGATATTATAAGTTTATGCAGATGTTTGTAACAATCCACTAGAATTTCATATAAAAAAATTTTTTTTTTTATTAAACCGATTCATTCAATATCCCTTTTCTGAATCGTTTTAAGCCTGTCTGTCTATATGTCTGTCTGTCTGTCTATGTGTAGGTCTGTAGATCTGTAGGTCTCTCATTAAGCCATGGGAAGCCAATTTTTGTAATAAAATATAAGAAATTTCCTATGTGAATGGATTTTGATCTTAAAACGTGAGACCCTTTTAAAATTGATTAAAATGATAGTCTCTCCACTCTCGATTACGCCTTGATGGCAAAAATATAACAATTTTGAATAAATGTACTTGGACATAAAAAAATATGCGTATCGAATCGGAACCAATTTGATACATTTCTTTATATATATATATTTTTTTTTCGGAGCTGCATCCATAAAGTGAACATTTCAAATCATTTTTTTTTGACAACTAAGTCATTTATTTGAAACGTAAAGTAAAATTAATGGGGATGAGTATTGAAAGTTCGTCTAGGAACAAGATTTAAATAAAAGCTAAAATATCAAATCTTCAAATTTCTATGGATTGTTCAAGTTATGTACAAGTTATATAATAAATTCAATATACCATTAGAAAATGTTGAAAATCATTAATAAACATTTAAATAGAGGAAATTTTTTATATCGCCCGTATAAATAAAATCATCATAAACGATCTCGTGAAATACAATAAGCAACAAAGATGATGTTCATAGTGATAATGATAATGATGATACTGATAATGATAATGATGATACTGATAATGATAATGATAATGATAATGATAATGATATGATGAATGATGATGATTATTATTATTAAACATTTAAATTTTTATAGTACAATTGTTAATTAAATAAAAGTTTCAATTACAACACAAAGTTATGTGAACAGATTTCTTTTTTTCGTTTGTGTTTTTTCGTGTTTTTTTTTTTTTTGTTTAATTTTCATGTCTGCTTTGTTGTTATTGCATTTCTACAACAAGACATGTTCTATTTTTCCCATTTATTCAGTTCATGTCATTTCATGTTATTTCATTTAAATTAATTAATGAACAATTCTTAAATGAACGATTAAAGTGCTCAACTAATAAAGACAGAGAAGAGAAAGAGAGAGAGAAAGGGAGAGAGATAGATAAAGAAAGAATGAAACGCAAGGCGATATAATAATAAAAATTTTTTTTGTGCCATGAAAAGAAATAAAGTGATGCGTACAAGCAAAATGATCAGAAATAAAATCATAATAAAAATTGAATTATACTACTTTTTATATCCCGGAATTTGCAACAACTGCATGCAGCATGTTACAATTACAAAAATGAGGCATGATATAAATTATATATCCATCTCTTATCCATGCCTATCCCATTAAATTGTCTAATAACTGCCCGTTTCTTTCTGACTGCTTCTATTTTTGTAACTAAAAATTTTGCTGAGCAACTGACAAAGACAAAGGACTAAGAATAAAGGATCCAATTTAAACGATATTGATAATTTTTGATGGTCAGCTTTTTCAGAAAAGTAAAAAATAAAAAATTAATTAAATTAATAATAATTAAATAATTAATTTAATTAATGATAATTATTAATAATTAATAATAATTTAATTTAATAATAACTGACTCAATTAATAATAATTAATTTAATTTAATAATAATTAATTTAATTTAACTTAATAATAATTAATTAAATTTAATAATAATTAATTTAATTAATTAATAATTAACTCAAATAATAATAATTAATTTAATTTAATTTAATAATTACTTTAATAGTAATTAATTTAATTTAATAATAATTAATTTAATTTAATAATAAAAACTCAATTAAAAATAATTAACTTAATTTAATAATAATTAACTCAATTAATTATAATTAACTTATTTAAATAATAATTAACTTAATTTAATAATAATTAATTTAATTTAATAATAATAAACTCAATTAACAATAATTAACTCAGTTAATTATAATTAACTTATTTTAATAATAATTAATTTAATTTAATAATAAATAATTTAATTTAATAATAATTAATTAAATTTAACAATAATTAGTTTAATTAATTAATAGTTAACTCAATTAATAATAATTAATTTAATTTAATTTGATAATTACTTTATTAGCAATTAATAATTAAATTAATTATAATTAACTTAACAATTAATTATAATTAACTTATTTAAATAATAATTAATTTAATTAAATAATAATTAATTTTAATTTAACAGTAATTAACTTACATAATCTTGCTTACATTTAAAAAGGATAAAAGTAGAAAAAAAAAACATTAGTGAAAATTACTGCTCAATCTTACAAGCAGAGATTCGAATTCAAAGAATTATACTTAAAAGTAGTTTTGAAGTTGTACTTAATTTGTAATTAAAATCTCCAACTGAATTTCTCATCACAACAAAATGAAATTCAAAAAAACTATTAGCAATAATGCTGCTTGTAAAAATATGTTGTTGCTCATTTATCTAATAATTTTTATTGTAATATAAATGACAATATAATTTGAATAAATTTCGATTAAGCAATAAAATGATTTAATTTATTATGGGGATTGATTTAAAATCGTAAAACGATATTTGCTTCACAGCAAAAATTTATTCAAAAATTTAACAAAATTACGCCCTCTAAAATTGCTACATGAATTTCTTAAGCCATTAAATTTAATAATATCACTCAAAAAAGATTATGAGAAATGAAGATCGATCCATGTCTATTTAGAAGTTTACTCTTACTTTTTAAAGTATTTTGATATTACGCCCATTTAATAAAAATTAAAATTTTAAACAATTTAAAATCATTAAAAATCGTTTAAAATCGGTTATTTTTTTTTTTGTTTTGGTTTTTCTTTTTATATTTAAGCAATTTTACAAAATGTCAATATTTGATTTATGTATAATTGAAATATAATTTTATTATTACAATATTTATTATTATTTAATTATTCTTATTATTTTTTATTAATATAATTCAAAACTATAATTTTACATTATTAATCGGTTAAATTAATCGTTTAGATTTTTTTTTCTCTTTGTTTTTTTTTTTTTATTTTTTTTGTGCCATTTACTTTTGCACTTTACACTTATTTGTATGTGTATATGTATGTGAAAATATAATTTTTACGCATATTTAAGTGTACGCGTTTATCATAAACTTTATTATTAATTACACTTTAATTGTATTACAAACGATTTATTTAATTTGAAAATTATTTAATTATACCGAAATTATACTACAAAATAATTACAAAATAATTACATGCATGTTACATTATTTATATGATTGTACACATTTATACAGTTACGTATAAACGTAACGTAACATTCGTTTGCTTTGTTTGGCTTTGCTTTGTTTTTTCTTTTATTTTCTTTTGGCGGTATACTCATTTTGTTATTATGTTTGTAACATTCAAAATGTAGCATCATGAATTTTATAAAATGTATAAATCAAATGTATAGATCAGCATTAAATACTGAATTTTCCGTATTATCCGTGTTGTCTGTGTGTCCGTCTATATGTGTGTGTTAAACATTCTTCTGGTTGCCAAATAAGAGGTAAGGCCTTCAAATTTGAAAAAAATTCATTTAAATTGGTTGATATAGAAAATCATCAAAATTGCTTAAAAGACACGCCCACAATGCAATTGAGAACAACTTAAAATTTTTTTATGCAAAATTTTATAATATTTTGCTCACTATTTGCAAACTGCAAGAGATGGCAAGCTCATATTTTATATAAAATGGAAGGATATAAAATGGAAGGCCATTGATCTATAATTTTTATTCAAAATTCTTGCAAATCGTCGAAACTTATGTAAAGTTTTACGATACAACTTTTTTTATGTATGCATTTGCTATCGATTACCTAAAAGCTGAAAAAGTCTCTGCATTGTAATTTAATAAAATATTTAATGGATGGCGCATATCCCAAGATTGTTTGATGGAATCCAAATCAATTTTAATATAATTTTCTTTCTAATTTAAATTATTACACAAATATAGGTATAGAAAAATCCTCTAAGAGGTACGTAGTATTTTTTGATCAATAACAAGCTTCTTTTGCTACTTTTTTTTCCACTTACAAAATATACGTAAAAAATGTACTTTCCATTTTCCTTTATATTTAGAGATAGAAGAGAGAGAGAGAGAGAGAGAGAGAAGAGAGAGAGAGAAGAGATAGAGAGAGATAGAAAGAGATGGAGATTAAAAGTTGAAATGGCACTAACTAAATTAAAGGAAAATTTTATTAAAAAGTTTTTAAAATGCAGTTAAACGTTTAATTCCCCTTAGAAATTTTTTATTCAAGCCCCTTTTTCCAGGCAACAAATATAACAAATTCGATCAAGTTCGGATTGTTTTTTTTTAATGTAATATTATTTCTTTCGAATCATTCTTCTTTATTAGTAATTTCATTCAATTTGATATGTTCATAATAATCGTATTCCATGGAATTTCGCAAAATTTTTTTATATAAAAATTTAGCCCTAGCATTTAGAATTAGAGAAGGTTAGACTGAAGTTATTAGAACACTTAGCAAAAATATGCTTTAAAAAAATTTCATATTATTCAATAGAATAATATTTTGTAAAATGATCGAAATGTCACGCGTAATGATCGCTTTGATCGAAATGATGCGGCCATAATTTTGATAAAGTATTCAGAGTAATGTAGTTTTTGTTTATCTTTATTTTACATGATATTACAAATTTTTTGAGAAAAATTGATCATTTGAGATATATCGATTAATTCAGTAGTAAATTCTGTTTCAATTTAAATCTATTTAAACGTCCATTCATTTAGCTATCTGCCAGTTTCTTGATTGCCCTTGAAAAGACTACAATTTTGAAAAGAAATTTCCAATATTTAATTAAACTCAAGAATAATTAAAGGCAAGAATGGTTAATTTTTTTTTGGATTTGTACGAGATACGATCAATTAAAAAAGTAAGAAAAGAAAAAAATTATGGTTCATCTAGATTGATTCATTTTTTCCAATAGTATCAATAATTTTTGGCTTTTGCTTAAGTTGCATATTTTTTTTTTTGCATATTTTTTTTGACTGTTTTCTCGATCACAATAAATAAATGAATGTAAAATATTTAAAAGTCATGCAAACGTCGATGCCAAACGAAATAATATTCAAAATTATCAATGTAGACATTTTTCGATTAATGTAATTTATCGAATAAGTATATCAATTTATGTTTAACTAATACAAGCATACATACACATATACATACATAGCGTCTGACAATGCAGACGCTTTTCATCATTAATCAGAAATGAGTTTTTCTTCTCCTTCCTTCTTTTTTTTGTTTTATTTTGTTGCATAATTATTAGAGAAATAAGAAAAATAAGCAAACAAAAAAAAAAACAATAAACACGCGCGATTTGCCACTTGCCTTTTGCTTCCTTTTTTTATCTATAACTTTAACTTAAATGCAATTGATTAATGCCAAAAGAAAAGTAAAAAAATCAAAAAAAAAAACAATCATCAAACAACAATTTTTTTTATGGTTTTTGTTTTTGTTTTTATTTTTTTAAATTTTTTCTTAAGTTCAGATAAACTTTCAAAAAAAAATTTCTTTTTTTTTTGTGTTTTTTTTTGTTATTTTTCGTTTGATTGTTTTGATTTTAATGCTTGTATTTTTTTTTTCTTTTGGTTTTATTGTGACCACTTTTGACATATCCTCTATTCATTTATTTGGCGTATATTTGTGTGCTTACATTTGTATGAACACTCCATGTAATCAACCAATAAAGAAAGAAATAAAGGTAAAAGAAATAAAAAAAGAAAAAGAAAACAGAACAAAAGTATAAAAAGAATAAGTGAAATAAAAAGAAAAATCACAGAAATCCAAAATAATGTAGAAATACGTAAAGAAATCAATGGATGCATATATGTGGGCTTATATATAATCTATAATATATATATATATATATATATATATATGCAATTTAAGCAAGTAACAGTCAAGAGACAATCTTGCAATCAGAATGCGCGCTCATCATTCTACGAATTATTAAGCGAAGCTAAAATGCAAATCAGACTTTATATGTAGTTTAATTTTTTATATTTATAACGAATATTATATAGGACTATACATTATACATATATGCACACACATACACATATACATATACATATATATATACGTATACAAATATATCTCATAATTTATACTCGCACATTTGACGATATCTATTTCAATTAAATGAAATTCACAAAAACAATAACAACAACAAGAACAACAAGAACAAGAAAAAAGGTAATAATAACAAAATAAATGCCAATAATATTGTATACATATTGTATTCGTATCATATGAATGAAAAAAATAAAGTATGCGTTGTAAATATCCTAAGCAAAATTAAATTGAAATTGAAATGAAACAACGAACAGCAAAAAAAAACAAAACAAAACAAAACAAAACAAAACGATGCAAAACAAAACCGAACCGCACCGAACAAAACAAAACCGAGCAAAAGCAAACAAAACAAAACAAAACAGAACAGAACAGAGCAAAGTAAAAGCAACAACAAAAGTAGAATACAAGAAAAGCAGAAGAAGAAGAAAAAGAAGAAGAAGACCACGACGACGAAGAGCAAAAAGCAGAAGAAGAAGAAGAAGAAGAAGACAATATTAACAATGAAGACTAAGAAATCGAATGTGAAAAAAAAACGCTTACTAAAAAGCTACTCTTCTGATCTGAGCTATTCTCTTCTTCTTTTTTGCTTTTTGTTTTGTTTTTTTTTTGCCACTTTTCTTTTAAAGCTCAAAGTTTTCTTTTTTCTTAATTTTTTTTTTTCGTTTTTTTCTGTACTGTAACGACGATTTTGTTTAGACTATAAATAAAAATATTTCATGCGTCAATCTTTATATGTATGTATGTATGTATGGATGGATGTATGTATGAAAATGTACACCTTTAAAGGTTTGTACCTTAAGCAGCGCAACACAAACAATACAATCGGTGCGTTTTTGAAAAGACTTTGTTATTTTTCTTAATTTTTAATTTATTTTGTTTTGTTTCTTCCTTTCTTTCTTCTTTTTCTTGTTGTTATTGTTGTTGTTATTATTATTATTGTGATTGCGATTGTGATTGTTATTATTGTTATTGTTATTGTTGTATGCGTGGTGTGGTATGATGTGCGCGCGCGCATTATTTTATGTTTTTATCTCTGCGCCTTACATTTCTTTTTAATTGTGCGCTGATTTTCTGATTTCTATACTGATTTATGATTTTTTTATTCATATTAATGTCTTCTTTGTTTTTTTTTTTCATTTTTGCTTCAATTTTTCTTCGTCTTCTTTTTGTTCTTCTTGCTCTTCTTTTTCTTCTTCTTCTTCTTATTATTATTATTATTCATTTTTTCATTTCATTTTATCGTTTCTTTTGGATTTTATTTTAATTTTTAATTTTTTTTTCATTTTATATTTTATTTTTTATTTTTTTTGTTTTGTATTCTTTTGATTTAGTTTGCTTTGGTTTGGCTTCTTCTGTTTCGTTTCAATTGCCGTCTACGATATGTTAAAGTTTCTTTTATCGTCCTTCTTATAATAATAGTTCTTATAATACTTGTAATTTATTTTTCGCAAAAAAAAACAACAAAAAAACAACACCAACAACGTGAACAAAAATAATAATAACACCAACAAAAAAACGTAAGAAAGAAAAGAAAAAGGAAACTATTCAGTCAATCGAACATTTGTTAAGCAAATTATATTCGATTCAAGGATATGGGTACACATTTAATGCTATAACTCTAATTGTATACCGATTTGTATATATGTGTGTGTATTTAAATGTACATTTTTCTTTTTCTCCTTCTTTTCTCATTTTTCTTCTTGATCATTTTGCTCTTGTTGTTATTTTTGGTGTTGCTTGTTCCTTTTTTTCGTTTGTTCTTTTTTTTTTTTGTTTTTTTTTTGCTTTTGCATGGAAAGCCGATGGCACGACTGCTTCGGATGGTTGCAATATTGCACATGTTATTGACCCACAATAACGATCAAAATAATTACTCACCTTACACATCTTACTGATCTGCAAATTGCATTACATTGCAGTGCGCTACACAATATTATCTTATATTAACTTATGTTACGTTACAGTTATGTTATGTTACAGTATGTTATGTTATGTTGCGTTATGTTATGTTATGTTATGTTATGTTATGTTACAGTATGTTACGTTATGTTGCGTTATGTTATGTTATGTTATTTTACGTTACGTTATGTTATGTTATGTTATGTTATGTTATGTTATGTTATGTTATGTTTTGTTATGTTATGTAATGTTATGTAATGTTATGTATTGCTACGTTATGTTATGTTATATTACGTTAGATAGATTGTATTGAATTACGATACGATACGTTACATCACGTTATATAACCTTGTGCTAAGGTATTTTAACTTATTTTATGTTATCTTATGTTACATTACATTACGTTACGATACTCTACTCTATTTTATGTTAATGTTAGATGGCATTACGTGATGTTAAATTACGTTAGGTTCTGTTATGTTTCGTCACTTTAATAAATGTTACGTCACATTATGTTCCGTCACAGTGTGTTATATTACGTTATGTTACATCATATTCGGTTATGTTAAATGACGTTACATAAAGTTAAATTAAGTTATGTTACGTTACGTAATGCTATGTTACGTTATGTTATGTTACGTTACGTTACGTTACGTTACGTTATGTTACGTTATGTTATGTTACGTTATGTTATGTTACGTTATGTTATGTTATGTTATGTTACGTTATATTACGTTACGTTACGTTACGTTAAGCTTAGTTAAGTTACGTTACATTAAGTTAAATTACGTTACATTAAATTACGTTATGTTAAATTATGTTATTTATGTTATGTTATGTTACGTTACGTTATGTTACCTTATGTTACTTAACGTCACGTTGCTTCGTAAACCCTATGCCTTTTTATGTTGTATTCGCTTTATATATTAAAAACAATTATTGCCATTCGAGCTAATTTTTAGAAAATCTATATATATGAAAATGAATTTGTTTTGGTTCTCTCTTATCCACCGATTTCAATTATTTATCTCACTCTTGATATAATTTTTGAATTCAAAATTGATATTTACATTATCATTTTCAGATTTTCAGATTTTCAGATTTTCAGATTTTAATCTTATGCAGCATTTAAATGCATACCAAAAAAATGTAACGACAAATCATGAATTCAATAAATGAAATATTTATATTTTTGTTAAGTAGATAAAAGAGATTAGAAAAATATAAAATGCAGAAGAGTTATATAAAATGAAAATTTTCCAGACTTGAATTAAAATAGATTCAGATAGAATATTGTCAATATTTCTTTAGATTATTATAAAATTTTATTAAAAAAAAAATATAAAATGATTATCATCAAATCAGTTTGATTCAACAGTCAGTTCAGATCTAATGTAATGACAATGAAAGGAATTTTTTAATAAAAATTTACGACAATGAGACCACGAAAATGTTCAGTTGTAAATAACGGAAAATTTATGTTTCTATTTATCTAAATTTTCCGATACATTTCCGATACAATTTTAATTAGTCTTTTTATTTTACATGATCAATTTTTAATACTCCATAAGTTGGATATAAGAATTATTAAAAAAAAATTGAAAAAAAATTTAAAAGCCCTGACTTTTAGTTTTGTAGTTCTGTAGTTCTGTAGCTGTTGCATGCAAATATTTAATCATATTAATAATATCAAAATATTTCAATGTTTTACGTGACGGTTCTTAATGGGAAGATTAATTTAATTTGAATACGTCTAGAACGGGTTCCAACGATATTTCTCATGATATAACTGATAGAAAACAAATATAGCAGTTTTTTTTTGCAATTTTTTTTTTTTTTGGTTTTTTGCTTTTTTTTTGGTTTGGTTTTGTTTGGTTTTTTTTTTGTTTTGTTTTTTTTTTTTTTTTTGGATAGCTTAGCATAGCTTAGCATAGCTTGGCATAGCTTGGCATAGCTTGGCATAGCATAACATAATTGCACTTGTCTCTTAAAGGAGACTCTTCAATCAGCTTAATTTTTTTGCAATTATAAAAAGCGAAACAAAATTAGTTTCCTGCCAGACCAATTTATGTGGAGAAATGTTGAAGGGTTAACAATGTATTAACAATATACGAACATCAATCAAAATGTTACTACAAAACTCTTGGGCTGCGGTTAAGAAAATTAGAGTACTATATGGCATGGTCTTCATTGTTATTGTTATTGTTATTGTTATTGTTATTGTTATTGCTATTGCTATTGCTATTGCTATTGTTTTTACTGTTGTAGATTTTGTCTTTCAAAAGACTTAATGGCAATTATTTTTGCTTGTACTCTTACGTTCTGTGCATTTATAAATAATTATTTGAATACATTGAATAAACTGAATGAGAAAAAAAAATGTTATTTCACCCCCACTCCACTCCACTCCTTCTTCTCTGGCTTCACGGGCTTCCCCGGCTTCCCTGGCTAACCTGGCTAACCTGGCTAACCTGGCTAACCTGGCTTCTCAAACCATTCACCCTTTTTTTTTTATGTGTCGTCATACAACCACTAAAATCAGAATTATTAGTCCAATGATTATTAATAGTTGGCCTTTTGTTTTCGCATCTACATTTTCTATCTATATTTTATTATACATATAATAATTACATATATATTTTGTATATATATACATAGAATTTATTTATTTATATAATGAAATAATAAAAAAAAATACATTACATAGAAATTTCGAGTTATTAATGCCTTCAATTAAAGGTCGAAATTTTCGTATTAAAAACAGTCCATGGGAAACACGAATGATCTGATCCGATCTAATCTAATCTAATGTGGTCTAGTATGATCTGGTATGATCTGATCTAATCTAATTTGATGTGGTCTATGTGGTCTGATGTGGTCTGATGTGGTCTGATGTGGTCTGATGTGATATGATCTGGTCTGATCTGGTTTGAACTGATCTAATCTAATCTGATGTGGTCTGATGTGGTCTGATGTGGTCTGATGTGGTATGATGTGGTATGATGTGGTATGATCTGGTCTGATCTAATCTGATATGGTTTGGTCTGGTCTGATCTGGTAAGATCTGATCTAATCTATTCTGATGTGGCCTGATGTGGTATGATCTGGTCTGATCTGGTTTGAACTGATCTAATCTAATCTGATGTGGTCTGATCTGGTCTGATTTGATCTGGTGTGGTATGATCTGGTCTGATCTGATCATAAATCATAAATCATCATGTAACATGGTTAATAAGTCTGCCAAGATCGTCTGTAATTTTATTATTCCTTTCTTTTGTTTTTCACCTTTTTTTTTGTCTTGCTTTTTGCTTTTCTTTTTTGGTTTTTTTCCCTGCTTTTCTTTTTGTTTTTTTTTTTTTGTTTTTCTTTTTTAATTCGAAAACACACGTACACGGTTATATAGAAAAATACATGCTGCACAAATAATAATTATAATAATAACCACTAAACAACAAAAAAAAATGCTGCAACAAAAAGGCAAAAAGCAAAAACAAAGTACAAGCAACAACAAAAACCGCAAAATAATTTTTGTATGTATGTATGTCTGTATGTATGAAATTTTAATACCCTACACCTTTGATAAATAGATAATATATAAAATTTAAGTGCAAAAAAAAAAAAAAAAAAAAAAAAAAAAAACAAAAATGCGAGAGAGATCTAAGAAACATAAAAAATTTCTTATCACAAGTTGGAACGTATTGAAAGTTAACACAAAGGAATTGAACGTTAGACGTTCTGAGGAAGTGATTTGAAAAGAACTTTTATATCTTCTACTATAAATATGATTTAATTATTCGATGGATGAATCTACTCGATTTATAGATTTATACTCATTCAATTTTTTACTGTTAGAATTCAAAATTAATCATTTCTAATTAAAGATGAATCAAAATTTATAGCAGAAGTTTTCTAGAACTTAATCGATTTATATTTCGATTTAATTTTAGAACTTTTCCTCAATTTAATCGGTTTATATTTCGATGCAGTTACGGAGCTCTTGCCAGAACTTAATCGATTCATATTTCAATTTAATTATAGAACTTTTCCAGAATCTAATCGATTTGTATTTTTCTGCTCGTCTTTTCTTTTTTTTTTTTTTTTTTTTTTTTTTTTTTTTTGTTATATTTTCAACTCTTCCGATTATGGAAATATTAGTGCGTTATTTTAATGGTTAGATGGGCCTTACAGTGAAATAATCATGGATGCTACCACAAAATGATCGAAATGATCGAAATGATCGTTAAATAAGACTTTCATCTCCATAGACAAAAAAATGTATATGCGTGAGAAAAAAGCCAACAGCGAAAATAACTTATAATTAGTTAAATTTCACATGAATTCTTTGAATTTAATTGATGAACTAAACTGATGCGCCACAATAATATTAATAAATTGATGAGATAGAAGCATAATTTCAAAAATATTAAAATTATCAAAATTTTATAAATTTCATAAATAAAATAATAAAAGTTTGTGTGATTGTATGTAGTTTGCATTATTTGACCAGAAATGAATGAATGAATTACAAAAATCTGAAATTGATGCTGAAATAATTAAGGTGAGAGATTAAAACATTTTCGATGTATAGATACATGGACGGACATTTCTTGTGACAATACAATATATAATAAAAATAATACAAAAGAAAAAAAAATTTAAATTTAAAAATAAAAGAAAAATTATAAAAAAAAAAATTCAAGAAAGCAGTTAAATTAAATAAATTAAAATTAAAAGTACAAAAAAAATATTGTGAAAGGTTTCTTTTTTTTTTTTTTTGTGCTTTGTTTTATTTTTTATTTTTCATATAAATTTTTTTTATGCTTATTTTGTGTGCAGTTGTTTGTTGGTTGCCCGAAATAAGTTATAATTATATTTTAATTATTTAATTGCATGTTCATTTATGAAACAACGACATTTGATAATAAAAATGAAATGAAATTAATAATAATATAATTAAGATAATAACTTTAATTGCGAATCAGATGTCCGTTCGGCTTTTTTTTTATATATATATATATAGATATTTATTATTATTATTATTTTTTTTTTTTTTTTTTTTTTTTGTTAACATTTAGGGTTTATAACCATGGTGAAAGTGTTTACAAGATTTCTGTTGAAACCATTGAAAATCGAAAATTGTTCGATGAACAAATGTCTCAACTTAAAAATAATGGCCCATTTTTAGTTCCTTTAAGAAATCTTGCATTAACTTCATTCCATTCCAGGCCATTCAATCTTATTCCATTCCGGGCCATTCTATTTCATTGCTTACTTCATTTCATTTCGTTTGGCGTTATTTCTTACCAAAAAAAAAAAAAAAAACAAAAAAAAAAAACAAATTAAAAAATTCTAATAATAAAATAAGTAAATAAAAAAGTCAATCAATTTAAGTTGCGTTGTCCATGCGAGTGTTCATGAATTTACGTACATAAAATTCAAATGATGCCACAAAAACTTCTGATGCTTTTAATTTTTCAAATCGAAAAAAAATGTTTAATATTCTGTTTTTGCTATAAATGAAAAATCATTTCTTTTTCTAATCTTTGTTCGACCTCAAATATAAATTAGCCATAACACCAAATGCAATATTTAACAATAACAATAACAATAACAATAAGAAAAAGAATAAGAATAAGAATAAGAATAAGAATAAGAATAAGAATAAATAAGAATAAGAATAAGAATAAGAATAAGAATAAGAATAAGAATAAGAATAAGAATAAGAATAAGAATAAGAATAAGAATAAGAATAAGAATAAGAATAAGAATAAGAATAAGAATAAGAATAAGAATAAGAATAAGAATAAGAATAAGAATAAGAATAAGAATAAGAAAAAGAATAAGAATAATACAAAAAATTATAAATTATCAGATAATTTGAAAATATTTTTAAGTAAAATTAAAGGAACAATATGTGAAAGATCAAGAAAATATAAATATCGTATGGAATTTTTTTTTCTTTTTTTTTTTTTTTTTTTGTTTTATAATTAATGAAAAGAAGAAAGGAAAAAGAGAAGAAATCATGAATGAATCCGTTTGACTGCAATTAAACAGAAATTATTTTTTTTTTATTTCAACATTGAGGACAATAACAATTATCTCAATAATTATTAATATAAAGGGTCTACAACAACAACAACAACAACAACAACAACAACAACAACAACAACAACATGAATAACAGCAATTATAATCAACCTGATCATTAAAAAAACCAAAAAAAATTTTAAGCCGGCAGCAGTTAGCACAAGAAAAACCAAAATCAAGAAAAGCAAAGAGCAAAAAAATAAAAATAAAAAAAAAGAACAACAACCTTTGAAAGGTGCAAATAAATTTTTCCAAAATTCCAAACCACAAAAAATTTATTTTACTTAAAAAAAAAATTAAATAAAATAAAATAAAATAAAATAAAAAAAACAAAAAATTCCAAATAAATAAAAATCGTAAAATTTATTTAACAAGAAAATAAATTAACGAAACTTTAAAAAATTTTTAATATTTTTTTGTAATTATTTTATATTCATCAGATGAATTGATGATGCCAATACAGACAGACATTTATCCAATTTGACCAATATTTATAACAATATTTGATCTCAAAATTAAATTTATACATTTTTAATTATTTTTAATTGATTTGTGACAAAATTGTGACAAAATTGTGACAAAGTTTGCAACAAAATTTTTAATAAAGTTCTTCATACGTTGCAACAATTTTGTTAAAGTGTTTGCTGAACAAAAAAAATTTTTTTTCTAATTCTTAATTAATTCTCAATTAAATTTACATAATTTACGAAATTTTACACATTATCGAATAATCAGACACAACACTTGACCGCCGGTTAATTATTGAACATTATTTGTGGCCAAAGATGAGCATAAAAGTAATAAAAATTTAAAAAAAAAATTATAATTAAAATTCAAATAAAAATAAAAATAAAAATAAAAATAAATGAAGTAAAAAAAAAATGAAAAAAAATCTTTTCTTATTACAACAAATTATCAATAAATTTGAATTTTCAGGCGACCCATTTTGAAACTGGCACCAGTTGAAATGATGCAAACTAAACAAATCCTGCTAAATTATCGATGTCTATCTGAAATTATGTTGAAAAAACTGTTTACCCTTATTTTTCTTTTATTTTTTTTTCTTGAGGAGAAGGAAGAAAAAATTTAAATAAAAACATTTCAGCTTGGATTTTTTTTTTTGTAACATTTAACTTAACAAATTTTGATTAATCAAAAATCATTAGAATTGATGAATGTAAACTATTTTTTTTTGTTTACAACTTAAAGATTTTAAAATCTGAAATTTTTATTTTTTTTTTTTTTGGAATTCGCAAAGGCATTCAAACAAATCGAAATTGGTAGTAAACATTCCATTTTCTAAATATCGATACGATATTTTATTTTTCATATTTTTTCAGTATTTTTCAGTTAAAAATGTTGTTTTAAGTGTATTGAAATTTTATAGATCATTTGGCAGCTACAACTTTACTTTAAAAATGAAATTCTACATTTGTTTTGTTACAAAAAAATTTTGATATTTAATTGATATAAATGGTTGATTGATAATACATGAAAATTTTATACATGAATGAGAACCTCAATAGGGCCCTTAATTTGAAATTCTCACACATGTTACGCCTGAGGGATTTTATTTTACATATACATAAAAGAGAGATTTCTAAATAGAAATTTATTAAACTTGTAAAAAAGACCAATGAGATACATTTCAATCAAATCAAAACTTTACAACTTTTCGAACTTAACTCTGCTATAAATTACATTTTATAGTTAACTGCCAAGTTTTATATATATAAAAATATTTTGTTCGAATTATTATCTAAATAATGATCTGGACTCTTGATTTTATACATACCCCGATATCATAATATAAAAGTCTAACCCAAGTTATTTTACATCTTCTACATACATTTTTATATAAATTTATGTATACATGTGTGTAAAAATATGTAGGTATAACATCTCTGATCGATTATAATTATTTTTATTTTTTTTTCTCTCTCTTTCTATCTTTGTTTTTCTCATCAACTAAACATATAAATCTTCATAGAAAATCCTAGATGATTCGTTGCAAGAGAATATTAAATAAAAGCATAATGCTCACTAAGCCACAATCGAATGTGTAAAATAAAAATGTACAACTTTACACTTTTTAGCTTTTGCTCTGCTACTCTTTTGCTCTCATTGGCATTTTATTTCATTTTATTTCATTTGATTTCATGTTATATAAATAAAAAAAAAACAAGAAAAGCCAAACGAAACAAACCAAAAAAAAAAAGAATAATCAAATTTATATACAGATAAAAGCGCACTAATTCATTGATGACGCCCCATTTGTAAACAAATGCATACACATTATCAATATAGAATTGCGTACTAAGAGATCTACTTATTACTTATTATTAAATGAGAGCATCAATTCTATATTAGAGATAAAACACAATATAAAAAAAAAGATGCTTAATCCTGATGCTTTTTATTTGGCTTTTTTTTGTTCGCTTTTTTGTTTGATTTGTTTTCGCATCTTCTCTCAATCTCTGCAACAATCTCTCAAAAATATATTCTGCTATGAATTGTTCAATTTATGCCAGCCACATAACTTAACATAGAACAAAAGAGGGCAGCAGCATTTGTAGCTAAAAACAAGTAAAACAGTTATATCCATCTTGTATATATTGATTGCATTTTTCTCTAACACGACACGACGACTCTTTTTTTCTTCGATTTTTCAATTTTTTGTTATTGTTTTTTTTTTTTTTGGTTTTGCTTTTGAATTGTATCATTTAGCGTAGGCGTAAGATATTTTCACTTTTGAACAGACATCATGGAATTCGTAGTTATAGTAAATTTAAAAGCAGACAAACTCACCACAATTTGCCGCTTGCACCTCACAAATATAATAAGAACTTTTTTTGTGTACCAGTTAATTGCAGAGTGCTGTGCAATTGGTCTGCTTCGATATTAAGATTAATTTACTTATAATGCAAATTTTCAAATAATTTTTACAAAATCGCATGCGAGTTCCATAAAGTGTTGCATTTCAAATGAATACTTTCAAAAATTGGATACAACAAGCGGAACTATATAACCATTAATATGGAATAATCATAATAATACCATTACTAAACTATAATAGTTTTTAGGGTCTCTTAAGAAGCCAATTACCATAAGTTTTCTTAGTTAATATAGCTGCGACCATAAATCTACAAAATCTCTGCACTATTTTTTTTTATAATTATGTGATAAATATTATAAGTGATTTTAGAACTCTCGTAAATATATTTTATAAATATTTATACTGTATATTAAAATTATATAAATCTAACGGTCATTTGCAGTTCACAAGTCAAAATTCATAATTCAGCATTTTCCATTCCACATAAAAATATCCCATAAAATTGCAATCACTTAAAGTGTTTTGATGTTGCAAAATTATTGTCTAATGAATATACCAACATATGTTGTATATTTTTATATGAATGTATTGAATAAATTGCATAAAGTGAGTGAATCAAAAGGTAATGTAGAAAGAGAGTAAAAGAGAAAGAGAGAGATCTTGAGCACGAAAAATTAACGCCAGTTAAAAAATGCCCAATAGAAAAAATAAAAAAAATTATGCAAAATATTACTCTCATTGTGGATATTTAAAGTATCTCTCCCTTTCTCTTTATATCTCATCCACTACAACTCTCACAAATTCTCTCACTCACACACTCTCTATTTTCTCATCTCGCATCATAACTTATTTCATTTTCCTACATTTAATGAAATATTTTTCAAGAGAGCCTCAAAAACCATTTAACTAACTCTCAGCATTGACAAATCAATTTCTCTCTATGTCTCGGCTTCTCTTTGTTTCTCTTGGCCTTTGTTGCAGTAACTAACTAATTCGTTATTCTGTGGTCGTATTATAATTGCACTGCTGAGCTTAATAACGAAAAAAAAAATTAAAAAGCCAAAGTTAAATATTACAGTTGGTGGCGACAATCAACTGTACTGTATACACCACACATTATGCATATTTTATATTTGTATATATATAATTAATTTTAAAGTTATTTATTAATGCATAAAATTAGATAACGATTACAATTAAATTTATATGTGTAGCATAAATAAAAAAGGTGAAAATTTCAGAAAATTTTAAAAAGGAATTTATAATTTTTTTTATTTTCATGTGAAGATTGACCTCTTTTAAAAATGAACTTAAGATTTATGTAGAACATCAAAACGATTCTTTTCATATTTATTATTGTAATCTATTAAATAATTACCAGGCATCGAGAATGTATAAAATTATCTTTAAAAATATTTTCAAAATTTGAAATTTCATAAAATTTCTACAATGACTGTAGTCTTTTTCTGTTGTTGTTATTTGTTGTTGTTGCTCGTTGTTGTCATTGCTTTCGTTTGATAAATCGAACAAATCAATTGAGCAATACACCTATTTAAATTCTATATTTGTAATGGGAATGATGCGCTAATTATAATGCAACTAGATTTATATGCGTGAATATGTATATATATATATATATGTGTGTGTGTTGTGTTTGCATGCATATATGTATGGATATGTATGTACTAGCGGTTTTCATTATACACACACACACACGCACGCAATTCGTAGCTATGTATTTCTACTTCTTCCTATTTTTTGTCAAAACTTAATCTCTCTCATTTACATATTCATACACATGCCCATACATAAACATTTTCACTCATTCAGTCTCTCCCTAGCTGGCTGTCTCTCTATCTCTGTATCCCTTTTCCAATATTTTGTCAATCTCTTTATACATCCCAAACTATCTCAGTCTGTCACTCTCACTCTCTTTCACCCTTTTTCTCTTTCTCTATCTGTTATTCTCACTGTATGTGAGAGATCAATGTTTGTTAGGTATCATGATAGTGTAACTGTGATTTGTATCCCTATATATATTTTATACATGTATGTATTCATGTATTTCTAGGCATTAGTACTTATCGCGTCTGTACTGGCACAATGAGACAAAACACATACCTATACATGACCATTAGGTTAGTTAGTTAACCAACCCCTATATATATGCAAATCATAAATTTAAATATACATATGCACACACATACTCATACATACATGTATAAAAAACAAATGTAATTTCAATTGAATTGAATTGAATTGAATTTGAAGTAAAGTGAACTGTATGTTGCAAAGTGAAGTGAAGTGCAGTAATTACTAGGCTTTGTTATTAGTGTTATTGTTGTTTGTTGTTGTTGCTTCCTTTTTTCTTGTTTTGTTTTTCTTTTATTTTGTTCTTTTTCAATAAGAGACAGTGCATTCAAAATATTTATAGAGCTGTTTCCCCATATCTACAAAAATTGCTTCATAATATTTTTATATGCAAAAGAAACTAGTCCGGCATTCTGCAGAAACTATACGCATAATGCACCTTTTTTTTCTGTGTTTCATTACGATAATTTCATGATATTTGTTTCCAAACAAATGATTTTTAACTTTAATTACATTAATGATTCGTTTTTTTTTTAATTAACTAACAAAAAATGTGGAAAGTATTTTGTTTGTAAAAAGAGCAAATATTTGAAAAAATATTTAGTTTAGATAGTTTTATCATAGATGGTCCATTTGTACGTCTCTCTATCTGTCTATGTATCCATCCATTTGTCTATCCGCCCGTCCATCTGTCTATCCATCCGTCCATCCATTTTCTATCTATCTTTCACTTTATCTATCTATCCGTCCGTTTAAATATATTTTTGCCTGTCTGTCCGTCTATCCATCTGTCTGTCTCCCTTTTTATCTATTTGTCCAACTGTTGCAAAAAGAACAATTTGTAAAAAGCAATTTTATTATTAAAATAATTTCATTTAACAAAAAACTGTTTAAATAGATCAAGGAAGGGAACTTGTGTCTCCAAGTACAACAAACAACATGATGATATACAAATTCGATTAAAAATGTGATAATGATAATTAATTTTTTGTAATATTTGACAATCATGGTCATCATTTTAACAGTATTTTTCGACAAAAATTGAGAAAGTTATAAAAATCCACCAGATTTATTCAACACGTCCAACATTCTACTGTAATATTTTGATATTATTGTTATTGTTGTTGTTATTGTTATTTTATTTAAAAGAAAGTAAAAAATCAACAATAAAAAATCGAGAAGAAAAGCATCAACAAAATGCTTTACAAGTCAAAAATATAAGAAAATTATAATTTAGGCATGAATTAGAAATTGATGAAGGGCGACGGTAATGGATAATATTTCTAAGGTAAAATAACTATCTAAATTTATGAATTAAATTATACTGATAAATTGATCCAAAACAACAACAATACTCTAAATAATGGGCAAAACAAACAAATGAACAAATTTAACGATTCTAAACATTTTCAATATGAATTATTTTGATGCCGATTTAATAAAAATTTGCATTAAAAAATTAATCTTATAAGACTTTATCATGATTTGTAGTTTAATAAGAAAATTATAAAGATGTAATAAAAAAAAACATATAAAGTTCGATTTTCAAGTTCTTTAGTATTTCCTGCCATATTTTATTTATTAAAAATAAAAATTATCAAGCGAAATTTTTTATACAGCATCCAAAAGATTCTTTCAAAATAGTTAAAGTTTAAAAATTTTTTTTATTAGATAATTATTAAACATACTTTCAAAATCATTACCTCAACAAGGCCCTTCAATATTTTCTTCGCGATTTTCCTTTTTTAAAGGATTTCAAAAGAAAAATAAGAAGAAATTTCATAAAATCTCATCAAATCATAAAATTCTGAGTGTCATTTTATAAAATATTTTTTTTTGAATGTTGAGTGTATACACACCCACACACCCACACACCCGCACACCCATATATATATATATATATATATATATATATATATATATATGTATGTATATATGCAGATATGTATATATAAATAAATGTGTGAATGCATTACACATATTACGAGAACCCGCCCACAATAAACATTGTCTCATAATGAGGCATTTATATATAAAATAGGAAAAAAAGACGAGGCAAACACATTAAAAACGCATAGAAATTGCTTTTTAAATTACAGCCTGATAGGGCGTACAAATGTATGCGTTCATTTGGAGACGCAAACACAAACACACACACACACACACACAGACAAACATAAACACACATACACACACACACAGACAAACATAAACACACATACACATTCATATGCAATCATATAAACTGCACACTACTAACATAAAATTCTAAATGATTTTTTCAAATATATGTCTAAGTTAAGTCGACATATATTTGAAGTTAAGTTATGTTAAGTTAAGTTAAGTTACGTTAAGTTACGTTAAGTTACGTTAAGTTACGTTAAGTTAAGTTAAGTTACGTTAAGTTAAGTTACGTTAAGTTAAGTTAAGTTACGTTAAGTTAAGTTAAATTAAGTTAAGTTGAGTTAAGTTACGTTAAGTTGAGTTAAGTTACGTTAAGTTAAATTAAGTTAAGTTGAGTTAAGTTACGTTAAATTAAATTAAGTTAACTCAAATTAAGTTAAGTCAAGTTAAGTTAAGTCAAGTTAAGTTAAGTTAAATTATATGTAGAAAAGGGGAAATGAATGACTGAATGAATAAATGGTTGTGCGATTAGATGAAGAAAATCCAGAAGGTAAAGAGGCAAGAAGAAAAAGCGAAAAAGGTAAAAAAAAATGAAAAAAAAAAACAGAAAAAAATGTTTCTTGGCAACAGGTTGGTCGAAAAAGTCGCTATGTAAAGATGTACAGCATCTGTTTCGGTTTCGGTTTTTTGCGCTTTTTTTTTTTTCGTTTTCTTTTCTATTGAGAAACGTTTTTCCGTTTTTCGTTTTTTGTCGAGATCTTTTTTTTTTTTTTTTTGTTTGTTTTTTTGATTTTTTTTTGTTGTTTGCTTATTTTGTTGTTTTTTTGTGGTTTTTGCTTCATTTTGTTGTTGCAAGATTTTGAATTTTGGCTTATTATATCTGCTAACGAAGAGAGCCGTTCTTGATAGTCACGAACGTAAAATTAATATAAAACGAAAGAGAGCTCATACAATAACACCATCATAACCAAACGAAACACAAACAATCAAAACAATAACAATATACAATAACAATAACAATAAATAACAATAACAAATAACAATAACAATAACAATAACAATAACAATAACAATAAAATAACAATAACAATAACAATAACAACATAACAATAACAATAACAATAACAATAACATATAACAATAACAATAACAATAACAATAACAATAACAATAACAATAACAATAACAATAACAATAACAATAACAATAACAATAACAATAACAATAACAATAACAATAACAATAACAATAACAATAACAATAACAATAACAATAATAATGATAATACTAATAACAAAATCAACAATACAACAATCATAGCAATATATAATCGTGCAACACGACGAACGGGCAAAGAGCTTTTGCTGTTCTGTTTTTTTATTTTTTTTCTTTTTCATTTCTTTTTTTTTAACTCGTTCATTTGCTTTATATACATTTATACATATACAGTTATTTTACATTTATACAGTTAGAAATATAAGGCAGCTTCTTCCTTTATATAGAAAAAATTACACATACATAAATTACACATGTATAAATAAATTCTGTTGGTCTGTTATACGGATGCTTTAGTATTTGTAATGAAAATTTATATACAGAAAATATATAAATACAATAATAATAACAAGAACAAGAACAAGAACAGCATAATTGTTACATTAAATCATGAAGTACACGAAGTTATATTTGGTTTTAATATATAACTCCCACTTTATATATTTATATTTATATATATATATATATATATATATATATATATGTATGTATGTATGTATGTATGTATGTATTTATATGTATACGTATGTATGAACGTAAGTATAAAGCGCATAAACCATTAAAATTTATTTTAATTGAATTGTCACTCTTAATAATGATAATGATTATAATAATAATGATAATAGTAATGATAATAATAATAAATAATAATAAATTTACAAGTAGTAATTTCACAATTTTGCACCATTAATTATAAATTATAATTATATCAGGTATTAATTAAATTAAATTAATAAATAAATAAATATAAATATAAACGTAAATATAAATTAAATTTAAATTATAATTTAATTAATTTAATTTAATTTAATTTAACGATTCACCTAATTAATATCTAGTAAATTATAATTAATTACCTTAATTAAATTAATTAATTAACATTAATTAATTTAATATTAAATTAAATTAAGAAAACATTATTAAATAATTAACAATTAGTAATTATAATTATAATTAATTAATAGTAATATATGTATGTATGTATGTATGTATGTATGTATGTATGTATGTATGTATGTATGTATGTATGTATGTATGTATGTATGTATATATATGTGTGTGCATTAATTAATTATTATTATAATAATTAATTATTAATTTTGAAAGAATTATTAAGTAAAAAACCTTTTCATGTGATAAGCAGCCTATTTAATTTATTTATCCATGAATTACTTCCATGAATTAATGCACTGTAATAGAGACCATTCTATCTCTATTAGCGATATTAGCGAGGAATACAAATAGATTCAGATCTAATGAAATCATCGCAAATCAGTTTAATTTCATTTAATTTCATTTCATTTCATTAAAGATGATGTATAAAAAAAAACGCCTTATGCTTAATTTAAAATTTTTTATACACTTCGCACAGAAAATGATGATATATATTTTACAAAAATGTAACATCAGAGTTTCCATAAAATACAAAAATATTTATACATAATCAGTCAAATACGATTCTAAAAGGGTGCAAGCGATGTCCATTCAAGTTAGAAGACATAATAATTAAGCACTTTGTTTTTATTCATTATCATAATTTTTAATTCATATTTTAATATTAGAAGTGGAATGGGTGGGTGTGAAAGATTCAATCTCAGTTAAATGAAAAAAAGAAGTTTCTTTTTTTTCTTTTTTTTTTTTTTTTGGTTTCCTTCTTTAAATAACTACCCGCATTTAATTTTTCATTTCATACATAAATTTTTGTTAATATGTACATTTTATGTAAAGCACGCCTATTTCTAATAATAAATGAATAATATCGTTTAATTTAATTGAATTCGTTTTAATTAAATTTTGAGAATATAATACAATGAATTGTATACACTTATCACAATGACGCATATATAAAATTAATGTACACAATAATGAAATAATAAAATAATAAAGAAATAATAGAAAAACAAATAGAAATAAAAAATAATAAAAAAAAAAATAAGCGGAAAGAAAGAATAAAGAAAATAGAGAAAGAAATCACCAAAAAAAAAATATAAAGTCACAAAAATATGAAATTAAAACAAAAAATACAAAAATAATAAAAAAAAAAATAAAATGAACAATAAAGAAAATTGAGAAAGAAAATCACAAAAAAAAAATCACTTAATTATGCAAATATTAAATCAAAATTTCTATTTATTATTATACGTACATCTAACATGATTTTCAAGATATTAAAATGTTTAACAATAATAGAATTAATTTGAGGCAAAGTATAAATTCGTTTTATACTTATAATTAGCTGATATATTTTTTATGGCAATCTCACTGAATCTATTGCAAATTATTTAATCATGAAATTTCTAGTCTTACTCTACTTTCACATACTTTCACATAAGCTTTTCATTTCAGTAAAATTATAAAAAAATTTCTTTTTATCAAAAATATTGTAATTAAAGGCATTATCTTTATATTCATTTGTTAGAATTATTGAATCGTCTTAGTTTCATAATAACCATAAGTTAAGGGTATACGGATCCATTCGGAATAATTTTTTTCAAAATGTGTTGCTAAATTTATCTACATACATCCGTCCAGTCCATACGTCTGCAAATTATTAAATTCCATTATTAAAACAACTTATGACAAAATATTTTAATAGACTTTGGTATGAGCTTAGTAAACGGCCATGCTGGCCGCTCCAACGCTAACTTTTCATTTAACATTTTGCCCCGCTCATGGAAATTTATTTACTTATTTTACAATTAGATTTTCTTCTTTTTCTTAGATTTATGTCCTATATCCTTCTGACTTATGCCTCATATGGCATTCAGACTTTTATATGAAAATTTGGAATAAAATCAATCACGTCTTTCAAGGCAATATTAATATTAAAGAGATTTAGTCTCATCCAAAAAAAAAAAATTCACTTTGTTCCATTATTAACACAACTTAAGGCTTAAAATATTTTCATAGACTTTGGTAAGGGCTTAATAAACGGTCATGCTGACCGCTCCACCCGCTAACTTTTCATTTAACATTTTGCCACGTTTATGCAAAGTTTTTAATTTAACTTTTCATTTTTATTTGCACTTGCATTTGTACTAACAGCTGATCAGCATCGAATTCTGAATCGACTTAGAAATGCCTCTCCGTCTGTCCATATGTGTGCATGACGGTGTGTCCTACTATTCGTGTATTATTTACATTCTACCGATTGCAGAAGAAGAGCCATCAAGCTCATATTTGGCAGAAACAACGGAAGTTATTGCATACAGGTTGGAACTGAAAATGAACTAGATCGGTTAAACGACACGTCCACAGCGTAATACAAACTGAGAATATCTCAGGCTTTCTTGACAGAATTAGGCATGACGATAGAAAAATTTATGAGTAATAAATTAGATTAAAAAGTTACAGAAAATAACAAAAAGCAAGATCTCTTCAATTTAAACTAATTAGAATTAGATTTTGGGGCATGAGTAACTCAGAAACGATATTCCCCGATATCCCATATTTTTTTTTGTTTGTTTGTTTTTACTTTTTCGATTTTTATTTGTCATTTTCACGATTTTTCTGTTAACCTGTTTTTTTTTTAACCTTTTTTCTTAACTTTTAGAAACTTAACTTTTTTCTTAACTTTTTTCTTAAACTTTCTTTAAGACTAACAATGAACTAAGCAATTTTCTAATTTGTCCGATGTATAAAAAAAATACGTTTTATCAAATTTAGATACGATTGTTGCCACAATAAATTTTCATATGGAATTTTTTTTAACGAAAGCAAAAACATTGTAAATAAATTTCTTAAAAATTTTATTCATATTTCTTAAAATTATAATTAATTATATGAAAATTTTTTAGGTGTTTTTTTTAAAGTTTTAATTATTTTAATTATTATTATTATTATTATAATTATTATAATTGTTACTGTTGTTGTACTTACCCGTCTTTCAGTAACAATAGAATGCAAATATTATCACCAACTAATAAAATTAATTCATTCAAATTGTAAATGTTGTTGTTGCTGCCCCTTTAAATTTTTATAAATTTTTCTTATTACTATAATTTTTATGTTTATTGTATTTGTTGTTTGTTATTATTATTATTATTATTATTATTATTATTATTATTATTATTATTATTATTATTATTATTTAGAATAACAGTACTAATTATTATTATTATTATTGTTGCTATTGTTGTTATTTAGAAAAAAAAAACAAAAAAAGGAAATGTTTTGCCATTCAAAAAAAAAAAAAAAAAAAAAATGAAAGTTTCTTTCAAGTTGACAAAAAAAAAAATTACAATTTTTTTTCTTTTGTAATTTTCTTTGTTTTTATTTGTTTTGTTTTGTGATTTTATTTGGATTTTACTTTATTTGTTTATTTTTTGTTGTTGCATTTATTTTTTACTTTTATTTGCACTTGTTTCACACTTTACACAAATATCATTTTAAAGGAAGCCAATAAAATTGTTGAAAGCACTTTGTGCAAAAGCAAAAATTTTCAAAAATTTATTATCTTAATGACTTAATAATAAGTCATTTTAGGAATTCAATGGCATCAATTTGAATTTATTGTTAAATTTATGAATAGTTCTTTTTCACTCTATCTCCTTCTCATTCACTCACTCATTTACTCTCTAACTCATTCTGCCACTCTGTCTGCCTGTCCTTTTGGCATCCACACCCACATCCAAAATCACACCGACACAACCACACAACCACACAATCACACAACCACAAACACAAGCACAAACGCACACGCACACGCACACTTAATTTTTTTTTTCGAATAAACTTTTTGAGATTTGCAATTCAATATCGATTCTTAAATTTTTTATGTCAATTTCAATAATTTTTATTTTTTCTGTCTTTCCGTTTCATTTGTTGCTGCGCCGCTGCCGCTGCCGCTGCCGCTGCCGCTGTTGCTGTTGTTGTTGTTGTTTTTGTTTTTGTTGTTGCTGCTGCTGTTTTTAAACGTTTTGTTTGTTATTATTTTTATTTTTATTTGTATTTTTACTTTTATTTGGGTTTTGGTTTTTTTTTGGTTTTTGAATTTTTATTTGTTCATTTTTTGTTTGTACTGTAGGAAAAATGTCATGCAACATTTTCGTTTTGTTTTACGTTTTTCTTCTTCTTCTTCTTCTTCTTCTTCTTCTCCTTCTTATTGTTCCTTTTTTATTATTCTTTTTTTTTTAATTTCTATAATAAATTGTTCACTAATATTTTGTAAATATTTAACGCGACATTTTTTTTTCAAAACTAATTAATTAGAATTAATTAATTAGCATGAATTAATTATGATCGTTTTGCAATGATTTTAATTTTCTTTTATAAATTTATAAAATATCGTACCATTTTATTTATTTTTATGTTTTTTTCTTCTACCGCCTTCTTTTTTCTTTTGTTTTATTTTTTATATTTTATTTTAAGTTTTTTGTTTTTTTTTCTTTATAGGAACTTTAGATGTGTTTCATTAATATAACTGCAATGTTTTTCTTTGAAAAGGTATTTAGGTTTTATTTTACTTGCTTTTGTTGCTCTTGTTTGTTTGTTTGTTTGTTTGTTTGTTTTTTTGTTGTTGTTGTTGTTGTTTCAATTGTTGCTGTTGTTGCTACTTTTCGTTTATGCATACACATTTCTCCTTCAACTAATTAAAGATGTTTTCTAAAATTGTTTTGCAAAAAAAAAAAAAAATATTGAAAAAGAGGCAATAAAAAAGCGAGAAAATAAAAAAAACGAGAAAAATTTTTGATAGCATTCAAATTCAAATATATTTATATTTGTTTAGCATTAAAGAAATAAAATAATTTTTAAAATGTTTGTTGTTTTCCATCCCACAAATATATGTCTGCTTATTCTTATCCTAAAAAAAAAAAAATTGAACGAGAGGATTAAAAATTTTTTACTGCCTAATATTAAATTCTAAATAGATTTTGTTTTATATTTGTCTAGCTGTGTGACTGTCTGAGTGTCTTGTCATAAGAAAAAGGAAAATATCGATTACAAGTTTTTTAGAAATATCGCGTAAGTTGATAATAACCTTAAGAATGATTCAAACTGGACACACCCTATACAACACAACTTCAAAAAAATAAAGCCAAATTAACAAAAGAAAATAACAGTATTTCTGCTTCTTATAATCTAAAGCGTTAACTGAGAAGATAATTTCAAAATTTTGCCACGTTCATGCAAAGTTTTGATAACTTAAATTCTCTGTTTACTTATTTTACAATTAGATTTTTTTTTTTTTCTTAGATTTATGTCTTATATTCTTTTGACTTATGCCTCATATGGCATTCAGACTTTTATATGAAAATTTGGAATAAAATCAATCACGTCTTTCAAGGCAATATTAATATTAAAGAGATTTAGTCTCATCCAAAAAAAAAAAAATTCACTTTGTTCCATTATTAACACAACTTAAGGCTTAAAATATTTTCATAGACTTTGGTAAGGGCTTAATAAACGGTCATCCTGACCGCTCCACCCGCTACCTTTTCATTTAACATTTTGCCACGTTTATGCAAAGTTTTGATAACTTAAATTCTCTGTTTGCTTATTCTACAATTAGATTTTCTTCTTTTTCTTAGATTTATGTCCTATATCCTTCTGACTTATGCCTCATATGGCATTCAGACTTTTATATGCAAATTTGGAATAAAATCAATCACGTCCTTCAAGGCAATATCTAATCTAAAAAAAAAACGGAAAATTCACTTTCATATATCAAAATATTTATATATCAAAAATTTTGGTATACGTTAGTTAGTTATTGTTCTTGACTTTAAAGAAGCCTTCAACACCGTAATTTGGCCAGTGGTAACTGACGCCGGGAATTCCGAACAACTGCTTAAGATTATCAAACGCTACCTTAAAGGCAGAACACTTCTCTACGATATCAAAAAAAGTCTTAAAGAATACTCTACGTCAGCAGGAGTCCTGTGGAACTCAATCAGGGCTTCGCTATTTAGGAATTTATATACGACGAAAAACTGCGGCGGCCACTATCGTTAGCGGCGGTTGTTAATTTTGCCGACAATGTAAGTCTTAGAGTAGAGGAAAAGCAAATAAGTCCATGAGGTGAAAAGAGTAACCAAAAGAAAATAAATATATAGCTTCTTCATAAGATAGTTTCCATGCACAGATTACGCTCATTACGAAGGATTTGAGGAACCGGAGCCATTTCAAATAAACAGCTAACATATTCGCTAGAGCCTTATCACTAGACATCCTGGCGGACATAATGGCACGAATCTACGCTGCAAAAGCAAACACTGGAGGTACCAAAGGGCTTATATGAAAGCAGGAGAAAGACATTTCTTTATGGCCAACGATGCGTTACAGCAGGTATACCACGCGAAGGTGAGTGCGGGTTTTATTACGTCGGTGTAGACTTGGGCCTATCTATGAATAGTGCATACCTACAACTGACCGTAACATAACACAACATAACATAACTTAACAAAACATAACTTAACACAACATAACTTAACATAACATAACATTACATAACATAACATAACATAACATAACATAACATAACACAACATAAGAAAACGTAACATAATGTAACATAACTTAACATAACATAATATAACATAACATAACATAACATGACATAACATAACATAGCATGACATAGCATGGCATTGCATAACATAGCATAATATCGGATCATATATATTAAAAATTAAAACACATTATTGCCACTGATCATGATTAACTATTAAATAGAGCAAACGCACATGATATAACTTTGCGTGTATACGGAATAATGAACTTTTATGATATGAAAAATGACAAATTTTCAAAATGAAAATAGAACCAAAAAAAAAAGAAAATTCCACTGATTGAAAAACATTTCCGCAATTAATGTTAGAAAATATTTGCAAAAATTTTTATTTTAACCAAAACTGTCATAAAAACAAATTCACACTTCGAATGCTGCATGGAAGAAAATTGCCTCTATATAATATAAAGAAATTTAAATACTAAGCAAAAGGCATAAGTTCAATCATTTTAAATCATCAACTAACTATTCGCACAGATTTTATAATACGACACCTCATACATTAAAAGAACGAAAAAAGATCTCTCTTATTAAAAAAAAAAAAATAGGAAAAGTTATGTTAATTTTATACGGCATTAAAAGCCGAGTCCCCTTTAATGCATTGAAAATAGAATACTCATAAAAAATTCAAAAAAACGCCTACTTAAATTAAAGTTTAACAAAAAAAATATGAAAAATTAATTTAAAAGAAATTGCAAAAAAAAAATTTTTAAAAGTCTACAGAAATATTTAAAAATTTCTTTAAAAATTACTCCAAACATCAGACAGCAACAAAATTAGTATAAAGGAATAAACCGGTAAATGTTTCAAATTCTTTAGTAACCGTGAAACGATTGCACAATTTCTAAGGTATAGAAAATGTTGAGCTTTTGAATTTTTAAAATTTTAAAAATTTGCGGTTTTCAATTTTTGAGATTTTGATAATTTTGAGATTTTGAGAATAAATGAAATAGATGGACAGACAAGAAGAGTCAGATATGGAAAAATAAGAACTCTGAATAAAAAGGAGAGAAACTATTTAAAAATCATTTGTAAGTTATAAGTTTTTTTCGATTTTTTTCGAGAAAAAGAGCGATTGTTTGAATAAAAATTTTTTGTCTTACCTTACACAGTTCACACATTTTTTTTTTTGTTTTGTTGTCTTGAAGGTTTGTCCCAAAAAAAAAAAAAAAAAAAAGAACACACATAAAACCTTTTTTGCTGTTGTTTTGTTATTTATGAAACATTTATAATTTTACTCTTAGTTTTTTCTTATTTCCTATTTATTTATTTTCTATTTATAATTTTATTGCATAACAATTATTTAGTTAGACAAAATGTATTGAATTGACCGTATTTGTCAATGAGTTCATTATTAACAGAATGATCTGATTCCTTGATGATTCTTCCTTGATGGTATTCTATAATTAAATATAAACGATTCTTTCTTTGGTTGTTGTAACATTTTTCATAAAAGCGTTACATATTAAATTTCTCTTTTAAATATCCCAACAAGCATACACCACGATCCATCATTTGTATTCTTTTATCATATCACCCATATAAATCATTCAATTAAATCATTTCATAATGATTTAAATAAGTTAATTGTATGCAACACAACAACAAAGAAATATTGAGAAAAACTTTCTAACTTTATAATTTCTTCTTATTATTATATAATGAATATATTCGCCATTCTTATTTTTTATATGAAATAACTCAAAAGCATTATTTTCGATACTTTGAATATGATCCATATATTTATAGCTCCTATAAATATGAAAATATCTGCTGAGCCTTCAATATATGATTTCATTAAAAAATGAATGCCTTAGTGTAATGATTTGAAGAAATAACATTAGAATCGCAAAAAAAAATTTTATAATATATAAATACATATTAAGCAATTATGAAGCATAAATCTGTATGCTTTATGTAAGTCGCCAAAATAGAAAATCGTCAAAGTTAGGAGATGAAAAGAAGAACAAAAAAAAAAATCAAAAAGTAAATAAAATTATGAAACTAAAACGACCACGCCTTTTAAATATTATAATAACAAATAGCATCAATGTGAGATAATGAGGATAATGATAATGTTGATAATGATGATAACAATGATGATAACAATGATGATGATGATGATGATGTTTAAGAGAGAGGGAGAACATTCGAGGTTTGGGTTCAGCTAAAATCCGAGAAAAGAAAAATGGCAAAAAAAGAAAATTCTAATTTTCTTAGTTGCTTTCAATCTCTTTCTTTCTTTCATTTTTTTTATACCGCTGTGTATTAAGCAGTTACATATATGCACATATATACATATATATATATTTGTTTTTTTTTTGTTGCTACTGTTACTTATACTCGCATAAAATTTAAGCAGGCTTGCAAGCAGCCAACCATCCAGCCAACCAACCAACAAAAAAGTCTCGCCTATGTTTTTTTTTCTATTTTTTTTTATGTGATACGATTTAATGTGTGTAATGGTTTCTTTTGTTTTGTTTTTTCTTTTTCCTTTTTTCTTTTTTTGTTGAATTTTATTCGATAAAGAAAATAATGCATATTTCCATTTATCTATGAGTTAAAGAGAGGAGCTTTTGGCATTTTTTTTTTTGTTATTTATTTTATTTATTATATGAGTGCATATTGTTATGAATATGAGTAAAAACTGAACAATTTAACATAATGAAATGGTTGACTGAGCAGTGAGAGCGGAGAGAGTGGAATGAAGAAGTAACATAAAAGAATAAAGAATTTATGCATAATGAGAGTTAAATAAATAAAAAAGAAAAGAACAAAAAAAAGCCAATAATTGTTGAGTAAAAGAGATCTGAGCAATATCGTTTAATATCATTCTAATAATTTGCACTCATTTACTCGAAATTTTTAAATGTAATGAAGAAAAAAAAACAACTAAATAAGTAAACAAAGAAGGAAAATCAATTTCATACTCTCAATATTAAGCATATACACGCAATCGCGTAAAAAAAAGGAAAAATAATAGCAACAATAATAATAAGAATATTAATCATAATAATAACAATACACAACGGCAACAGAGAAAATAATCATATTTATATATATATATATATATATGTTTGTTATCCAGTCAACATATATATTCATATATATATATATATATATATATATATATATACATTGTTATTTATGTAAAGTTTATAACTAAAAATGTACGCACGTACATTTTTGCATTCAAACAAACAAAGAAACAAATAATAATAATAATAATAATAATAATGGAAAGGGTCGTACGGCAAAACGTGTAATGTTGGATTGAATATGGCAGCAGTGGCTGTTGCTGTTGCTGTTGCTATTGCTGTGTCAGTGTCAGTGGCAGTGTCAGTGACAGTGGCAATAACGGTGGCAATCGCAGTGGCGGCTTAAGGGGACGGCGACGGTGATGGGAATGGTGATGGTGATGGTGACGGTGACGGTGATGGTAAGAATAATGTTCATGTTATCTTTTGAGAAGGTGGCGGTGGTGATAAGTATGCTATATAATCATCTACATACATATATATATATATATAATGATTTTGCGTCGTACGAGTCATATGCAAAATAGGTAGAACCATCTACAATACATAATCGTCTGCATTACATTTGTGATTTGCAAAACGACATTATAACAATCATATATAAAATGCATACATGTACATTCAACACCCAAAATACACATACATGCATACACATATATATACATATATACTTATCTTTATGTATATATATTGCATATGCAAATATATACTAATTACAAACTAACAGCTAGCTAACTCTAACTCATACTCTTACTCTTACTCTTTATGTTTCTCTAGCTTTAGCTGTAGCTGTAACTGTAACTATATCTGCGGCTGTATCTCAATTGCCTTCATCTCTCTCACATTTATGTATTGCGCTGCATTATACTGAATTTTACTGTACTATACTTTACTGTAATGTTATTATTACAATTATTAATTGTTGTTGTTTTTATTATTGATATTATTATTATTACTCTCATATATACGTGCCTATAGTATAAATATAAGTATAAGTTTAGCTAACATTTTTACATGAGCAAAAATATTATTTTACTTTTTTATTACTTGTTTCTCATTTTCATTTTCATTTTTTGCTTTTTCTGCTTTTTCTACTTCTTTTTCTTTCTCAACTTTGTTCTCTGAATGCTTTTTTCTTTCCATCTTTTTCATTTTTGTTTTTGGTTTTTGGCTTTTTTTTATGTATGCGCAAATTATAAAAAGTAATCACGAAATCTTATATTAATAGTGGTATAGCAAGAGAGAGTAAGAGGGAGAGATAGAGAGAGAGAAAGAATGTAAGCTTTCTTCAATTGAAATTAATTGCTACAATAAAAACAACAACTGCAAGAAGAAACGGAACACTTCTCTCGTTTTGTTTTGTTTTTGTTTTGTAAAAAAAAAATTCAAAATGCTAAAATCATAAAGTCGAATTAATATGATCTACGCTAGGGGCGCTGCTTATAATATTTCATATTTTTATATATTTTTACATACATATATACATACATATATGTAAATATATTATCGTACATATAAAATTTGTATAGTTATAGTTTGGTATTCTAATTATCGATAGATGTGATTTGTGGATTTGTGTAACAAACTAAAAAGAAAAATATGCAAAGAAAAAAAGAAAAAGAAAAATCAAGAAATCCAACTTTAAGCGTTTTTGTTCAAATTGATGAAAAAGACCATGAGAAAACGAAATTTCCACTTTTTTCTACTGGATCCTACAAAATTTAATCATCCATTATGAATAAATAATAACAATAACAACAATAACAAGTATAACAATTCAATGCTCAATTAAGATGAATGATGAAAGCTGTAAAAAGAGTTAGCAGAAGAAATTGCCATTAGAATTACAAATACAATAACAATTACAATTACTTTTTGCAAGTACAAAATGTATTTATAAAAAAAACAGAAAAATCATCTTTCAATTTAGATATATATTTGTATATACATATACATACATACATACATACATACATACATACATACATATATTTTTCTTTCATTTCATTACATTTTTTGTTTTAATATTTCAAAATAAATATTGCGCATGTGTTTGTTTAAAATAAATCATTTCATTGGTTAGTAAAGTTTTTTCCAAATATTTAAAAAATAAAAAATAAAAAAACAAAATTTCTATATATACAAATATATGTATGTATGTATGTGTGTATGTATAAGGCAATAAAAGGAGAGAATTTTTGTGCTCATATGAAAAAAGCAAAAATAAAAATAAAAACAAAAAAAATGAAAAAAACTTAAGAAAGGAAGATTGAAAAAGAGTGGAAAACAGAAAAAGGAAAAACCACGCATATACGAAATTAGACAACGCCGCCTTATAAAAAGAAAGGCCTTTAAATGCCTTTTAATGTGCCATCTTTTTTATGTTCTACAAAACGAAAAACAAAAAAAAAAGCAAACATAAAAAAAAAGAACGTACAACAAATTTTTTTCTCCTTTTTTTTTCTTTTTTTTTTTTTTTTTTGGAATTTAGTTAGAATGAAAAAGGGACAATGAAAGAAAGAGAAAGAAATGGAAATGAAGATAAATGAAATATGTTGGAAAGAGTGAGCCAGTGAGTGAGCGAATAATAGAAAATAGAAAAAAGAAAAGAAAAAAAAAAAGAAAATTAGAAGCTGAACAGTGAATATTCCTTTTGCATTAAGTTCTTCCTTTCTTTCCATCTTCATATATATATGTTTTCTTTATTTTTTGGCTTTTTTTACCTTTTTTTCATTTACATATTTCTCTTTAATGGGATTTTTATTATGCTAAAATGTAGAAGCGTGCAAAAAGCAATCAAAAGAAAAAAAAAAACAATTCTTATAGGAATTTTCTTTTATTAAGGTTCAATAAATTTGTATGTATGTATGTATGTATGTATGTGTGTGTGTGTGTGTGTGTGTGTGTGTGTGCGAGAGTGCTTGTGCCATTTAATTAACTAAAGTAGTCAGGATCGTAGAAAAACTATCCTGTTTGAATATCTAAATGAACACTTTGCACATGCACACACACACATGTGTACATGTGTACGTATGTACGTGTGCGTGTATGTATATATGTATTATAGATTATAATGAAATAAAGCATATTTATTGTTATTACAAATAATTTATATGCGTATAAATAAAAAAAAAAAACGAAATCAAAAAAAAATTAAAATTACAATTTTTATTTAGAATTTAGACGATATGAAAATTCTGACATATAAATCACAGTTACATACCAAAGATAATTAAAATCAATTATTTTGAAATATTCCTTAGCTCATTACATTTATTCATATATATAATTAATGGGCGTGGTAATACTGATTAATAAATCTCCAACAAAATTAAGCATATTTCATAATTTCACTGGAATCGCTATCGATTTTTTTGCACAGCTTTTTTTTTAGATTTTCGAAATGTTGGTATTTTTTTTTTTTGTAAATATCTACTTTAAAGTGATATTTAGCAAGTTTTATGAGCTAAATAAAATGAAAATCATTCTGAGCAGTATCATTAAATTGACATTAATTAGCACAATGATTTCGATATCTATTTAATTTAAATAGATTTAATTAAATATACAAGAGACAGACAATGCCAATATTAATTAAAAATTCCCGAAAATTTCCGTATACTTCTCTTAACATTTTTTGACATTTTCATGTGGACACTGAAAAAATGGTTTAATCAAAATTTCATTGTTTTTTTTCAGTTTCTTCTTCTTTTTAGTTGAGTTATATTGCAAAAGGTTAACGTGTAAATCTGAAGGAAAAAATTCGATGATAATGATTTATTGATGAATTCAATCATGTAAACAATAATTTAACATTATAAAGTATAAAAGGTGCCTAATTCATCGTAACACACACACACACACACACACACACACACACACACACACACACACACACACACACACACACACACACACACACACACAATTACACACTTACACTTAATTAATTTAGATAATTCAATTTATTAAATTAATTAATTGTTAATCTAATTTAATTAATTTAATTTAATTAAACTTATTAAATTAAATGAAATTAATTATATCAAATCAATTAATTGTTTGAATTAAATGAATTAATTTAAGTAATTTAATTACATTAATTTAATTTAATTACTAACATTAATGTAATTTACTTTAATTTAATTTAATTAATTTAATTAAATTGATTGTAATAATGTAATTTAATTAATTAGTTAAGTTAATTAAATGGATAAAATTAATTAATTAAACAAATTAATTTAGGTAAATTGATTGCGTTAATTAAAAAAATGAATTACACTAATTTAATTAAATTATTTAATTAAGTTAATTAAATGAATAAAATCAATTAATTTAATTAAATTAATTGCATTAATTTAATTTAATTTAATTTAATTTAGTGTGATTTAATTTAATTTAATTTAATTTAATTTAAATTAATTTAATTTAATTTAATTTAATTTAATTTAATGTAATTTAATTTAATTCAACCGTTTTCTTTTCTTTTCTCCTTTTCTTTCTTTTTTTTATTTGTCATATATATTGGAACTTTTCCAAAAAAAAAAAAAAAAACGAAACTTTTTTAACAAAATTTTGTCCACTCAACACTACGGGCGCACCCTTTGACTGACTAACAGAATTTCATTTTCAATGGCAAACACAATTTGAACCAATCATACAAGATTAATTTCAGTCAAGTCATTTTTTTGGGGAATAATCGCCGCCACGTACACAATAACAACAAAAAAAAAGTTTCATAATAATAAAAAATAAAAAGCAAATTTTATATGTTTAAATGTATATAAATGTCTATATAAATAAATACATCAACAACATCCGTTACAATTAAATTATTATTATTATTTCTTCTTTTTATTTATGATTTATTACAATAACTGTAATAAATTGAATATGTAAACAAATTGAAAAATAGCGCCTCCAAATGGCGTCCTTTATAATTTTAACTAACACATAAATTTCGTTCATTAGTAATAAAACAATAACAATAAGCAAGAACAACAACAACAACAACAACAACAACACAACAAAAACAACAACAACAAAAACAACAACAAAAACAAATATTTAAAGAAAAAGGAAAGCTAAAATAAAAGGAAAACTGAAAAATAACAAACAATAGAAACAACAATAACAAACAAAACAAAACAAAACAAAGCAAAACAAAACAAAACAAAGTAAAACGAAAAAAAAGGAAACAATCACGAAAAATAATTTTGATTTGTTTGCTTGTGTTTTTGCTTTTCCTTTTTGATATTTTTTGTTTTTATTGTTTTTTTCGGTTTTTTTGATTTTTTATTTAAGGGCAACACAATTAAGCTCCGTACACTCACTCCGTGACCGTATGATACGTAACGTAGCATAAATACGGTAAAAGCATTCTCTTTTGTATAATTATTTGATGATTTTTATTTTAATTTTTTATTTTCGGTTCCTTTCTTTTTTCTTCTGTTTCGATTTCTATTGCTTTTGGGTTTTTTGCTTTCTTTTCTTTTCTTTTCTTTTCTTTTTTTTTTTTTTGTTACTTTTTTACATTAATTTACGTGCATTTAGATTTAATATTTTTTTTTATGCCTCTTATGAGATATTCTCTTGCATTCTCTTATCTCACCTTTATACTCACTCTCTGACCTTTCTTTTTTTTTCACTATCACTCAACAATTTTTTATCTCATTTATCGATTCACCCCCACTAACTCCACTCATTTTCTAATTTACTCTCTTATGCACTCACAGACTCACTCTCTAACTCATTCACACTCTCACTCTCCCATATTGACTCATTCATTGACACACTCTTATACTCAGTCTCTTTGAATTGATATTGGTGTCATTATACCGGCGTGCTTAACTATTGGATTGTAGCATGAACCGCATGTACCAGGGCAACCTCACGTCTATTCTATACTTAAAGTTTCATTTCATTTCATTTTTTTCTTATATGCAATGTACACGGATTCATATATATATATAATATATATATATATATGTGTGTGTGTGTGTGTGTGTATGTGTATATGTGTAGTAGTAGTTAGTTGGTATTGTTATTAGTTTTTTTTTTTCTGTTATATCTGTTTAAAGAGAAAACAAATGGGAGAATTTTATTTGGCTGTGATCGCATCAGCCATAACCACCAACCAGCAGACACTAAATGAATCGTGATTATTATTAGATCAAATTCAATTTTTTCATATAAAATTTATAACTTAACAAGAAAGAAAACAAGAAAAAAAGTAGAAATTAAACATTTCTGTTATTATACTAAATGCCATCGAATAATTCGATTGTGGCAATTTTCAAAAAAAAAAAATTTTAAACCAAAATTTATGTAAAACTATAAAATCTAATTTTTTCATTGAACATTTTCCATTTAATGGAATTTTTTTTAGTTAAGGGAACACAAAAAGCAAACAAAATTTCATTATTTTTAATAGATAAAATATTCTTATTCATTTATACAATTATAAAATGGGCGTGTCATTTAAATCTATATAAAAAAATTTTTTTCTATAGTTCATGAAGAAATGAAAAAATATTAAAAATTTTTTGCTGCATTTTAATGTAACAGAAACATTGCAAATTTGAAAATTGTTGGCATCATGCAAACAAACGATCAGGATGAAGATGAGAATCAGCATCAGAATCAGCATTAAAATCTAAGGAGTGTGATTAAATCATTTCTGGAATTTAATTTTAAACAATAAGCAAAAATATGGATATAACATTTTATATAAAACTGCATTCTTCTTCTTCATTGTTTTCCTCTTTTTCTTTTGTTCTTCCTTTTCTTCTTCTTCTTCTTCTTCTTTCTTCGTCTTCTTCTTCTTCTTTTTCTGATTAATAAATATATTGATAAAAGGAATTTATATGGCCAATATTTTAATGGTGCTTACAAATGTAATAGTTAGTTAGTTGTGTTAGAATATGAAGAAGAAGAAGAAGAAGAAAAAAAAGAAGAGGCAGAATGTTAAAAGTAAAATAAAAATAGTGGCGGAAGAAGAAGACCCAGAAGAAAAGGAAATTATCAAAACAGAAAAAAAAAACGAGGAAGGTTGAAGGTAGAAGAAAAAGAAAAATAAAAAAAATGCTAGCAGTGTATGTGCTTTTGCGGTGGCAGCACCAGCACCAGCACCAGCACCAGCACCATCCCCAGCAGTGGCAGCGGCAGCGACAGCGACAGCGGCAGCATTGCCATCAAACACTATTGGCATAAATAAAAATGCTCAAGTAAACGTCTTTAATCAAATACATATAAACACACACACACACACATACACACAGCAATACACACACACATACATACACATTTCCATGTACATTAATCATTGTTATATGCAAATGCAAGCTACAGCTTGCCAAACACAAATTTATATATATATGTGTGTATGTGTGCATGTGTGTATGTGTGCATGTGTGCATGTGTGTGTGTGTACGTATGCACATATGTAAAATTGATTCTCTTTCATTCTTGCCTCTTTTTCTTTTTCATGAATTTTATTCTTTTATATTTCTCTTTGTTTTATTTGTTTTTTATTTGTAACTTCTTTCTTTTCTCAAATGTATTTTGTTGTTGTTGTTGTGTTGTTGTTGTGTAGTCGCTTGCAGTTTTAGAAGTAACTTTTATATGAATTATGAAAAATTCTATTATTGATAGCAATCAATCTTCACAAACAGAAAAACAAAAATAAAAAAGAAACAAAACAAGAAAAGAAACAAAGGCCCTTCTTAAACTTAGAAAGAGAGTACAATTAAATAAAATGTAAAAAAAAAAGTTAAAGGAAAATAATAAGAAAATCATAATAATAACAACAATAAGAACAAATAGAAAGTTGGAAGAAAAACCAAATTCAAATTCTAGAATTTTCAGAATTTACATTATTTTATTTTATTTTATATTATTTTTTTTAATAATTTTTCTTAATAAATTTTCTTCGCTTTTGATATTTTCTCGTTAATTTAAATGAACTTTAAATTTATTGATTAATTTTTCTGTTTTTTATTTTTTCTTTCAATTTTGGAAATATCTGAAATTTCTTGAATTTCGCTTGAAATTCAATTTGAAGCAAAATATGACAAAACAAGAAAAAAAAAAGAAGAAGAAGAAGAAGAAGAAGAAGAAAAAGGAAATAAACAAAGAAAAAAGAAAAAAATGGCCACTAAAGCCGACGGCAAAGCATTTTCCTTTTTCAAATTTGCAAATTTCATTTGACTTTTTTATGTTTTGTTTTTTTTTTTTTTTGCTTTTTTTGGAGTGGTCACTAAAGTATGGTGTGAGAGAGAGAGAGAGAGAGAGCAGAACAAGGGGGCCAACTTGAATAATTAAACAGAATAATAACGCTGCTTCTTACACATGAAATGAAATTTTCCAAGAATTGAGTTGAAAAAATTTCTACTTTCGAAGCAACGCTCACAAATTTCCAAAAAGTTATCATCGACGTTGATAAAAATTTGTTTAAATATTTTCTTATAGAATTTCTAGAGGTTTTTCATTAATTACGTAGATTTCTTTTATCTATGAATCTGACTGATCCACTGAGATTTTAATCAACGAAACACAATTTCACTTAAATTTTTCTTACGGCAAATAGCTCAGCGAAAAAATATAAAAAAAGTCTTTCATAAAAATTGTCCATCATTATTGTGTACGTGTATGTGTACGTGTATGTGTATGTGTATGTGTGTGTAGCATTAAAATTGAAATTAATTATGTATGCCTGTTTTGTTGTTGTAGGGCCTAATATAATTTATCATATTTATTAGGCCCCTTTCTTTTCTGAAATCTACAAAATACAATTTAAAGAATAATTGAAGTTTCTTTGCCGGCAAACGCTTATACAACATGACAACATAATTTTTTTGTTTTGCTTTTCATTATTTCTAATATCGAAGATGTCTTTTCTTTTTTTTTTTCTAGATACTTGAGATTTCTTTGATGGCATCAAAATTTTGCCTTTTGCATTTTTAATTCTATTCAAAAATTTTTATGAAATTTCAAGTTAAATAATTTCATCAATTTTTCATTTCATTTTGTTTTTTATTTCAAATTTTTATTTAATATTATTTTTAAAAATTTCATGAATCGAGATGAAAATATCGCGCAAAGTTTCAAATCGCATCACGCCCTTTAACCATGCGCCTCTTACATTTTGACTGATTGTTTGAGCGATTTCATGTTTTTGTAAAATATTTTTCAAATAATTTCATTTCTATTGATCAGTTTTCTTAAATGTAAAAAATTATGTAAATAAAAATTATGAAGAAGAAGAAGAAGAAGAAGAAGAGGAAGAATTAAAAAATTTCAACAATTTTTGTATAATTTGGTTGAAATTTTTTCGCTTTATCCTTTTCCCACAAAAAAAATTTTATATAAAATTTTGTAGCACACACAATAACAATAAAAAAAATTTAATAAAGAAGAAGATTTATTGTTGTTGTTCTATTGTTTGTTTACAGATTTGCTTTCACAATTAACAAGATTTAAAGATAAGTACGCAAAATTTACCAAACTTTCTAGTGTTTTCTCATCTTCTCCCTGCCACCAAAACATCAATCACCGCCCATCACAAAAAAAAAAAAAAAAAAAAAAAAAAGAAAGAAGAAGAGTAAAGTAAATACATTCGATACTTTTTGAATTGTTTTAGTTTAAGATTTTTCATTTTTAAGTTTTTCCTTCTTTTTTTCTTTTTTTTTTTTTTTGTTTTTCTTTTATTTTCTTTTGCTTTTGTTAAATTTTATTTAATTTGATTTGATTTGATTTTACTTTATTTTTTTTCTTTTGTACATTTTTACCGTTAAATAATGAGACATTCGTATTGTTATTTATGTTAACACAAGACGTTCACAATAGCAATGGCAATCATATTTAGGCAACACGTTCACGCTCAGACAACACCTTCATATTCACGTTCATGTTCACGTTCACGTTCACGTTCACGTTCACGTTCACATTCAAGGTTCACGTACGTTTATTTTATGCGTATAAAATTGTCATAATTTTACGTTTTAATTGATGTTATTGATGTCTATAGAAAAACAGACAAAGACAGGGCCAGTGACAGTGGGAGTGACAGTGATAGTGATAGTGATAGTGATAGTGAGAGTGACAGTGCATGTACCGTAATCTACATGTTTAAGCTACATTACAATTCAAGGACAAACGAACTGACGGACAGACAGACTGACGGACTGACGGACTGATGGACTCTATCATTTTATTGATTTATGTTTAAGAAACAAAAATTTCATTATTTCGAAAAAGAAAAATAACACATTTGGCAAAATTGACAAAGTCCATAAAACAAACGAAATTAACAAAAAAAAAATTAAGAAATTTCTTGAAAAGCCTCAATAAAAAATTAAAAAAATTAAATTTTAGATTTGAAGGTGTCACGATTTACTTTCTTTCTTTCTTTTGTTTTATTTTTTTATTATTTTTTTTTTTTTGGCCAAAATCATGATACATTGAAATTTTATGGTGCTCTAAAAATTTGAATTCAATGCCGTTTAATTTTAAATTTTCATTTAAATTTTGGCATTTTGAAATTTAAAAAAAAAATCTGCTTAAAGGATTCTTAAATTTGTAAACTTTATTTCAAAAATTATCTAAATTTGAGAACAATATCGTAGAGAAAGTAAGTTACGTTTCTTTTTCATCTATGTCTTCTTCTTCTTCTTCTTCTTCTTCTTCTTTTTTATTTTATATATTGTTATTGAGTTTCCCAATAATTTCACTTATTTTTTTTCTTGTTATTTCATTTCATTTCAATTTTTGTTAATTTTTTTCCTTTTATTTTTTATTTTTTTTTCTTTTTTTTCTTCTTTTTCTTTTTGTATTATTTTTTGGTTTTATTTTGTTTTGCCTTTTCAATTCTAACATAGCAATGCTAATTAAATTAATAACTTGACTTTTCCCAAAACAACAAAAAAAGTACAAAACAAATAAAACTAAGAAAAAGATTTAAATTGAAAAGTTTAAGTAAATAAAACTTTGGTAGCTGGACAGACAATTGAATCCAATACAAACATTTATAGAATAAAATAATGACGTGGCTAAAAAAGAGACTAAAAAAGGAAAAAGTCAAAAATTGCGTCGTAAAAATTAAGGGATCCTCATTAAAGCAACATTTTCTATATACCGCAGACTTTAAGTCAACGATCATGACCACGATCACAAGCACGATCACGAGCACGATTGCCGTCGCCATCATTCATCATCATGATTATCATGATTTATAGATTCTTGAAACTTCATAAGTTGTATCATAAATCTTTGCGATCTGAGCTGATCTGAGCTGATCTGAGCTGATCTGAGCTGATCTGATCTAAGATTTGGACTCTAGCAACCCTGATCCTCAGCAAAAAAAAAAAAAATCGAAAGACGCGAGAAAAACTTTTACAGAGAAATGAGCATTCAAATTCATTAAAAATTTTAATTCTACGTAGAATTTCTTCTATGATAATTTTTTAATATATTAATAAAACTTTGAAGGCCCCGTAACATTTGTAGACCACAATAAAAGCATTTTTACTTGTTTTCAGCAACGAAAGAAAAGTGAATTTTTACAAATAACTATCAAATTTTTTGCAAAACAAAAATTCGCATCATCAACGATCACTTTTAAAAATTTACCCTTAATTATTATGTTTATACACATACACATACACATACACATACACATACATACAATTAGTAGTAGTAGGGTTGATACTTTTTGAATTTAGATAACATATGAAATATGACGGCTACACATGGCACATGACACCCTACACTTAAAAGTAACAATTTAAAATACTTTAAATAATTTATTATTAATTATAATTATGATTATAATTATAATTTGGTTGCTACTTTATCATTAATTAGAATTTTCTAGAATTGATGAAATCATTAAATCAGAAAATCATAAAATCATTTTAAACTTGAAAAATTCGAATCCAAATTATTTTTGCTTCTTCTTCTTCTATGCTTTCTTCTTCTTCTTCTTCTTCTTCTTCTTCTAAATGTGTAATTCTTCTTCTTCTATGTCTTCTTCTATACCTTCTTCTTCTTCTTTTTCTTCAATGTGTTCTTCTTCTTCTATGTCTTCTTCTTTTTGTAGGTCTTCTTGTTCAATGTCTTCTTCTTCTTCTTCTTCTTCTTCTTCTTCTACTTTTTCTATTTCTTCTTCTATGTCACAAAGGTATGTCTTCTTCTTTTCATTTATTTAGAAGAATTTCAAATAGTTGTCGATTAATTCAAATACGTGTAAAAAATTAATGCATATTTAAATGCATTAATTTATTAATTATTAATAAATTATTCATAAATTTTAATAATAATGCTAATAATGATAATAATGATAATTATCATTATCATCATCATCATCATAATCATCATTATCATTATCATGTCATTATTATTATTATTCATTTTTTATGAGTTTGCTTTGGCCATTGTTGTTGTTATTGTTATTGTTGTTGTTGCTGCTGTTGCTGTTGCTGCTTAAAAATTATTATTAACGAAAAATTTTAATTACGCGCACAAAATTTCATTAAAATTTTTTTCAATTTTATTAATTTGTTTTTCTCTTCTTTTTGTTTTTGCTTTTTTTGTTTCGATTTGTTTAATTAATTTTTTTGCCACATTAAATCAATTTTAATAAAATTGTGAAAAAAACAAAAATGGAAAGCACCAAGAAAATTAATTGAAATGTTAATTTTTTTTTCTAATTTCAATTTCTTGAACTTCTTTTTGAACTTCTCTTATTATTAATTATAATTAATTAATACTAAACAAATTGAGAAGTTACGCAAAACAAAATTTTTTTTCTTTCTTACTTCCTTTTTTTTTGTTTTTTGTATATTTTTTATCCATTTAATTTTTAATTTTTTTTGTTTTATTTTTTTTTTTCTTCAAGAAATTTCAATTTTAATTAAATTTATGCTTAATTAAAATTATTGTAATTTTTTTGTTTTTATGTGACACGCACAATTCTGCATAAAATCCAAAATATGAACGTTTAATGCGATACAGATTTTTGACATTCATTGCGACACACGATCGATGATTCAGCGAGCTGAATTTTAAAATTTAAATTTTTGTTTAATTGCTTTTGCGTTTTACCTTTTTCTTGTTCTATTTACATTTCGTTTTTTGGCAGAACAAAGGCGGGATATTGTTTGAAAGGGAAGTAACAACAATCAAAAGAAACGAAAAATTTTGAGTGGTGGGGGGGAAAAAAATGCAAATTTTTGTTTTTGCTTTTTTTTTTTTTAAAATTCCTCAAATTATGAAACGATTTAATTTTATACTTAATTTGTTTGTTTATAATTTTTTGTTTCTTTTTTTTAATTATTTATTTAAATAAGAAAGCAAAAACAAAAAACAAAAAAAAGAGACTTCTTTTTTTTTTTTAATAAAATTTAATAATAAACAAAATTGTTACACTTTGCGTTGTATGTTTGTCGGAATGTTTGTTTAGACACTTTTTAAGATTTTTTACAAAAATTTTCTCCTACTTCTTCTTCTTATTTTTATTTTTTTTTTCTCCTTTTGTTTATTTGATTTTTATTAATTTTTTTTTGCATGCACAATAAATAACGCCAACAATTTTTTTTCTTAAAATTACAATTTTCCAAATTTTACGGGCACTTTTCTGTTTTAAATTATTTTATTTTATTTTATTTTATTTTATTTTATTTTGTTTTTTTTTTTTTGGTTTTTTTTATATATATTTTTGTCAATTTTTTAATTTGTTTTTCTTTTTGAATTTGACATTTATATTTATATAAACGCATATGCATTTACACACATACATATACACATACACATACACATACACATGCATACACATACAAATGGCAATTTTGTTTTTTAAATAATCATCAATAACTTCCTTTACAAAAAAGACAAACGCTAACGTTTTGTTTTTTTTATTTCCTTCAAATTTTTTGCACGCTACTTTCGGCTACAGTTTGTTATGGATGTGTACAGATGTTGGTAACACTTAAAAAAAAAAACGATCCTAAATTTTATTGTAGAAATTGTCATAGCATCATTATCTGAATTGATTTAAAAATATGTCTCTACGTCTGTCCATCTGTCTATCTGTCCATCTCTCTGCCTGTCTCTCCATCCGTCTGTCCATCTGTTCATAGATATTTTAAATGAAATTTCTAACATACATGGCATGGTTACATGCCAAAAAATATGAACCCTCCAAAAAAAAAAAATTGCCTAAAATTTCACTCCACCGCCTGAAAAGTTTGAATTGAAGCAAAAAGAAAAAACAACATAATTTTGAGTAAATTTTTAGTAAACAAATTCTTATATTTTTAGGCATAATAAACAGGTGTACCAAAGCTTGGATCATATCGGTCTATATTTTGATACGCCCTCCCATATAACGAATTTGTCAAATCATATAAAAATTTATAAGTTTTTTTTTTCTGTTATTTTTTGCTTAACTTTTTTTTTTTTTTTACTTTCCAAAGTTGTCATTTATGTTTTTTCTATCGATTACATGCAACAAACGATTGTAGAGTATTTGAGAGTCGGCTTCAGCTATTTCATTTTATATTTTAACTATTTTCATTGTAGTTGTTGTTGCTTCATATTTTATAATTTTTACTTGGAATTTTTCTTCTTGCAATATTTTTTTTTGCGCACAATTAATTAAATATTTAATAATTATAGTAATAAATGAAAATTATAACAACAACAACAACAACGGCAGCCAAATAAATATTAATTTTCAACATCAAAAATCGTTAACGAAGAAATTTTTATTTAATAATAATTATAAAAAAAATATAAAAGTAAATAAATCAATTAATAAATAAATAAACAATAACAATAAGAAGTGAAAATTTTATAGTCGGTTGGTTGTGATTTTTAAATACCCTACATAATTTTGCTTCATATGATTAAAAATTCATATGGATAAATTTTTGTATAAAGTTAACAAAATGACAAATTGTAAATTGAATTTATTTCAAAATTATATGGAAGGTTCCATCGTATGGAATGGTGTCCAAATAATAGATCGATTTTCGTTGAATTCTGTTTCAATATTCTTACTGTTTTTCCATGTAGCGGCTTTTTTTTTGGCGAAAAGTGAATTGTTTTTCAAAAAATTTTTTTACTGAATCGATCTGGTTAAAAAAACATTGCTTCGCATAGTTTTTTGATCTCAAAATATCCGACAATGCCAATATTTTTTTTCCACAAAGCGATGCGTTTTTTTTTTTTTTTTTATTTTGTATTTTTTATTTCTTATTTTTCAAAAGGCTTTAGGAAGGGAATGTTCTCCAAAATGGTTTTTTTTCAAATATATTGAAAGGGTTTCATTTTTCATTTTAGTGGTTACAATCCATTTAAGCATCTAATTTGTTTTAAATATCTCTGGTTTAATAACAATTGAACACGTGGACAGATAGATTTTTGCGATTTTGTCGATATAATAAAAGGTGGAGATCTTAGCTCAACACCTTTTAAATTGTTACAAATATTTGCACAAATTTAGAATACTTTGAAGCCATAGTTGAGGCCATAAGTATTCAATAGTAATAATAATTATATTATAATTATAATAATTATATTTATAAATTAATTATAATTATCATAATATTATAATTAATTACAATTTAATTATAATTAGTATAATTATAATTAATAAGTAATAATTATTAAAATAGTTAATAATTATAAATTTTAATTGTAATTATGATGCCAAATTAATAAAAGAAAATTATAATTATAATTATAATTATAATTATAATTATAATTATAATATAAAATTAATAAATAGAAAGAAAAACAATTTTCTTATTATTAATTATTATTTATCATTCATTATTCGATTGATAACAATAACATTTTTCTACTCACATTCTCATATATGCAAAAAAAAAACACACACACATACACACACAACACGCACACACAATGCGAGGAGCCTTCTTTCTTTTTTTTTTTTTTTTTAAATGAATGAAACACAGCATGGAATATTGCGAGCCAAGAAGCAAATAAATAAACAAACAAACAAACAAACAAACAAATAAATGAACAAACAAATAAATGAACAAATGAACAAAAATATAATGAATAATAAAAGAAGTAAGTAAGTATTTTAAACCATTTTACGTACAGGCGGAGCAGACGAACGTATATAATCACGAACGTGCGTGCGCTCTACGACGTTTTAGCGTTCACCGCCGTTTAGATACTATTGTCTAAAATTAAAGAAAATCATTTTTTCTCACTTTGAATATTTCAAAAAAAAAAAAAAAAACCAAAAAAAAAAACAAAAAACAAAAGCGAAAAAAACAAAAACAAAGCAAAACAAAACAACGAAAATAAAAAATAAATGAAAACAAATGAAAGCAAATGAAACAAATGAAACAAACGAACAAACGAACAAACGAACAAACGAACGAACGAACCAAGCGTACGAACAACATAAAAAACTGAAAGCGAAAAAATATCGAATCGCAAGAAAAAAAAGTAAAACCATCAAAACAAAACAAAAAAAAAACAAACAAACCAAAACAAAAGATTACAAAAAAAAATACAAGAGAGGTAGTGAGAGAGAGAGAGAGGGCCAGAGAATCAAAGAAATAACAATAAAGCCAACGAGGGATATGAAAAAGAAATGAAAAATTAAACACACAGAGATTTAAAAAAAATTATATCGTAAATATAAATATAAATATAAATATAAATATAAATATAAATATAAATATAAATATAAATATAAATATAAATATAAATATAAATATAAATATAAATATAAATATAAATATGAACAGTGAGAAAGAATATCTAATAATTTTAATTGACGCAAAAAAGAGAAAAGGAAAAGAAGAAAAAACGGAAAAAAGACAAAAACCCATGAAAACAAACAAAACAAACAAGCAAAACAAAACAAAACAAAAATAAAGCGAGAGAAAAGAAAATCAGTACCAAAACAACAAAAGCAGTTACTACATAAAAAAGAAAAAAAAAAGAAAAAAAAAGGGGCTCATTTTGGGTGTTAAATACACTCATTCCATACACAAAATTTACATACACACACACACACACACACACACACACGCATACATACATACACGGAAAGACTCGCGCATACATACAAGTAAATATTTACACAAACACAAGTACATAGACAAATACACAAGAACACACACACACACACACACACACACACACACACACACACAACACACACACACACACACACACACACACACACCACACACAAAGAAAAATAAAGGAAAGAAACAAAAAGCCGCAAACGCGGCGTGCTCTTTTGTTGTTGTTGTTGTTATTTAATTTTATTCACTTTTTCTCTTCACTTTGTTTTGATATTTTCAATTTTTTTTGAAAAATATTTTTTGTCTAATTTTTTAATTATTTTTTTAAAAAAAATTTTTTTTCATTCAAATTATTTAATTTAATTGTACTTTTTTATATTAATTTTTTTTTTGTAATTTTCTCTATTTTATTTTAATTTTTCTTTCGTTTTTCTCTTACTTTTTTGTATTCTTTTTTATTTTTAATTCTTATACCGGCTTGTATCGTTGCTTGTAGCTTGATGCGGCATGCACTTTAACACAAAAAAGAAAACCAAAAAAAAAACAAAAAAAGAATTTTATATAAATATGCTCTCATTAAATAACCGTAACTATGCATCGACACTCGATATGTGGCACTTACTACACGCATTGCTGTCTCTCTCCCTCTGTGTGTGTGTGTGCGCTGAGTACGCTATGATAAATTTTTTTAAATCAACAACAACAACAACTACAATAATAAAAATAATAACAAAGAAAAAAAGGCCTATAACACAAACAACCATATTAATATATGTTATGCATGTGTACGTGTGCGTGTGTGTGTGCGTGTGTGTGTGTGTGTGTGTGTGTTGAGTGCGCGCTATTTTAAAAGAAACATTGAAACAAACAAACAAACAAAAAAACGTAATAATCAACTTTTGTTTCTACTAAGAATAATAACACTAACACTAACAACAACAACAACAACACTAGCTCATACATCTAATCATTTATCTATCTATCGCCAATTATGTATTGTGCATTATTATTATTATCATTGCTAATGTTGTTGTCAATGTTGTTGTTATTATTATTGGTTTTTGTTATTATATTTATTAGTTGTTGTTGTTGTACTTTTACCATCTGTTTCATTTGGTAGCGTGACGTAGCATCTCTTATGCTGCTATAATTTTTCTATAAAATTCTTCTAACGATATTGTAACGAATAACTATAACGCTATAACTATAATAACAACAATAATAATAACAACCAACAATCATAACCAAACACATATAACTAACTATTTACTTGCTTATACGCTTATTTGCTTATTCGCTTGTTCGCTTATTTGCTTACTTAACACAAGATTAATCTCTCTTTATATCTCTGTTATTCTCTATACAATGCTCACTGCTGACTGCTCACTGCTCTCTGCTCACTGTTCACTAATCACTGTTCACTAATCACTGTTCACTGTTCACCGTTTACTGTGTTCTCAGGTTGTAGTGTAACGCGGGCCACAAAAGTCACTATTAACAAAATGTATGATGGGCATGTATAGATGTATGTATGTATATTATACGCGATTCCAATGAGAATTATGTTAAAAGAAAAAAAAATCGAAAAATCTAAAAAAACGTTAAGAGTAACAACAAAAATAATAATTATAATAACGGCAGTAACAGCAGCAGCAGAAGCAACAACTACAGCAATAGCAATAACAATAGCAACAACTACAACAATTACAATAGTGACAATGACAATAAATAACTAGTGCTAGCCAACTAAATTATAAACTCTAACACAACAAAACTGAGTTAGAATCAGAATCATTACAATTTGAGTATAAAATTTAGAGTATAAAATAATTGAGTTTCAGAGTATGAGTAACTTTCTTGCACAAATATGATGATGAGTAAACAAAACAAAAAGGAAAGAAAATGCCTCAGAGAGAGAGAGGTAGATGAGTTAGAGTGAGGAAGAGAGTGAAAAAGAGTGTAAAAGAAAGAGAGAATGAGTTAAATAGTTAGAGAGAGAGAGAGACACAGAGTGAGAGAGAGTGTGAGTAAGTGTTAGTTATATGAAGAGAGGGCAGAGAGAATGTGTGTGAGAAAGAGAATGGATGTGTGAGAGAGTGAATGTATGTATATAAAAGATAAAATGTGATAAAGAGAAGGAGTGAGAAAAAGTGTGAAAGAGAGAGAGAGAAAGAGAGAGTGAGAGAAAATAAACGGTAGGATGGCTTAGATGCTATTTAGTAAAATTATTTTATAGTACAAGCGGGTACAGTATTGCAAAGGGTTTGGCTTTCATATTTTAACATAAAATTTACAAGCGGATAATTAATAATTTGCAAAAATTTTTATATTCTTCTTTGGATTATTTCAATTATCTTATATATATATATATACACATACACAACTACATGTACATATATATATATATACATGTGTGTGTGTGTGTTTACATGTGTATTTTTTTCGGCTTTCAATTTGTTTAATTTTTATTTCGGAAAAAATTTCAATAATAAATATTGTACGGCTTTTGATTAATTTGAACAATTAAATCTTAAAGAGCAACAATAAATTTAAAATAAATTTATAATATTTAAGTTTTGTTTTTTGTTGTTGCTGCTTTCCTTTTTAAGCGTTTTTGAGTATTTGCTTAATTTAGTTTAAAAACTCTTACAAAATGTTTACCTTTATTTTAATTGAAATAATCTGATGGAAGATAATTCGTAAAACGAATGAAATTTTATTTTTATTTAATGAGAGCTAATGACTTATAGAAATCTAATTCGTAGTAATTACTCATAGAAGAATTTTAGTCAATTTTAGTGGCATTAATTTGATCAAAATACGCTTTAAAAATCACAGAAAACAAAACATTGATCTATTTTCTTTATAGATATTTAAATAATTTGAAGATTTTTTCGATTGAGTGTTAAATTAAGGAGAAAATAAACCCCAAAAAAATTTGAAACAAAACCAAGAAAAAAAATTGATCAAATCAAAGGAAAAAAGGTAGAGATGAAAGAAAAAAATGTCAAGTAAAGAAAAAATTTTTTCTTCTCGCATGCAACTTTTGTTAAAAATTATTTCGCTAAACACTATTTTGGCGTATTTCATGCGATTAACGATAAATGATAATGCTAAAGGGTAGAGAAATATTGAAGGGTAATAACATAAAACTATTCCTAACATTCATTATCCACCTTTCACTTATACCACTGGTCTAAACACTGCCAACAAAAACATACAATAAAAAATGTAATGAAATTTAATGAAACGAAATGAAAACTCTTTGTTTAGTAAATGGATTTTTTACTTAATCAATACAACAAAAATAGTTTCAATATCAAAGATATTAATAATGTGTAGGACATCTACGCCCTTGAATACAACAATTTATAAAATTTATAAAATTTATACAATTTATACGATTTATACGTTTTAAAAAGGTGACAATTAAATTAGAAATCGTGCGTAACAAACAGAAACAATTTCTCATAATTTACGCTCTTCATCGTCCATCTCTACCTCTCTTTCTCTCTCTCTCTCTCTCTGTCGATCTCTCTTGCACTTACTGTACTCTCTGCGATTACCTTTTTAAATAATAATAATATTTTGAACGAACTTTTACTCTTCTTCTTGTTTTACATTTTTCAATTTTCTTTAACATTTTTTACTTAATTTTTTTTTTTTGCACATTTTTTTTTTTGGTTTGAGTTTTTTTTTTTAATTTTTCATTTAAGAATTTTCAATTACATTTAGCATTCTTCACTCTCAATAGAAAATATTTCGTTAAATGTAATTAAAACAAATTTTGTGTAACATACCTTACGGATGAAACGAAATCGGTAAGAATGAGTATTTATTTTTTCATTGCTTTATTTTTTTTTTTTCTAGATCATTTATTTCGTCTTTATTTTCCATTGAATCAAGTCAATTTTTTTTTTCAGTTTTTCTTTTCGGTTTTTCTTTTCTGTTTTTATTAAATTTTCTTTGTATTATTGTTTTAATAATTTTTCAAACTTTTTTCACTTTTCTACGTTAATTAAATTGATACAGGCAAGAATTTGTTCAATGAATAATAATTAATATTTGAATGAGTGAGAGTCATTCAAAGTCATCAAATAGTTCTAAAGTGAGAAATCGTAAATGAAATAAAAGCATATTGATACATTTTTTTTGATTTCTTTATCCTTCAATGAAAATTAAGTTTTTTTTTTTTTTTAAAAAGGCAATTTAAGAAAATTCAAACTGAACAACAATTCAATTTTCTTTAAACTCTATTTAAAATTGTTATTTTTTTTTTCTATATAAAGACCCCTTTTTTTTGTTTTTTTTTTTTAAGATAAGATGTTATATGGACCTGTTGGTAAAAAATGATCCGATTCTTATAATTTTCAAAAAACAAAAAATTTAAGGCAAAATTTCATTAAAATAACTCAAAAATTGCTACCTATAACTATAACCTAGACGAATACACGGACAGACAGACTTAAAGCGACAGACTTCAGAAAGCGATTCTCTAAAATATAAAAATATAATTCTTTCTACATAAAACAGAGAATTCCATAAGGAGTGATCCGTTTTCTTTGCCCTGCTCTTCATTCTTAGCATCATACAAATGAATTAAATATCTAAAAAGTTAATGTGACTTGAATTAATTGAAATTGTAATAAATTTGATGATGTATCTGAGAAAAGATTCTGATTTGATCATTTCATTTGTTACAAACTAATTTTAATGCTAATAACACAACAAATTCTATTGGTAAGTAAAAGAGAAACAAAAAAAAAAAAAGGAAAAAATTAAAAAAAAAATTAAATATTGAAATATCATAGAAAAATAGAAATTTGAACTTTGAATTAGAAATTAAGCATAAATATAAATATAAAATTATTTTGTAAATTTTTCTAAATTTTTTTAAATTTTTTAAAGAATTTAAAGAGCCTCCCGCAAAAAACAAAAAAAAAAAAAATAGAATAAAAATAAAAACTGGTCTAGATTTTCTGGTTGCTAACAATAAATAAATAAATAAATAAATAAATAAATAAATAAATAAATCGGAACGAATTAATTCAAAATGTGATTGTGTGCCGTTGTCAAGGTATATTTCATTAAAATTCTCCTTAATATCGATTATTTTTTTGTATTATGCAAAGAGATTAAAGCATACTTAATGTTGCTACAAGAATAAGAAAAAATTTTATAAATGAATTGATAGATAAATTTTGTAACAGATAAATATTAAATTTTATCATTTCCTTCTTACCCTACCACCTCCCCCCCCCCCCCCCCCTCCCTCGACCCACCTACCGGCCCATTTTTATTTACGCATTTTTAATTTGGTTTTTTTATTTTTTTTTTTTTTGATTTGCGTTTTGATTCCAAAAGAAGAAAAAGGCATGAGTGTATAATTCGAGATTAGGGGCCTCTAAAGATAGGCCTCTAAATATTAAGGTTGAGGTTGCGATTTGAAGTTTTGTGAAAGGGCAAGAAAGTTGATGCTAAAATAAAATATTGAAATCATATTAAATAAATTAAAAATTTCTCATTATTCGATGTATAACTAACTATATAAATTAATTTCATTGATCGAATCGATTTAATGTTTAAATATTAAAAAAACATTTACCTTTAATAAGCAAATATTTTTATCAAAAAGCCAAACAAAACATAACAAAAATTATTCATTTATAAATGGTATACTTTTTCTTCTTCTTTTTCTTCTATTTCTACTACTTCTACTTCTTCTTTTTCTTCTTATTCTTCTTCTTTTCTCTAATATAGTCTATTGTTCTGATAATTTATGCAAGTGTTTGTTTATTTTATTTTATTTTTTTTTTTGGCTTTAATTTTTTTTTTCCCCTGCTGTTCTTGTTGTTTTGTACCAGTTAATTCCCGTAAAGTTTTGTTTGTAGTTATGTACAAATCACTCTTTGTGCTTGGTATTGCTTGGTATCGTACAAATATTAAAATAAATATAAAAATAAAAATAAAACAAAATATAAGGAAAATAAGTAAAACATAAAGTAAATAAGAAACCAAAAAAAAAAAAAAAAATTGAAAAGAAAAACACAAAAATTCTACGATAAAATCAATTAAATGTTAAATGTATATGATAAATATATTTATTATAGAAAATATAATACAAATACAATAATAATAAAATACAATACAATACAAGACGACAAGTTAACAATGCCAATGCCACACAATAAAATCCAAATACAATAAAATACAATTTTTTCACAATTAAAAGATTGCATCGCTCATCGCATCCCCCATACATATGCAACACACACAATACACACACCACACACACCACACACACACACATATATATATATATATATATATATAATATATATATATATATATATAGTGTGTGTGTGTATGTATGTGTGTGTGTGTGTTTGTGTGTTTGTGTGTGTGTGTTTGTGTGTGTGTAAATGGTCTCTTATTATCACATAAATTAAAAAAAAAGAATACAAGCTCTAAATACATGAATCTTATATAAAGTATTTCCAATAAGAATACTTTAAGTGGGCAAAACAATCTAGAGCAATCTAGAACAATCTAGATCAATGTGTAGCAATTTAGACCAATTTGTTGAAGATTTGTGTCAATTTTTGTCTTAACTTATTTTAATTTTTCTTTAGCAAATTCACAAAATTTGATTCAAATTGTTCTATCATCTAATTGGATTTAATTCATGTTAGAGAATCTTATAGGATTTTGTTTTGTTTTTTTATATAAGGCAATAGGTATGAATAGTTGGTATTAGTGACAAAATTTCTATTTTTTTTTTCTATTTTTAAATTGTCGCAAATTTCTAATAAGTGAAAATTTCTTTAATTTCTTAATTTTATTTTATTTTGTAATATTATTATAAATATTAATAATTAAAAAAAATTCATAATAAAAATAAAAATATATAAGAATTTTATAGTCGATCAGAACCGTACTACTTCAACACTCTACATCAATTTGTTTAATGTGTTTAAAGAGAAACAATATGAAAAAAATTCTAATTTGTAAATTATTTAAAAAGTTCATTGTATGAGAGCAAATTTAAAAAAAATAAACCAATATGGTCCAAATTTGATACGGTAATTTTTTTTTGTTTATGGCAAAATAGCAGCCGTACACAATTTTCGCTAAAATATAATTGAAAATTGAACATTTTGTCCTTAAAGTGATACTTTTTTTCAAAAAAAAAAAAACCGTTATATGGGAAGTGGTCGTAAAAACGAATCGATCTGGACCACTTTACGTTAATATACATTAAATATCATAATTCTTTTCCATATAACAACTTTTTTTTAAGGTCCAAATTTAACCATTTGCAATGGAACTGATTTCTGAACCAAACTAAATTTCCATTTAGAAAATTTCATTACAATATCTCAAAAGGCGGACAGGCAGGTTTAAATCGAATAAAGAAGTGATCGGTATAATAAAAAGTGGATCCACTTCAACTCTACTTGAATGTTACTTATGTCTATAAAAAATTTATAAGACCATGGACCACAAGTGGTGGGTTGGATATAATTAAGGTCTATCCACATTTTCACAAGATTCCATACCATAATTGGGACGATATTTTTAACAATTCTCTTGAAATTATTGTACTCAATAATTATAAAAACTTTTTGAAAAGAATTAAATTAGAATCTTGAGCAATTTATAAAAATTGGATACTTAGTCAAAGAGGCATAAAAAAATAGAATGAAATTGAAACAATTTAATGTTATCAGTGATTGTGATTATCATAAAATTATCGGTAGTAAAATACAATCGATCGATTCTTAATATCGATGAATCTTAAGATCAAGCAACACTTAGAATCGATTAAATCTTAAATATCATACATCACTTTGCTTAATCTGATTAAAGTGTCAAGAGAGTAATAAAAAAATATTGTACTTTTTGAGTGATGATGATATCGAAAAATTTCCCCCCATAATTTGAATCATATTTGACACATAAACACAATTTGTATTATATAAACAAAATGTATTATTGTTTTGTCTTGGCCGTTTGCCAATTTTTGTTAAAAATTATCAAACTCTCATTTAAATGATTTCTTAGCGTAGAATAAGGCGATTAAAAAATTTTTCAATTTTAATCATTTTTGAAAAAAATATTTAACTCTAAACTCATTTGTATTGCATTTAATTTCATTGAACTGTCTGTCTGTAAGTTTTGGTTCTGTTTGGTTCAACTAATAAATTTATCGATCAGTTTTTTTTTTTTCTTGGAAATCTACACTCTTTAATAATAAATAAATTTAATAAATTACTTTAAAATTAGGAAATTTATATTTTTTTTAGTTTTTACTTAAAATTATTTGAAACATATTTATCTTATTTTCTAAACTATTTCATTAAATCAAGTGCATTTCATTTAGGATATTTATAAAGACGTCTCTAATGGCTTTTAATATTTTTACTTATTTTAATTTAAGTTGATTAATTCTTATTAGAGTTGTGTAATGGAATTAACGTATACGATATATATTGTAATAATATTTTAATATAATTTTAGTGAATGTATAACTATTAATAAATAAAATACAGAATTGTTCAATGTAGGCGATTCCATTTATAGATTTATAGTGCATTATTATTTTTTGTAACCACAAACCAGAGAAGTTGGTAGTACGTTTATTTTGTCATGCCTTTTGCAACGCCCTTCCAAATTCTAAAACGATTTAGTCAGATCTGTCCATATGTCTGTCTTTTTGACTATCTATCTGTCTATCTGTCAATCTGTCCATCTATCTATGAGTCTGTTCGTTCTGAGTTTTATTTAGATTGTAAAATTTAATTGAAATAATAAATTCAAAACTTTGACAGAAAATTCAAAATTTTGGCATGCCGTTTGATCTTGAAAAGAGGCCAAATCGATTAAAAGACACGTCCCTAAAGCAACATAATATCTTTGAAAATATCTTTGTTTTTCTTTTTTTTTTTTTTTTTTTTTTTTGCCTTAACAAAATATCCATTTTTTATTGCTTCACTAGGCCAAAGTCCCAAAAAAAAATAAATAAAATAAAGAAAAAGCAAGGACAGAAATCGATCACGCTTATCCAAAAATTATACGCTTCTTTTTACTTCTATCGGTCTCTTTTTGTTTCTCCACATTTTATTTGATAATTGTAAATATGCTGGTGTTATGCCAGCTCTGGGATGGTGGTGGATAATTAAGATTTGGTTTTAGCCACATACAATTTTCTTGCTTACTTCATTTTTGCTATTCTTATTTTTATTATTCCTTTTCCATTCTTATTTTTGTTTATTGTATTTATGGAAATGTTTTCGACATGAGGCATAATTTTAATAAATGTATAAATGAATGGAGTCTCTTTGTGTAATAATAGTTAAAGTCCATTATCTATGACTTTTATGGTTTAAGTGGACGTCTAAGAATAAATTAACGAACACCATATAAAACAGACATACAATAAATAATCAAATGGGAAAATTTAAAAAGAAAAACAAAAAAAAAACAAAAAAAAAAACAAAAACAAACAAAAACGAAAACAAAGAATTAAAACATATTTATCAAATCGAAGGTGGAACCCAACAACAACAAAAAAAATAAATAAATAAATAAATAAAAAATAAAAATAAAGGAAAATTCCATTTCTTTGAAGATCTCATCAACTTTTTTTTTCCTTTGTAACTTACTCAACACTAAAAAAAACTTACCTTGAAATTTTCGTTTCTTTTTAAAGGGAAATCTAAAACAAAAAAAAATAAAGAAAAACAATGCAAAAAATTTATACCAAACATTTCAAATTACAAATATTCAGAATCCCATAATAAAGTTCATGATTAGTTATCAGTTAACATAAGATTTGTTTTGTGGATTAAAATTAATAAAATTTTATATTAATTCAATTAAAAATATAATTTATAATTTTTTTAAATTCCATGAATATACAAATCTATTTCATTTCTACAAAGCAAATTAATACAATTTATGTTTGATATGGGACCGTTAATAATTTGCTCAAAAATTTTCATTTCTATGAAAATGATTTTTTGAAATTTTCTTGAAAATTTATACAATTTTTTAAAATTCAACAAAATTCTTTGAATTTCTTCTACATTTCTTCTACATTATCCAAATTAAATTTTATTAAAGAATTTTCTATTTTCTATTTTTTTTTTTTTTGGCTTAAATTTTTACCAAAATATTATTCCATTGATGGTTGAATCCATATTTGGCAATTATCTTGTAATCAATAGACTTTATATATCCATATTCATATCCATACACACACACACACACACACACACACATATATATATATATATATATATATATATATATATATATATATATATATATGTATATATATATTTATGTATGTTTATGTATGGTGTGTGTGTGTGTGTGTGTGTGTGTGTGTGTATGTGCATATATTTATTTATTTATTGTGTAATAATTCATGAATATTAAAAGAATTCATGTTAATATTAATGAATTAATAAACAGCAATACACATATATACATATACATACATACATATATGATGTATGTATGTATATGTATAAAAACGCTTATAGAGAGAGAGAGTGTATCACGTATACTGAACGATTCATATCAAGATAAAGATAATCTAACGAAATTGTATTTTATTGGTTATATAAAAATATACATGTTTGTATGTATGTATGTTTGTTTATATGTATGTTTATATGTATGCATGTATATTTATGCATAAATGTTTATGTGGAATGGATTAAATGAAATTCTAATTAATATTATAACGAGCAAATTAACTTCTCAACTCAACTCAACTCAGCTCAACTCAACACAAAACAAAACAAAACGAAACAAAACGAAACAAAACGATACAAAACGAAACAAAACAACTGAAGGCAGCCTAACACAATCTAACGCAATCTAACTTAACCTAACACAACTTATATCAATCGGCAGAGCAATCTCAATTTAATATCAACTTCATTTAACTGAACTTCCACACAAATAGATAACCGTAATAAAGTCCCCCATATTATTCCAATAATTCTCATCTTAACAAATGATTGTTTCACATCAATTACTTCAATTAAGGGATCATTTATGATTCATAAAATTCTACTCACAATTATCTGGGTGTGTGTGTATATCTATGTATTTGTGGGTGTAGGGTGTTATTATCAATTTCATATATACATATATATTTTATACTTAATTTACGTTAATTAAAAAAAAAAAAAGAAAAATTACACTTAACCAAACTGATTTGCATTAAAGACATTTGCACGTTTTTATTGAGACATTGAATCAGATTTCAATGCATTTGAATCAGATTGAATTGAATTGGTTCAATGATGATTTCCCATTTATTTAAATTTTATAATACTAACTCGAAATTATTCATTGTCTGTTTCAAGAGGAAATATAGCCCATTTATTAAGCCTTTAAATTTATTTAATGGAAATGATTATCTTTGATTTTTGAACTGATACTCTTTGAAGTCGTATTTCAATTATATCTCAGTTTGCAAAATACACCAAAATATTTCTACGTGTAGTTTGATCAGTATGAAAAAAAATTCAGCCGGCATAAAAGTCAAGTCATAGCTTTGTATTAATTTGTGTCATTTGAAATGATACCAGCACGTTTCTGGATTTTTTTTTTCGGATTTTTTGATTTTTGTAGACATTTACACTCATTATATCACAATTTGTTGTTGTTGTTTTTGTTTTTTTTTTTTTGTGCTTTATGTATTTATGAATCAGTATTACATTAACAATTAAGGAAATGATTTTTAATAATAAAATCTCTTTATTTCAATTTATATAATTAAAGAAAAAAATGAAAAAAAAAACAAATTAACAAGTGAGATGTTTATGGTTAGTAAAAGTCGATTTTTAAATACTCTACATCATTTTGCTTAATGTGTTGGAAAAAGTTTAATGAAATCACTTCAAGAAGTTGAGTTAAGAAATTGAACAAAAAAAAAAAATTGTACTTTTTTGTTCGGCAAGTGTGTTTAAAAAATGGATGGATATGGAACAACTTTGCTAGGCCTACTCTTTCTATGCGTGCCAATTTTCATTAAAATATACCTAGAAATTACTTTTTTTTTTGATATATGGAATTTCTCCAGATATGATAAAAAGTTCATTAAAATCAAAACATTCTAGAAATTTTTAATAAGATTCGTCGCTGGTTATAAAACCAAAATATGGACCAAAATATTCAATTATATATTACAAAACTTGTTACTTATAGCTTAATAACAGACGGACACATGGACACATGGACACATGGACACATGGACACATGGACGGACAGACACACAAACAGACAGACAAGCATGGACAATTTATTATTAAGCTAATTGAATGAAATTTTTTTGTGTCCTGAAATAGGACCCTATGAAAAGTGAACATTTTGCGCACTTTTTGCTAAAATTTTAACGAAATTTAACACATTTTATTATGTTGAATATTTCAATTACGAAATAATTGTAACGAATTTGATCTAAATCGATGCGTTATATTGAATACCCTTTACAATTTCTTTCCTAATTGCCAGACCTATCATATTTTTTTTAGCCTTTCTCTCTCTTATATCTTTTCTTATCTCTTTTCTTATGTTAAGCGAAATGGTATATGGTATTTAAAAGTCGACTTTGGCCTTCTCGTTAGTTCTTATTAATTATAACCGCTACCCAGATGTTGCAGGTATATTCACATTGTCGTTATATTTGTAATGACCAAAAGAAAGCATTGGAGATCTTATAAAGTTCTATAGATGGGCTTGATCAGCATTAAAATTCTGAAATGATTTAGATGTGTCTGTCCATCTGTCCGTTAGTCGGTCTATCTATTGTAAATATTCTTTTGGTCGTAAAAATTGAGATATCGATCACAAATTTGGCGAAATCATCTTTTAATGTTCTTGCACCTAGGCAAAATTGATAAAAGGACACGCCCACAATACAACATATATTAAGAATATTTCAGTTTTTCTAAATAAAATTTGGTAGTTTTTTTTTACTCATCTGCAAACTGCAAAATATAGAAATTTGAAATTTTACACTACCAGGGTAGCTATAGATCTACAATGGCTGTCCAAAAATCATGCAAATCGTGTACGCCGACACGAAGTTGTTTAATACAAAATTTTCCTTTTTTTTTTTTTGTTCAAATTTTTTTTTTTGCTGAAATTGAAACTGAAACAGTTTTTGTATAAAAATATTACGATGTACAAATGGTGGGTATAAAAGATTCGACCCCAGCCATTATATAAATAATATTCTTACTTATTTTTTTTTTGTTTTGCCTTTTTTTTTTTGTTTTTGTTTTTATATGGAGTTATCAAGTGTTTTTATATCAATATGTTTTATTAAGTAAATAGAAGAAAATGTTGAAAAAATGGACAACGATTAACCAGCCACAAAATATAACGTGATACAATGCTTTGATATTGATCTCTTCTATCTGGTTAGATCTTTTCACATGTATATGTATATGTATAGGTATATGTATTTTCACAAAGCAGATACACACGTTTGAAACCCAAAAAAAAAAAAAAAAAAAAAACAAAAAAATAGAAAAAAAGCGAAAAAAATAAAACAAAAAAAAAAGAGAAAGAAAAAGGAAAAATAAAATTGAAAATGAATTACCAGTTGTGTACGACCAAAGTCTTAGCTCTTACATGTAGAATTTTTTTAAATGTACACATTAACACATATACACACATACATCTATGGATACGTGTATTCAAGTTTGTATACAAGTAAAAGTACAAGCGTTAAACGTTGATTTTTGTTCTTACACATTTTTCCTACTTTTTTTTTTTGCCTACTTTTTTTTTTTTGATTCGCTGTTGTTTTCATTTTGTTTGTTTTTGCTTGTTGTTTTGCTTGTTTTTTCTTTTTCCATTTTTTTTTTAATGTTTTTTTGTTTTTGTTTTTGTTTTTGTTGTTTCTCATTTACGTTAGCCGCCAAGTGGCACGTGTGAAAAGAAACTGTCCTTGTGTAATGTTGTGTAATGGCTAACGTTCTTGATAAATAATCATCGAGATAAGATAAAGAATAATTATGTTACACATCTTTTTAACACACGCCCCTTTCTGCTACGTGACAATGTGATCACGTATTAATTAATGTACAATCGTGTATAAATTTTTTTTTTTTATTATAAAGTAAGTAAATATACATATGTGTGTGTATGTGTGTGTGTATGTGTATGTATGTGTATGTATGTGTATGTATGTGTATGTATGTGCGTGTGTGTATGTGTATGTACATTAAATATAAAGCATGTTAATACGGAAACGGAAATCTACTTTTCATAATTTCTTTTCTTTCCTTCTGTTTCATTTGTTTTATACTTCATTCTAATTTAAATGATTATTGAGACATTTAATCTATTTGGTAATTAATTTATATAATTTGTGCATATACATTTATTTATAATTCACAATTTTATTGTGTATTATTCTTATGAATTTTAATTAACTTAAATTGTAGGCAAATAAATAAATTAAGTACGATTTAATTTGAATTATTTTACTGCATCATAATTTTACAAAGCTTTAAGCTTTACATGCTTCACTTAGCATGTAAAGCTAAGTGAAGCATATTTATCTAAAATATTAAACGAAATTATAATTGAGAATCGTAGAATATTAAATAACGGCATTTGTTTGTATTCACAATAAACTTTGTATTCTCGTGAGAATCGTATAAATTTCAAACTTTCAAAGTTGTTTCAAAGAAATTGTTAATATAGAAAATAGTTTTATTAATTGAAGTGTCTTTTAAAATAATTGAATGAGAATGCTCACATCTGATCGTAAAATATCTATAATTTTTTTTTTTTTTTTTTTTTTGAATTTTATGGTATAAAATTCTTGGACTTTAATTTGGTGCAATCAAAATTTGTGCTTGTAAAAATGTAAGCAAATTGATTTGATTATGATTTGATTTAATGTCATCCATTCTAGAGGTAATTGCGAGCTAAACTATTTACCTATTGAAAAATTGAAATTATGAAAAACCCATCAATATTTCAAATTAGTCGTATGGATGCCAATATAAATCAAATTGAAACAAATGGAGCGAAAAGAGAAAATAAAATTTTGAACAAAGTTCCATGTAGAACTCATTTGGGTCATATAGGATCCATCTGGAAGGGGAATTGAATGAAATCGATCATTGTGTTTTTTATTACTTACATCTTTTAA